>CAMRHE010000491.1:432500-765000 GCA_947044405.1 Leptodactylus fallax
AGTGGGAACCAGGCATGTAGAGTCCATTCGTTCACCTTTTCTGCGTCGCACAAAGACACGGTGGTTGGAACCAAAGATCTCAAATTTGGACTCATCAGACCAAAGCACTGATTTCCACAGGTCTAATGTCCATTCCTTGTGTTCTTTAGCCCAAACAAGTCTCTTCTGCTTGTTGCCTGTCCTTAGCAGTGGTTTCCTAGCAGCTATTTTACCATGAAGGCCTGCTGCACACAGTCTCCTCTTAACAGTTGTTGTAGAGATGTGTCTGCTGCTAGAACTCTGTGTGGCATTGACCTGGTCTCTAATCTGAGCTGCTGTTAACCTGCGATTTCTGAGGCTGGTGACTTGGATGAACTTATCCTCCGCAGCAGAGGTGACTCTTGGTCTTCCTTTCCTGGGGCGGTCCTCATGTGAGCCAGTTTCTTTGTAGCGCTTGATGGTTTTGGCCACTGCACTTGGGGACACTTTCAAAGTTTTCCCAATTTTTCGGACTGACTGACCTTCATTTCTTAAAGTAATGATGGCCACTCGTTTTTCTTTACTTAGCTGCTTTTTTCTTGCCATAATACAAATTTTAACACTCCATTCAGTAAGACTATCAGCTGTGTATCTACCTGACTTCTGAACAACACAACTGATGGTCCCAACCCCATGTATAAGGCAAGAAATCCCACTTATTAAACCTGACAGGGCACACCTGTGAAGTGAAAACCATTTCAGGTGACTACCTCGTGAAGCTCATCAAGAGAATGCCAAGAGTGTGCAAAGCAGTAATCAAAGCAAAAGGAGGCTACTTTGAAGAACCTAGAATATAAGACATATTTTCAGTTGTTTCACACTTTTTTGTTAAGTATATAATTCCACATGTGTTAATTCATAGTTTTGATGCCTTCAGTGTGAATCTACAATTTTTATAGTCATGAAAATACAGAAAACTCTTGGAATGAGAAGGTGAGTCCAAACTTTTGGTCTGTACTGTATATATGTATAATGCTTATGTGTGTAATGTGTATATGTATCTATAATGTGTATGAATGAGCAATGTGGATATTTCTGGAGTGTGTAATGTGGTTATATGTGTGTAATGTGTATATATATACAGTATATATATGTATAATGCTTATGTGTGTAATGTGTATATGTATCTATAATGCTTATGTGTGTAATGTGTATATATGTGAATGTCATGTTTGTATATTTATGTATTTTTAAAAATATACGCGTAGGGGAATTGCTAGAGGAGCAATTCCCCAGTAGCTGCTGGAACCTCTAGGGAAGGGGCACGACAAGACAGTGAGCCCTAAACTGACCCCCCCCCCACTGGCCCTGCCTACTTGTCTGAACTGTCCTAGGTGACAGACGACAACTGGGCGGCAATCCCTTCTTGATATAAGTGATAACACAGAACGCAGACAGGACAAACAACAACAGAAGGGAGGTCAGCTAGCCAAGGGGTCGGTAACAGTGGAGCAATGCAGTACAGAATCAAAATCCAAGAGAATAGTCAAAGGTAAAGCCAGAGGTCAAGAATAAGAATACAGGTAATTAAACAGAAAGCGTACTAGCAAGTACAGACGAGGCAATAGCAAGTGCCAATGTGAATGTGAGCAAACAATAAATAGGAAGGAAGAACCCGCCCCAGACTTGATAGGAAGATAGGCTGTCAATCACACAGGTAAGGCTTAAATTAACTATTTGTGAAGCAGAGGGAAACGAAGGTAAAGGAGATGGGTGTGCCGAAAAATCAATTACAGAGGTGACGGAATAGGACAGTGTTCAGACAATACAAGAAAAACCCAAAGGAAAGAATCACAGTCTGACATGTCTCCTGCGCCTCAGCATGCGGCCGGATGGCGCAGAAGTTTGAATGGGTGCGGATGTAACAATATGTGTGTGTGGAATATATGTGTGTGTGTGTAGTGTATGAAGTTTTTATGTAGAGCAGTATCTGCCTTTTCCCCCCAGTAAAAATACATAGATAGAAAGACAGAAACATCTATATATATATTTACTGCGCTATTATTTGTGTACTCAATATGGTTATTATTTATACACTCATTGACACAAAAATTAATACGGCACCCAGAAATGTCAGATTGCTATAAAGCTTGGCCTTGCTATTTATATATAGTATGTTGCGCTATTATTTGTGTATAGTATATAGCTACAATATCTATACACTCATTGACAAAAAAAAAAACTCACCCACATAGAAATGTAAGATTTCTACAAGACTCGACCATGCTATTTATATATAGTATGTTGCACTATTATTTCTGTATAGTATATTGCTATAGTATTTATTCTCTCATCGACACACAAAAACAATACCGCACCCAGATAGAAATGTCAGATCGCTGCAAATCTTGTCCTGTACTGATGTCTCAGGCAGATATGTATTACAGGTGTGGTCGGATTAGACAATGGGTCTTGCCACAAGAGGACGTAAAAGTGTGTCCCCCGCTGTCCTATAAAAAGGCTCTCAGAGGTTACTTTTGGATGGTGTACCTTTTGGTGAGAGATCGCTGACTACTAGACATGAGTCCACTGTAATTTTACTTAGCAGCTATGACACAAGCAGCACGATAATGTGAGTGTGGTGTGGTATAATAATTCAGTGGACCTTCATGATAATTTTCTGTTCTTAAACAGGCAAGCATTGTCTGATGACAGATCCTCTTTACATATATTTTCTATTGCTAGCTTCAAGCTGTGTTAGACTGTGTTCACATCTATCCTCCATGTCTAGATATTCTGTGCACCACATGCCTCTTTTTGCTGGACAAGATAACATTGTATACAGCTTTCTTATCCCACTGGGATCTGCCAGTGCTATGATCACTGTGCGTAAAATTGCCAAGTCGCTCTGGTCTTAGACATCTGGTGCATGGAGCCTCTATCCACAGGGGCAGCATATAAATGTGAACACAGCTTTAAACCTCATGTACAACATCGTGTGGATTTCACTACATAATACTGAATAGTCAGTGCAGCACCATACATATTACTGCACTGCATTCCTTCCCCAGAAACATTAAAGCTATCTATCAAAAGATTTCTATATTTTTCTTCTATTTGACCAACCGCCTCAGGCAGCTACTTGAATGTGATAACTTGCTGCAGAGTGATAAAATATAACATTAGTCAATATAATGCCCCCTTAGTGGCCCCTGCATTATAATGACCCCTCAGCACCCCCTACAAAGTATAATGCCCCTCAGTGGCCCTCATACAGTTTAATGTCCCCTCAGTGGCCCCTACACAGTATATTTCTCTCTTAATGCCTCTTAGTAGTCTCCCATACAGAATAATGCCCTCAGTGGTCACCTATACAGTGTGATGTCCCTCACTGCCCCCATACAGTATAGTGCTCTCTCAGTGGCACAATATAATGGCCCTCGGTGGTCTCTCATATAGAATATTGTCTGCTTAGCAGCCCCCTACACAGTATATTACCTCTCAGTGGTCCCCCACAACAACTAATGCCCCATTAGTGGTCCCCTACACAGTACAATGCCCTTCAGTGGCCACCTTAAAGGGGCTGTCCAGGCAAAAATGAACAACCCTTTTAACGTTTAAATCAGCTGGGAGCAGTGAAACAAATTTAAAAAAATGCATACTCGCCTGTCCCCGTTGTTCTGGTGTCCTCCCACGCATCCAAGTTCTTCTGCTCCTGTGGGGTCTCCCAGGTCTCTTCCGGGGTTCCGCTGAAGACTCTGATTGGTCTCAGTGGTCACATGACCGCTAAAACCAATCAGCAGCATCAGCAGGCCTCAGGAAGAGGACCCGTGAGTCAAGTCATTGCAGGCCCTTCACATGACCGCTGGGACCAATCACCGGCTTCAGCGGAACTCCAGAAGACTCCCCCAGTTGATTTAAATATTAAAAGAGTTGTCCATTTTTGCCTGGACAACCCCTTTAAGGATAATGTCCCCTTAGTAGCCCCCTACTCAGTATATTGCCTTTCAGTGATTCCCCACAGTGGTCCCCTACATAGTGTGATGTCCCTTAGTGGCCCCCAATACAGTATAGTTCTTCTCAGTGGCACAATATAATGGCCCTCAGTGATCCCCCATATAGAATATTGTCTGCTCAGCAGCCCCTACATAGTATATTACCTCTCAGTGGTCCCCCACACGGACTAATGCCCTGTCATTGCTCCCCTACACAGTACAATGCCCCTCCGTGGCCCCCTTAAGTATAATGCTCCCTCAGTGGCCTCCTACTCAGTATATTGTCCACACAGAATAATACCCCCTTTATATTCCCATACACAGTATAATGCCCCCTCAGAACCCCCTCACAATATAATGCTGAGACAGTAACATTTGGGGAACTAGGCAAAAGATATAGGGAATACTACTGGGATCTTTTGCCATAGCGGCAACCCTAGGCTCACAATGTTACAGATCCTAGTGTTGGTATTGCATGAGTAAGAGAGCGAGCAATGGTGGGCAGCTTCCGCGGTCCGCCACTATGTGTCAAGTTGAAGTTTGCTGCCTGTGTACCTACTGAATCTTTTTATCTATCTACTGCATGTATCTCAGTTACTACCTTACAGCTGTCTAGACATTTTATATGTATAAGCTATAATTCATTAGGACAATGGGGGAAAAAATCTTGCAGAAGTAAAAAAAGAAAAACTGAATAAAAATAATTGTTAACAAGTAACAAACAAAAGCACAACTTATTTTTATTAAATAGAAACAAACCCTACAGTATGAGTATTCGGTACCTGAGGGCTGCATGCATTAATAAATACCATTTGTAGCTCAGCAGTTGTTTTTCACGAAGAATCCAAATTAATTTAAAAAAATTGAACAAAAAGGTAAAAAAAAAACTAAAGGATAAAATGATCAAACAAGGAATAAATAAAAACCTTATAAAAGCACATAGACTTGAAGCTGGTGGAAATAATTTAATTTAAGATGTTAAAAGTACCCAGAAACATCTGTTTGGCGCCATCTGCCTCATCCAGCCACCCGAGGACACAAACCATCTGTTGACAAACATATTTGCCCATTTTTCATATCGCCTATTTCGTAGAATCTTCTCTCCCTTCTATATGAAATGCTCCGATGATCTCACTCCGTACGGTACATCTTTCTGAGGATCGGCCTCTCCCACATCCCCCACCGTGACCAAATTAGTATTCTAAGCTAAGGGTTGAAATTCTAAATTATGGAAATGGAGGTCACTCTAAGGAAAAATATTCCACCAATTATTTCTGCGGCGTTCACATGAAATGCAGGATTTATTGTTAGACTTCCTTCTCTGTTATTAGACAAGACTTGGCTTAGTTTTTCGAGATCCAGTGTTTGGTTGCCGTCATGCCCCGATAACCTTACAAATCAACAATATTCAGAAGGACTTAGGAGACTTGTAAATTCTTTTTCAGAGATGGTTTGTTTGTCGCGACCTTGTTGGTGATTTTTAATGAATTAAACGGCTTGTACGGGATTAGAGAAATGTCTGAATTCGATGGGTCATGTGAAGAGTTGAATTGCAATGATTGACACATCCATGGAGGTCTGCGGCTAAAGATGGGCAAACCTAAGAAGATTTGTTTCATCTGAACCCTGGTTCAGTCCAAATTTGTTCAGATATAACTGAAAAACAAATTATTATAATCTGTGGTCTCTTCAGACCTCACAGCAGGGGCGTAACTACCGGGGTAGCAGCGGTAGCGGCTGCCACAGGGCCCGGGACATTACGGGGACCTGCAGGCCCCCAATGCTTTTTTTTTTTTTAATAGGTCGTTACCTGCTGGGATTACTCCTATATACTTACCAATCCCCGGGGTCCTGCTCACGGCCACCCACGCTTCACCTTCTGCGGAGGCGGCTGTGAGCAGTAGCGGGGATGGCTAGGTAAGGCCGCGGGCCGAGCCCCACAGTCACTGCTATCATTATACTCCGGGGTCTTTACAGACACCAGAGTATAATAATTGGAGGCCCAGGGGAGGTGAGGGAACATAAAAAACAATGTACTTACCTCTCCTACGCTTCTCCAGGCTTCGGCCTGTTTGGTGACCGGTCAGACATCAGCCGAAGTCATTTTGCATTGCGACGCCGGCCCAGATCACGTGACGCCGGCTTGGTCCAACATTGAAGAAGGCCGAAGTAGCAGGGAGTGTACTGGAGCGAAAAACAGGTAAGTAGCATTGTTTTTTTTATGTTTCTATCCTCCCCTGGGTCTCCAATCAAAATACTCTGGGGTCTTAAAAGACCCCAGAGTATAATAATTGTGCATGGGTGGTCCACAATGGGGCATAATACTATGTGAAGGGGCCAGTATGGGGCATAATACTGTGTGCAGGGGCCACTATGGCACATAATAGTGTGCACAGCAATGCATTTTTTGGGGGGGAAGGGTTAGAGGGGGCGGTCCGGGGGTGGTGGTTGGGGGCAGTGGTTCGGGTGGGGGGCCATGTCACATGTTCACCTTGGGGCCCAGCCATTCCTAGTTACACCACTGCCCCACAGTATAATAGATGGAGGAGGTGACAAGAGAAAAAAAAAAAATTATACTCACCTTCTGTCACCTCTTCTGGCGGTGTCTGGCGCTGTCTGTCTTGCTCCTGGTGGTGTCTGGTGCTCTTCTCTGACATCATACGCCCGGGGTCAGGCCTGTGATTGGGCCTTAGTACTGACACCAAGCATCATGACATCATGATGTCACTACTGAGGCCCAAACGCAAGCCTCAGCATTGACTCTGGGCACACGACGCTGGCTATTTCTGTGACATCATCCGCCCAGAGAAAGAAGACATGGAGCACTGAACTCCTCGAGGAGGCCCAGAAGGTCAGTATAAATGTTTTTTTGTTTTTTTTTGTCACCTTCACTGGGCCTCCAGTTATTATACTCTGGAGTCTGACACCAGAATATAATAATTTACCAGTGGCGGTCATTTTAGTTTCACCCAAAACAAATTCCAATTTGTTAAAAACCGAATAATTTGGAATATTCGGGTCGAACCTGGCTCAGTATGAGTCAATTTGCCCATCTCTAGCTCTAGCTTTTTGAAAGAAAACCTGGACAACTTTTTAAAGGCTGAGGCCACACGTTCCCACAGTCCCCTAACTGGCGTAGATTTCCATTCTGGCTCTGGGATGCCCAGTTTATGAAGAGGCCGGAGCCTAGTTCCCTGCACCATTCAGGGCCTTTTTTAAGACTGGCACATAAAAAGCCAATCTTAATAAATCTGAAAAAATGAAGAAACATAGTGAAAAATCTGTGAAAAACACAAATGTTTTTGCTGTGTTTTTTTCCTCTGTGTTTTTGTTTGGCAGCAATTCACTACATGTGGCCCTAAGCTAAGGCTTCCTTTACATGACCATACTTTCGATGCACAATTGCAGATCCACAAAGTATGGACACATGGATTTCTATGGCCCCATACACACAGCCATAGTTTTTGCGGTTGTGTGTCCAGGCTGTAGTGAAGGGCTGCAAAATGTAAAGCATTTCCAATACCTGTCCATATTTGCGGCTTGTTTCATTCACTTCAATGTATGGGTTTGTGAAAAGCACGGATGACAGGCGGATACCAATCCGTTTGTCTTCCATGCTGTTTCACTAACCCGTACACTGAACACGGTTGTGTAAAGGAGGCCTAAGGCTGAGGCCACAGTATTTTTCTAGTGTGCCTTTATATGTATATACGTGACTGGTGCAGTCATTCACTGGCCTCGGTGGTCTTGTGCCGCAGACTTATCTTGGGTCAAACCATCTTAACCCGAAACAAATCTTCAGTGAGAAGATCCTCTTTAACCCTGCTGTTCTGTTCGGTCAAAAATGACCGGAACATTATATGTGTATATTAGAACCGAACAGAACAGCAGGGTTAAGTTCCACTCAGTAAAAAACTTTGAGCATAACTGGTTGTCCACGTCTGCACCCTTAGGTCCTGTATGTTACCCTGGCATTCAGAAAATGACGGCAGATCTTAGTGATACTTTTAGATTGGGAAATCCCTTTTAATAGGCTTGATGGCTTTTGTTAGGCCATTGCCTGCCTTGGCAAGCCATCGACACACCACAATTATGATGCAAGGACACCGATGATGTGACAGAAGGCTTACTCTCACTTTGTCCAAAAACTGATTTTGTTGTCACTAATCAAACATTGCTTTTTAGATATTAAAGGGGTTGTGCAGGACTTCAAAAACATGGCTTCTTTCTTCTTCTCAGAAAGTGACATCATGTTCATTGGTCACAAGGCCATGCCGAGACTCAATCTCATGTATTTTAATTAGATGGAGATGTGACATTGCCATGTGACTAAAGATGGGAAAGTTGACTCATACCGAGCCAGGTATCAACCCGAATATTCCAAATCGTTCCTTTTTTAATGAAACTCAACAGTTTGGAATTCATCTTGGACATACCGCCATTGATAATTTATTATACTCTGGGGTCTCTTCAGATGCCAGAGTATAATAGGTGGAGGCCCAGGGGAGTAAAAAAAACATTTATACTCACCTTCTGTTAACTCTAATGGGTCTCCTCGCAGCATCCGGTGATCCATGTCTTCCTCTTCTGGGCAGATGATGTCACAGAAGAGCACCAGAGCTGGTGTGTCATGATGTCACCGCTGAGGTCCAATCTAAGGGCGCATGACGTCAAAGAAGAGCGCCAGACGCCATGAGGAGGCCCAGAGGAGTTAAAGGAAAGTGAGTTTATTATTTTTGTCACCTCCCCTGGGCCTCTAGCTATTATAGTCTGGGGTCTGAAGAGACCCCACAGTATAATAATTTTCCTTCCGGGAATTTGCTTCCTCCGAACACAGGATGAAATGAATCTTCTAGGGTTCGACCATCTTTACATGTGACCAGGAGATGTGAGGTCACTTCCCGAGAAGAAGAAAGCAGCCATGTTTTCGAAGTCCCGCACAACACCGTTGAAAAGCTGAGACCAAAGATGGCTCTGATCCTGACCATTACTGTGAGATGCCAACCCTTACGGCATGCATTTATGGCATGGCGTACAAGTAATTGCACTAAACCGAAGCTGACCTCATACAGCTGATTCCTCCATAACCCCCAGTGTCCCTCATAGAGTCAGACTACATTACCGCCATGGTTTTCTAAGCAGATTTTTCACCTTGCAGCTAATTTTTGTCCTTCTCTGGAAAACTTCTAATCTTCTCAGTTTGACAGTGTAATGATAATCTTAGTAAATTGTATGACCGCCACTGCAGGCTGAACATCCAGGCTTGTTTGACACAAATAATTTAGCTCAGCTTCATACAAGCCAAGCATAACACAATGTGAAGGGGAAGGATCTTTCAGGATCATCTTTTTTTCCTGATTTAATAGAAGCTTATACATATACTAATAAGCCGGTGACCACAATGTGCCACGTTGTATCCCTAATATAGGCTATTAATGCTGACAGGGAACTGACAGTTCAAGCACAATTGCTGATAAGAATGCCCTTTCATTTCCTAAATGCTTTCCCCAACATATTATTACAGAGCCGGGAGTAACCACTGAAATGTAAAACATTCCCCTGACATGTGTATATGGGGTGGTAAATGTCAGCACTTATAGGATTTTAACTTTCTTTTATTTGATGACTTGCCGTATAAGAAGTTGAAGCCGCGATTTATGATCGGCTCTGACCTTGTTTGGTGTTCTGTATCCTGAAAGGGAAACTTCGTAACCAACTTTTTATTGTTCTGATGCATTGAAGAATAGACATGAAGCAACTTTGCAAATGGTTTCGATTAAAAATCTCATCGTTTTGGGTCCCCAACTCCTCATAGGTCCATGTGCCTCCATGGTGATAGATAACAAACCTACCTTGCGCAGTCTGATGCTCCAGTCCTATGCTATGTCATCCCCTTAGGTTAGTAAGAGGTGATAGGTGGAGGCAAAGTAGCTACAAGATCAGACTGAACGGGGTTTACTTGGATCTACCCAGATAAGGTCAGACACGGTCCATGTGTGGTGCAGATGTTTGGCTTATTGATGTGTCCACCAGGGTTGTAAAAGATCAGGGGCGGGATCCATATGTACTAAATTCTCATCCTCGTTCTACCCCCTTACTAGACCAAAGACAACTGTATTGATCATGATGCAAAGCAAACAAAGACAAAATACAGCACTGTAAGGGTTAAAACATAAGACACAGGGTGAAATGCTCTCCATACAGACTAAATAGTTTAGAGATAGAATATAGTCTCAGAGTCTGGGAAGAATATCAACAGTTCTGCTGTTCTCAGAGATGTACCATTCTCAGGAAAGATAAGGAGAACATTTAGATTAGGTGAAAAGGAAACATCTGGGGTGATGGGAAACTGTGAATCTGCCTAGCAGCGGAACCGGAAAGGCCAAATATGTACATTGGTCACATGACTGTTGTGTAACCAACTTGCCTTTAAAACTTGTATGAACTATACAATAAACAAAATCATTCTTACTAGACACTTGGGTGTGTCTGTAGTTTGTTTTCCTCGAGCTCGATATTGTTCTTTATTTAATTAGGATTACGGTGACATCCATCCCGGGGGAACTTAACCCCCGACAGAAATTGGCGCCCAACGTGGGGCTCGAGATCTTCTGATGTGCAGCCGATAGAGTGCCGACCCACTCACTGATCGCCTTGAGGACGGGACCAGAGGACCTCAGATAGAAAAAAACAGTACTGTGAGGTAAGCCTTTGATCTTGCCAATTAGTATATCTGAGGTTCCTGTGTGTCTATTCTCTGTATCGATGAGTGAGGTAAGCTGCTGCATGTTTATATGACATCTCGATGCCAATTAAATAGTACGGAAGAACCTAAAAGGGACATGTCACCTGTAAATGATATGGAAATTGTTTTCTTTGCTTTTTGTCTTACCTGTTTACTGTTTACTGATGTTTGCATGTTACCTGTGTTATAAGATATATAAGGCTGCAAAGAATGGGGAAAAGTTCTCTATTCTTAACCCCTAGAGTCTAGAGTTGCGGACAAGGTTCGGAACTGAGAAGCACTGAGTGATTGAAAAGTCCTTGTTTTGGAACACTAGCCTCCAGCCGTGCCTGGACTGTCAAGGTCGAATGGGACCTGAGTAGTAGCAAGAAGGACTTAGTAGAATCCGCGCTAAGAAGTGCGTGCAGTGATTTAGGAGTGTTTTGGTAAAGGGACACAGGCAGAAAGTTGAGCCTGTGGAAGCCATTAGGCATTGCCCTGAGCACTACTCCTGAACTTGCACAAGTAGTTCATAGAAGACAGAAGAGTCTGTCTGGGAGTTCTCACTAAGTAGTCATAAGTGACCCTCTATTGTCTCAAAGGTTGCCCTAGAGGAGTGAGAAGCTCACTGGCTGATTAGCTACCAGCCAAGATGGGGATGGGACCCTCTAAGATATGGTACACCCCATTTGAACTAATAGAGATAGGGGAAGGGAAAGAAGTAGCCACACAGGTAAAGAAAATCCTAAAAAGAGCAGGAATACACCAGACTGGGTTAGTAGACAGTAGATTCTGGGATCAGTGGAGATTAGATCATGCAGGGGTCATACAAGATAAAAAGTTGCAAAGAGGCATATATGCCCTGATAGAAGGAAGCAATAGAATAGGATAAGGGGATGATAGTTCAGGAAATAATGAATCACCCCCACCTCACTCCGAGAATCAGGCTTGAAGGGAGACATCACCCTTCTCAGTATTATTGTTTAATATAACCCATCTTATCTCCCAGTTCTGTATGAAATATTACTTACTTTAACAAAATACTCAGAGAATCTGATATAGTGCAAAGAGAAAAACTGTCCAGCATCGGTATGATGTTTATTGGATTATGTATTATATATATATATATATATATATATATATATATATACGTCAACCTGTATTTGTAATATTCATTCTGTTTATATCAATGCCAGGATTCAACTTTTATGCTTTTTGTAAAATTAAATCCGCTTTCAGGAAATGTCCCCTAAAAAGAAGAAACTAGGATATTGTGATGTTCCACAGGGGTTCAACTTTTGGTTGGAATCCAGTGAAGAAAATTCTAAAGTCTGGCAGTTTGCCCCTATGGTAACCTGAAGTACAACTCAGGGGTTTTGAACACCTGTGGTAATGACAAAAGGTGGGGTTTGGGAAATATTCGAAAATTGTACAAAAAATAGTAATATGTAATTTTGGTGTCAGTATTAACTGCTATCTGCTTGAATTGTATTCCTGTATTCTGTTGTAGCGCTCTGCAGATGTTCTGCAGGGAATAACCAAAACATTAATTGACTGCCAAGTAGCTCCAAGGACGTTGTATCTGATGTGATGCGCACGCAGAAAATCACAAGCTAAACATGATGCTGTGTTACCCAATAATGTTACATGTCAATTATTACAAAGTGAAACTTGGCTTTGGGCCTCCGGGATCCGCAGCCTGGGTATGATGACTATTTATGCCCAAAGGGAAAATATTTTGATAAAAGTGTTAGCCTAAGGTTAAATGGAAAAGTAAGGTACAATGACAATATATATGTGTATAATGTAATATATATGTGTAAAATATTCAAGAAAATACTCAAGCATATGAAATTATGTCTTGTACTATGTTATGTGAATTTATTGTCTTGCCTGTTATCACCTGAAGTAAGGTATCTGCTAAAAGAGAGAAAGGTGAATCAGTGGAAGTTTATTATGGAAGACTTCTCACTAAAACGGTGGATGCTTTAGATCAAACTGATCCTGTAGAAACCTCATTTCAGGGTAGCAGGATACTCACTAGGTATTTAGTCTCTGACACATCAGATAACATTCTTGGTACAGATGTGATGGGAGTATTAGGTTGTAATATCATGTTGCATTCATCAGGAGAAGCATATGTAAAAGTCACGCATACTAACCATGAGATTTTGTGTTTGTTATCTGCCGAGTTAAGTACACCAAATTGTATTTTTGTC
Organism: Leptodactylus fallax; assembly: GCA_947044405.1. NCBI lineage: Eukaryota > Metazoa > Chordata > Amphibia > Anura > Leptodactylidae > Leptodactylus > Leptodactylus fallax. Next base: position 445,397 of record CAMRHE010000491.1, read on the forward strand.
CTCACTGAAGAAGAAAATGTACTGTTATCCCAAGTGCCAACAGCATTATGGGCAACTGGGAAAACAGACTTAGGTAAATTGGATGTACCCCCTGTTATAGTAACCCTGAAACCTGGTGCTCAGCCACCCAGGATTAAACAATATCCTCTGACCCATGCCCAAGAGGATGCCATAGCGGTAACCATAGTGGAATTAGTAAAGGCAGAGGCATTAAAGGAATGCACTTCTGTAGCAAACACTCCTCTTTTCCCAGTGAAGAAAAAGGGCAAAAAGGGAGAACCAGACACATATCGTATGGTTCATGATCTTAGGGAATTGAATAAAGTAACACTACTTGAAACCCCAGTGGTACCTAACCCACACACCCTGCTGTCAGCTGTCCCCACAGGTACCACCTGGTACAGTTGTGTAGATCTTTGCAATGCATATTTTTTTCTGTGCCTTTACACCCCGATTGCCAGTATTTGTTTGAATTTACATTTAGGGGTAAACAGTACACTTGGACAGTACTACCACAAGGGGCGCAAAACAGTCCTAACCAATTCACAAGGTGTCTCACACTTATCATGAGTACTTGGTATTTTCCACATGATGATGTCATTTTGTTACAATATGTTGATGACCTTCTTCTTTGTGCTCCAGACAAACCAACCTGTGAAGCAGCGACCATCAGCCTGTTGTGTTTCCTCTGCCAGAACGGCTGCAAGGCCAGCAAGGATAAGTTGCAATTTTGCAAACAAAAAGTGTTGTTTCTGGGACACTGTCTCGGCCAGGGTACCAAGCACCTATCAGATGAGAGGACCAAGGTGGTAAGAGACATACAGGTGCCAACCTCTCATGCTCAGCTACGTACCTTTTTGGGATTGGTATCCTACTGTAGGCCATGGATCAGATCTGCATCTCTGACCATGCAACCTTTGTATGATTGCCTCTCCTCAAAACCATTCAGCCTCACATCTGAGGCCTTGGATGCGTTTTACCAGCTGAAGTTGCAGATAGTCAGTGCTCCGGCCTTAGGACTACCTGACTATCAGAAACCTTTTCAGCTCTACGTGACTGAGATGATGGGGCATGCAACTGCAGTTCTCACACAACAACACGGGGATAAGAAACGCCCGGTGGCCTATTACAGCTCACGGTTAGACGCTGTAGCCAGGGGGACCCCCTCCTGTGTGCGGGTTGTCCTCTCAGTACAAGCGTTGCTTGATAAGAGCTCAGACATTGTCCTAGATCACATATTGGTTGTGTATACACCTCATGACATCCATGCTATCCTCACACAAGTAGACAGACGTCACCTTTCTTTGGCATGGCAGTGCAAAATGGAATTTGCTCTGCAGTCCTCCTCAAACATCTCTTTTCAACGCTGTTTAACGTTGAATCCTGCAACTCTTCTTCCTGTAGGAGTGCATGATTCAAAAGGGGGAGTTGAAGATGAGTTATTTTTGAACTCTCTCTCTGAAGAGATGTCACAGGAAACAGTGGGATTCGACCATGTCACGGATGTGCCATTACAAAATCCTGATTATGAGATTTTTGTGGACGGCTCAAGGTATCTGACAGATGAAGGCAAATTTGTTACAGGGTATGCTGTAGTCACTGAACATGACATCATAGTCCAAGAAGCTCTTCCACCACACATGTCAGCCCAAGAAGCTGAGCTTAAAGCCCTTATGGAGGCTTGTAAGATAGCCAAAGGTAGAACAGCTAACATATACACTGACTCCAGGTATGCTTTTGGCATTGCACATGATTATGGTCCAATATGGAGGGCAAGGAACTTCCTAATGGCCCAGGGCAAGCCAATTAAGAATGGAGATGTGGTAAGTCGACTGATGGAGGCCATACTGCTCCCAAAGCAGCTGGCAATTGTGAAAGTCAGAGCTCACGCAAAAGGAAGGGACCCTGAAAGCTGTGGAAATGAGAGAGCTGACATAGCAGCCAAGGCTGCAGCACTACTGGCCAGAAGGGGTCCCAACCAGGTGAGCAAAATGGACATTGACCTAGCAGACCTAAAAGGGCTGTACTCAAAGGTTACCAGTGTGGAAACTGAGAGATGGAAGAAAGCAGGTGCTACAGAAGGTGATGGTATGTGGAAAATGGGGGATCGATTATGTCTGCCCGTAGCAGTCTACCCCCAGATGGCTGGCTTGGCCCACGGTAAGGTGCATGCCTCTCGAAATGCCATGGAGTCATTAGTGGGTAAATTATGGTTTGCCCCAGGTTTTGGAAGAGCTGCTAGCAATCACGTAAAAGCATGTCACATATGTGCTCTACACAATCCAGGACAGGTAGTTAAAACACCCGCTAAATGTACACCAAAATCCCTGTACCCATTTCAGAGGATACAGATAGATTACATACAGTTGCCTAAGTCTGGAACATACGAGTATGTATTGGTCTGTGTGGATTTGTTTTCAGGATGGCCTGAGGCCTACCCTGTGAGCAAAGCAACCGCACAAGCAACTGCCAAGAAACTGATGTCCGAGCTTGTGTGCAGGTTTGGAGTGCCCGAGGTGATAGAGTCTGACAGAGGTACACATTTCACAGGTGAGATAATGAAAGAAATAATGTCTGCACTAGGGATTGAGCAATGTTCTGACTCAATAGCTTGGCTGCAAGTGTGAGGTTGTGAGAGTGTCCTGTAGTCTCTATGCTAACCAGCAATTTACACCAAGATATTTATCAGATAATGTTCAACTCAACTGAGGAGGCGTAGATAAGTTTCCAGATGCTTTAATCCAGGTAAATCTTGTAAACCTCATACAGCAGTAGGTGAAAAATGATGAAATACCAGGAGCTGAGCAGACATGTTGCTTACAAAGAAGTGAAACTAAACTGAGAGAGAGAGAGGAGGAGCTACAGCATCACAGCTAAGGATACAGAGAGAGAAAAGGGACAAACTACAAAGACAAACAGTATCACAGATATATGTCAGTGAATTAAACCAAGTCCTGGGACATGACACTCCCCGCCTGAAATCTTTAGATTTCAATGAAAACAAACATTAAATGTCCTGAGATGTCCATAAGGTCCTCTTCAAACCTGAAAAACAAAAAAGAAACATGCACAACAAACAATAATCAACAGTTAGTCCAAATAAACCAATCTTCAGGTCGGGAAGCCGCAATTTGCCAACACCTCCACCGACCCACACTGTAATCCACAAGAACACGGTTTTAGTTCATGGAAGGAAGCTCCCCGCCATGAGCTGTGAATAGTGTCTTTATCTTCTTTTATGTGACGTCTCCTCTTGAAAGAAGAAGCACCAGTTCATTAATTGGGCGGAAGAAAACTCGCACTGAGCCTCCCTTGGTTACCTTGACCTCCACTTTCCGAGTCTTCCCATCATCACTAGGGACAACTTTAGTGATGAGACCCATAGGCCATTCATTCCGATGGACTTCTTTATCCCTTAGAAGGACGAGGTCACCCACCTGGAGATTAGGTTTTGAGGTCTGTTTGGCCTTACCAAGAACAAATCCACAGTGTAGCTCATGATTGGCTCCTAATATCCTCAGATAGGCCACTGCAGCTATAGCTTCCACTGACGCATCAGAGAAGATGTGGATTTCCTTCCTTACTGCCGCTGAAAGGGAGCTGGGTACATAACAACGTGGAACCTGGAATTGTTCCAATACTTGCAAAGAGGTTTTCCATTTTTCCCACCTTTGTTGTTTCTCAGCAGGCAGTGGAGTGTCCCAGTCCATGTTCTCAGTGGTAAGCTGTCTTAGTAGTAGCTTGCCTTGAATGGTGATGGGAGCAATGAAACCAAGAGGATCATAAATGCTGTTCACAACAGATAAAACTCCTCGTTTGGTGAAAGGTTTGTCACAAGAAGACACTTGGAATGTGAATGTGTCTTGTTCAGTGTTCCATAGCAATCCTAGGCTGCGTTGCATAGGAGGAGTATCAGAACTGAGATCAAGATCCTTCAAGTTGATTGCATGATCATCAGAGGGAAATGCCTTCATTACCTCCATATTGTTGGAGATGATCTTGCGAAGTCTGAGGTTAGCTACAGACAGCATTTCCTGTGTTCTAGAGAGGAGATCGATCACTTCTTCACTTGCAGGTAAGGATTTAAGACCATCATCAACATAGAAGTTCCTCTCAACAAACTGACGAGCATCAGAGCCATACTCTTTCTCACCTTCTTGGGCGGTCCTTCTCAGTCCATAGATCGCTACTGCAGGAGATGGGCTATTGCCAAAGACATGTACCTTCATCCGGTAATCTATGACTTCATTGTTGACATCATTATCCTTATGCCATAGGAACCTGAGATAGTTTCTGTCATCATCCTTAACAATGAAGCAATGAAACATCTGTTGGATGTCGGCCATCACTGCAACTGGTTCCTGTCTGAAACGGATTAAGACTCCTATGAGGCTGTTGTTTAGGTTAGGACCAGTGAGGAGCAGGTTGTTGAGAGAGACGCCTTCATACTGAGCACTAGAATCGAACACGACCCTGATTTGGTCAGGTTTGCGAGGGTGATACACGCCAAATGATGGAAGGTACCAGCATTCTTCTCCTTCCTTTAGTGGAGGTGCAGGTTCTGCATGATCTCTCTCAAATACCTTCTGCATGAAACCTACAAAGTGTTTCTCCATCTCTGGTTTCCTCTTGAGGGTACGTTTTAAAGAGGAAAATCTAGAAATTGCTTGCTTCAGATTGTTTGGTAGTTTTGATCTCGGGGAGCGGAAAGGTAAAGGTGCTACCCAGCTGTTGGAATCATCTTGAATGAATTCCTTGTCCATAAGTTTGAGAAATTCTTTATCAGCTATAGCCAGTGCCAGCTTGTTGTCATCACTTGTTGTATTGAACACTGTTAATCCAAGGGTGTCGTCCCCAGGCAGGAAAGTATTCACGTTGTCTCGGTGATTATGCAGCCACTTACTGTTGCTTATCTTCTCTTTCACTTGGTAGTGATGTGGACATGGCTGAAAACAAGTGCTGCGACCATTTGGTAACATATGCGTCTTAAATGAAGAAATATTGGTGGGCCTTTTCATCCTACCTATGCAGACGTTGCCAATGATTACCCATCCTAGATCGAGGCGCTGGGCAAATGGTGCATCATGTGGTCCATTAATTTGCTGGCGTATTTTGTGCAGTCTGAGAATGTCTCTACCTAGCAGAACTAGAATGTCTGCATTTTTGTCAAGGGATGGTATTTCACTGGCTATAGCCCTTAGATGAGGGTGCTGGAAAGCCGCCTCTGGTGTGGGTATCTCCTCTCTGTTTGATGGTATCTGGTTGCACTCAACAAGTGTGGGCAAAGGTATCTCCAAATTGCCCTTGAGAGAAGCTATTACAAGACCACTGGCCCTTCTTCCAGAAACCTCTGATATGCCACTACAAGTACCCAAGGTATACGGAGGATAAGTATCACCCTTTAAGTTAAACAGATCAAAGAGTTCTGACCTTGCAAGTGAGTGGTTGCTCTGGTCGTCCAAGATGGCGTACACCCTCAGAGCCCTTTCTGGTTGGCCCTTGGGGTATATATTGACTAGGCATATCCTTGTACAGGACTTGTCACAAAGGTCTTCTCCGCAGACTTCTGTACATGAGGAAGATACTGTGGTAGTATTTGCTGCTTGATCTGTGTTCTCCCCGCCATGCTTAGTTGGGGAAGGGGAACCTCTAGGTGGTGTGGCAATAGGCTGGGATGGATGAAGAGCTTGTACATGGTTCTCACTGCCACACTCTATACACTTAATAGCAATTTTACAGTCTCTAGCAACATGTTCAGTAGAGGCACAACATTTGAAACATATCCCTAGTTTCTTAAGAAGCTCTCTACGTTCCTGAATTGGTTTCCTCCTGAAGCCAATACACTTCTTGAGGGGATGAGGCTTCTTGTGAATAGGACACAGACGGTTAGGATTTTCTACCTTTTCTTCTTGGTTGTTGTTGCAACTGCTTTCTTCTGGTGCTGATGTAGGTATAGGAAGAATATCAGTCTTTTTCACCGAAACTGGGCCTCTGCGGTTTCTGTAGTTAGAATGTGAGCTGTCATACTTAATAGGAGGTGAACCAGGAATACTGGGATCCCCATAGGAAAAGCTTGGGTCATTCTTGGATTCTGCAATGTTCTTGATAAACTCACAGAAGTAGGAAAATGGAGGAAAGGAGACTTGATTCTCATTTTTGTATCTTGACCCAACTGTGGTCCACCTTTCTTGAATATTATATGGCAACTTGGTGACTATCGGGTTTACCCCACGAGCAGTGTCCAGGTAACTGAGGCCCGGTAGGAGAGTGTCCGCCTTAGCCAGTAGGAGTGCGGTGACCAGATGGAAGGTAACGCTGCAGTTGGGATTGCGGGGTGCAAACAGTGCAGACTTGTCACGGTCTCTGGGCACGAGGGCGCAGCGCTGGTGCTGTCCCACGTTACCACCACTGGTACCGGTGATGAGGGGGCTGCACAAATGTTGGTGGTGATTGTTCCCCCGGGGCGCTTCCCCTATACTGTGCCGACTGGTGGTGTTTGGGGCGCCCTGATGTTGTCGGTGCAGAGTCAGACACAGAAACGGTTGTAAAGTTGAACTTTTACTTCCATGGGTGTGGAGGCACAAATGCTTAAACAGTTTCTTCAATACAAAACAACGGGGTACGCCTGGTGACACAGCAAAGTCCTGGGGTGCAGGGTAGACTTGATGAAAGGTGTTCCTAGCCCCTTATACTTCAGTGTTACAGCCCTAAGGTGCGTCTGGGCTCCTATTTGGCACATAGGAGGATGCCCACCATGATACTAGCACATAATATTCCCCACTCACGTTATGTGGTCCTGATAGCTCAGAGTTTCGGGGTGCAATAGTCAGGGTGGCAAGATATTCCACAGGTCTGGCCTTGGCCCCTGGATCCTGTGATACTTGCTATGGAGCACGTGTTCCAGAATGTTCTCTCCACAGTCTCATGCTGACAAGATGATGATGCTTGACTTCCTTCAGGGCGATGGCTAGGCAGACAGGGGACAGGATCTTCTGAATAGCTGGAGTATGTCAGCTCTCCAACCTTCCTGGGCCTGTCTAGGACTTGAGATTCCTGCACTAAACTCACTGCTTTCTTCACAGGACATCACACTTATCTCCTCACCTCCTCCTCCTAACACTCCACACTTCTAACTCCTCACACGCAGGACCTTCCTCCCGGGGTGTTACCATGGGGACCCAGTGATCAGCTGACTCCTCCCCTTTTCCCAGGCGATGTCCTCCCATTGGACATTTGGTTACTATTCGATCCTATGGGAGGTGTAATGCATGTGTGAGGCTCACTAGGTGGCGCTGTGTTGTGTGAGACTCAGGACCCCCTGCTATGTCACACAGGCTATGAAGCAACAGGAAATAATACAATGCACAGAGATCACCCTCAGCCCAGCCATAGCCAGCTCTGGGATGCCACATACTCCCCCTCTTTCACTGAGCCGACCTCGGCGACGGGCTGGGGTGAAGGTGAGAAATGTAACATAACGTTAATAAATACGAATAAAGTGCAAATGTCACTAACAGTTTAGAAAAATATAATACTTAGAAACTTGAGGTAAGACCTCCCGGTATAGTCCTGAAATGTCCATGAGAAGTCTGAAGGGTAACGGAGAGATAATTAAACTCAGACTTATGGAACCTTTTGGCGGTACCATCAGACAGTCCATATAGAAACAACAGTAGTGCAAATGGGTCCAGAGGCTCTCTGGCACAAATTTTGTGAGTGTCCATTATTATGAGAGTCTCTCTGAGAAACAATAAACAGTCCTTTCTGTAAGGAAGAGTAGGCACTCTAGCACGAATGTCCATACCGCAATGGGGTAACAGAACTTCCTTGGCTCGGTGAGCCAGGCACTATGGCTTGGATTGTTGCATATAAATGTAAATACTATATTACATGGCAAGATATTATATATATACTGTATATACACACAGGAAAAACATTAATGTAATCAGAGCAGGAATAACATATATACAGAAGCAGAGACAGTTAACCTCTTTTACTCAAGGACAGCCATGGCATCACTATAGCGTGTTGGAGGTATGCCTTTTGTGGTACGCTCAGAACGCCTAAGTGGAACGAGATTTGAATCAGGAACAGAGTCACTGAAATCAATTAAATCATCTGTCAAAGGGTTCTCTTGCACTAGAGCAATTGGTGGATAACAGCTAAATGGTAGTAGTTTAGGCGCCCACATAAGCTCAGTTAACGTTGGGGGTCTCTCTTTCGCTTCAGAAGGTGACAAGATCTCTGTACTCGTTGTCTCAGCTGGGGTCACCTCTGTGGGTAGTCCTTCTTTAAAGCACAGCTTCAGACGGTTTCGGTGTACTACTTGGGGCTGTCTCCCAGGTTTAGAGATCTCATACACGTCGGATTCAGGATATGGTATGGAGATGACACTGTATGGTTCTTTCTCCCAGAATGGATCCAATTTCCCATTCCGATGGTTATTCCTTAACCATACACGGTCGCCAACTTTCAGGGGCGCTGCATGGGCGTGATGGTTGTAATCCTCCTGTTGTCTCCTACGAACCTCATCCATGCGCGTTTCAACTATCTCTTTAGCTTCCTCCATACGTCGGCGGTGTTCAACAACCCATTCTGTTATGGGTAGTGGATTGATGGTGTCAGGGACCTTCACACCAAGGGTTAAGTCTGAAGGAAGTTGACCTTGTCTTCCAAACATTAGATAAAATGGTGCGTATCCCGTAGATGTTTGGGGTGTGTTGTTGTAAATATAGGCCAAGTCCTTGATACGCTCAGACCACTCAACACCAGGTGTAACTGCGGCTGTTCTTAGCATGCCGATGATCACTTGATTTGCCTTCTCACACATACCATTCCCTTGAGGGTGATACGCTGTGGTTCGCAACTTCTTGCAGTCTTGGAACTGACACAGCTCACGGAACAATTGGGATTCAAACGCCGATCCACGGTCGGTGAGGATATGCTCAGGACAACCGTAATGGCGGACAAACTCTGCGTAGAAGGTCTCAGCCGTAGTTCTTGCTGTAAGATCTCTGACAGGCACGATGACAAGGAACTTGGAGTAATGATCCACCATTGTCAGAGCGTAGCTGTAGCCGGAACGTGTGGGACCCAACTTCACATGGTCCAGAGCAACAATTTCACACGGCTTTTGAGTCTTAATTGGATGTAGAGGGGCCTTCTGATCTCTTCGACCTTCCTTGGTGATACTACAGGCGGGACACTCTCGGCACCAACTCTCAATGTCACTCCTCATCCCAACCCAATAGAAGCGACGACGGATGGTAGCTTCGGTCTTTTGTACCCCGAAGTGACCGGATCTGTCATGATACGCCTCAAGTATCATCTGTGCGTCTCTTCTTGGTACGAGGATCTGATGAAGCCTTTCACCTGTGACAGGATCAAGAGTGTTTCTATGTAGAAGGCCTCGTTGGACAAACAGGCGCTTCCTCTGTCACCAAAGGCGTTTTAATTCCATGTCATGAAGACCTCTCTTTACACGGGTTGGTATTCTTCCTGTAAGCAGGAAATCTGACAAATCTCCTAAAACTCTGCTCTCTTCTTGGAACGTTTTCCACAGAGATGGCTCCTGGAGGGATTCGGCAGCTGTTTTCGCCAGAGATTCTCCTTCTACAGGGACACCAATAGCAACCTGTTGGGTAAACTTGTTGTAGAATGGAGGCATCTCCACCTCTTCCCAGATGTCTTCTCGGGGTGGTTCTTCTCCCACAGGCAACCTTGAGAGTGCATCAGCGTTAGCGTTGGACTTGCCACTGCGATACTTGACAGAGAACTTGTAATTCGCGAGTCTTGAGGCCCACCGTTGTTCAAGGGCTCCCAGTCGAGCAGTGTCCAGATGCACCAACGGATTGTTATCTGTGTACACGGTAAAGGGTGTGGCAGCCAGGTAGTCTTTAAACTTCTCTGTCACGGCCCAGACAAGCGCCAGAAGTTCGAGTTTGAAAGAACTATAGTTCTGGTCGTTCTTCTCCGCGCCTCTCAGACTCCTGCTGGCGTAGGCGATGACTCGCTCTTTGTTGTCCTGAACCTGGGACAACACTGCACCCAAACCTTGGTGACTTGCATCTGTGTACAAGCGGAATGGCTGACTGTAGTCGGGATAGGCTAGAATTGGTGGTTGCGTCAGAAGTGCTTTAAGCGCTTGAAAGGCTTCCTCTTGACGCGCTGTGCAGTCTACCGGAAGCTTTCGGTTGTAGTTTTCTCTGGGACAACCGCGCAACAACTCGTTCAGAGGCTCGGCTACTTGGGCGAAGTGTGGTATGAAACGCCGGTAGTAACCTGCGAATCCAAGGAAGCTTTGGACTTCTTTGACGGTAGTTGGTCTTCGCCAGTTCTGGACTGCAGTGATCTTTTCAGGATCAGGTTGGACGCCTTGTGCGCTCACGACATGCCCAAGGTAGTGAACTTGGGGTTTCAACAGGTAGCACTTGGAGGGCTTCAACTTTAGGCCGTGCTGTATAAGTACCTTGAATACCTCGGACAGGTGACGAAGGTGTTCTTGGTATGTCCGGGAGAATACAATAACATCGTCCAGGTACAGTAGCACACTCTGGAAATTCTCATGGCCGAGGCACCTCTCCATAAGCCGTTGGAATGTGGCTGGGGCATTACATAGCCCAAATGGCATACTATTGAATTCAAAGAGTCCCATCGGGGTCGTAAACGCAGTCTTTTCACGATCTTCAGGCGCCATAGGGACTTGCCAGTATCCACTGGTTAAGTCCAGGGTCGAGAAACAGGTAGCTGATCCCAAAGCCGTTAGAGATTCCTCAATCCGCGGCAATGGGTATGCGTCCTTGTGCGTGACGTTGTTGAGTTTACGATAGTCCACACAAAATCGTAGGGTTCCATCTTTCTTCTTGACAAGGACTAGCGGGGCTGCCCAGGGGCTGTTACTCTCCCGGATGACATCAGCATCTCGCATCTCTTGGATCAACTTTTTCACCGGTTGGTACATCGCTGGTGGTATTGGACGGTGACGCTCCTTGATTGGATGGTGGTCGCCAGTCAGAATGCGATGTTGTATGGTCGTGGTCTTACCAAAGTCCAATGGGTGTTTGCTGAATGCCTGTTGGTAACGCTTGGCCACATTGCGAACCCCATTGATGTGCTCTATAGGGGTATTGGCGTCTCCCACGTTCAATTCATCCCACCAGGACTTCGTGGCTCCATTCTGAATGTTCTCAGCAGCTTGGGTGGAACGCTGTGTGGCGGTAGAATCACCAGAGAGAATGTCTTCTGGTGCTAACCGGTGTAGCAGGGCCACAGAGTGGAACTTGTGGAGGTTCACGGGAGCATCGCCCAAGTTGACTAAGCGGACAGGAACACGTCCATTGGAAACTGTGACAAGGCTGCGGGCAGCCATGACAAGTGGTTGGCCATCTACCTGTATGGGTTGTAGCAAGGCCTCGTAGTCCTGATTTTCTATGCCCGGACGGGCACGGCACCACACCATAGTTTCTGTTCCAGGCTGTAGGGTTACTGGACGGGTATCTTGGATCCGGACTCGACCAATTTCACCTTGTTTGTTGGCGAACTTGTGCTGGGCATTGAGTACACGAATGGCCCGCTGAATGGTCTGCTGGTCACTGGGAGAAGCTGTAAGGAGAGAGGCATGCAAGGCATCCAACACTTCTGCAAAGCAATGGCGTAAAACATTCATGCCTAATATTACAACTGCAAACCTATCATCCTCTACATCAGTGACAATTACACCCTGTCTAGGCAGTTTCAAGTCCCCAATCTGGATAGTGGGTTCCCAATAACCCTGCTGTGGTATGGGCTGTCCATTGCTGGCACACAGATTTATCCATGTGTCAGGTGTTCTATTCAACACACCTAAGTCCCAATGTTCAAGGAACACCTGCTTGCGCAGGGTTGTTACCTGAGATCCAGTGTCCACCAACGCTGTCAGAGGGACGCCGTTCACCCGGATTGTGATGTGTGGGCAGGCTGAGACGAAGCGTGACAATGGCACTGAAGATTCACCTGGGCCCTTCTTCTTTCCTCCCGAGGGGCGGCCCGCTGCCTCGGGGGTGGCCCGTTTAACTGAAAACACTGAGGCCTGGTGTGTCCATATCTATGGCAATAGCTACAGTATGGCCTCTCACTCTGCGGAGGTTTCACTGAAGACGGACGTCTGGGCGGCGACTCAGGTGAGATGTTGAGACTTCGCAAAGGATCACTGGACGATGAAGACGGCTGGGTCAGACGATCTAGACGGACGGTGATCTGTTCCATGGCACGGGTCAGATGATCCACTCGGGCCAGAAGGTCATCTCTGGAGTCTGCTGGTGTAGTCTGCGCAGTTTGGGCAGCAGGTGAGGTACCCAGAGGTAGTGACAGGACAACTGGAGCGATGCTTGTTGAGGGTCCAGGTGAGGGAGCACAGATGACTGGGCTCGGCTGGGGCTGCTCCTGTCTCAAGACCTGGATGGCAAGGGCCTTGAAGTCAGCAAACGTGATGCTGGGATGTTGTGCAGCAAGCATTCGCAACTGACTCTGGAGCAATGTGGTACCCGCCCCTTCTATGAAGCGGTCAAGCAAGATTTTATCAGAGTCCACATTCTCACGTGGATCCACTTGCACCACAGCTCTGAACGCCTCTTGGAGGGATAAAGCATAGTCCCGCAGGGTCTCACCAGGTAGTTGTCATCTGGAAAAGAAGCGCATCTTTACCTCGGAGACAGATCGCACGTCAAAGTTCACCTGGAGTTTGTCCAGAATTTGCCCAGGGGTTCTTTTGTCAGAGGCAGGCCAGGATTTGACCTCCCTAGCTGCAGCACCCTCAAGCTGGCCCAGCAGGATCTGTATCTGCTGTTCTGTATTCAGAGGATAGAACTGGAAGAGAGACAGCATCTTCTCACGAAAGTCCCTGAGGGTATGCGCCTCCCCTTTGTAGCACGGCAGCCATGGTGCGCCAGGGTAAAATGGCATGGAGAATGGTAGGCTGCTCGCCATGGGCACTGCTGGATCACTAGAAACAGATGGCACAATGTCACTTTGCTCAGTCATGTTGTTTGCAGGTATGACTGGAATTAGGTCGCCGTCTCTTTAAGAAACTCAACTGCTTGCTGGCAGGGAATGGAGACTACAACTTGGAATGCTGTCCCTTTAAGAATGCTGTAGCTATTAACAGAGTCACTGTGATGCAGGCTGACGGTGTGCTCCCCCTCTTTAATGGTGGCACTCCCCACGGACACTGTACATGGAAAACACTCGCTGGGGCCGTGGGAGGACTGAAGACAAGGACAGGGAGGCACAGTACTCACTGACAGCAACTGCAGCTTGGACCAGAGATCAGCGGTGCACAGCAGGGACGATGATGCGGCACCGGAGAGTCAGAAATGGCGCTGGCACGTTCGCCTTTCACTTTCTTGTATGGGTGCGCTGGAGCATTGCGCTCAGCATTCTGGGCTCTCCTAAGATGGCGGCAGATGGGTCTCCTGGCCTCATGGGCAGTGCTAAAAATCTCCCGCACTTTTGCAAGGTACAGTTAACCCTTTGTGGGCGTTCTTACACAGCGATGTGGCGCAGCAAACAAGTCCTGGGCGTTTTAACTCTTCCAGGGCTGTAACACTCTGAGAGGACAGTCTTTAGGGCTTACTTCAGGGGTTTAGGGCTCCCCCTCTTTGTGGCAAGCACTCTCAGGGAATAAACTTGATCTTAGCAAAGTCCACAATAAAGACCGATGCTCTGGAGACAATTTGGCGCACTTTTCGTGGCGACTTTCTCAAAATGGCACACACCCGTATCCTGTTCGTGACGCCAGTTTTTCTTGCGGTGACCAGATGGAAGGTAACGCTGCAGTTGGGATTGCGGGGTGCAAACAGCGCAGACTTGTCACGGTCTCTGGGCACGAGGGCGCAGCGCTGGTGCTGCCCCACGTTACCACCACTGGTACCGGTGATGAGGGGGCTGCACAAATGTTGGTGGTGATTGTTCCCCCGGGGCGCTTCCCCTATACTGTGCCGACTGGTGGTGTTTGGGGCGCCCTGATGTTGTCGGTGCAGAGTCAGACACAGAAACGGTTGTAAAGTTGAACTTTTACTTCCATGGGTGTGGAGGCACAAATGCTTAAACAGTTTCTTCAATACAAAAGAACGGGGTACGCCTGGTGACACAGCAAAGTCCTGGGGTGCAGGGTAGACTTGATGAAAGGTGTTCCTAGCCCCTTATACTTCAGTGTTACAGCCCTAAGGTGCGTCTGGGCTCCTATTTGGCACATAGGAGGATGCCCACCATGATACTAGTACATAATATTTCCCACTCACGTTATGTGGTCCTGATAGCTCAGAGTTTCGGGGTGCAATAGTCAGGGTGGCAGGATATTCCACAGGTCTGGCCTTGGCCCCTGGATCCTGTGATACTTGCTATGGAGCACGTGTTCCAGAATGTTCTCTCCACAGTCTCATGCTGACAAGATAATGATGCTTGACTTCCTTCAGGGCGATGGCTAGGCAGACAGGGGACAGGATCTTCTGAATAGCTGGAGTATGTCAGCTCTCCAACCTTCCTGGGCCTGTCTAGGACTTGAGATTCCTGCACTAAACTCACTGCTTTCTTCACAGGACATCACACTTATCTCCTCACCTCCTCCTCCTAACACTCCACACTTCTAACTCCTCACACGCAGGACCTTCCTCCCGGGGTGTTACCATGGGGACCCAGTGATCAGCTGACTCCTCCCCTTTTCCCAGGCGATGTCCTCCCATTGGACATTTGGTTACTATTCAATCCTATGGGAGGTGTAATGCATGTGTGAGGCTCACTAGGTGGCGCTGTGTTGTGTGAGACTCAGGACCCCCTGCTATGTCACACAGGCTATGAAGCAACAGGAAATAATACAATGCACAGAGATCACCCTCAGCCCAGCCATAGCCAGCTCTGGGATGCCACAGGAGCTCCAGGAGTAGGTCACTAAGTTCTTGAAATTTCTGATGATCCTTACCAGATATCTTTGGAAACCCTTGCAACCGTTTGAACAGAGCATTCTCTATTGCTTCAGGACTGCCATAGGTTTTCTCCAGTCTTTCCCAAGCAGCGGTAAGGCCTGCTATGGGGTTGTAAATGTGGACGGATCTGAGTCTTTTAGCACGTTCTGTGGACTGTGGGCCAAGCCACCGGATAAGCAAATCTAGTTCTTCAGCTGCAGTAATGCCACGGTCACTAATTGCAGTTTTGAAGGCACATTTCCAGCCTCTGTAGTTCTCAGGTTGGTCATCGAACCTTGTGAGTCCAGTCTTAGTAAGCTCACGGCGAACCATGTACCTTGCAAACTCTGACATGTCTGTTCTCTCTGACTTTAAATATTGAGTTGCTGGCTGAGTACCGGTGATTATGTTGTTAGTGGGGTTCTGGTTAACAGAGGTAGGTAGCGTAGGGGCTGCGTAGGCATTCAGCCTAGGAGCTAGCTTAAAGTCCATAGGTTTAGCCACATATGGATGTGAGACTGGACGGTTGTTTGCAGTCTGGTGGTATGGTGTCACATTGGTGTTTACCTGATTATCAGTATATTGCATTTGCTGAGGTGCAAGGCTTTGGGAATCCATGAAGGAAGAAGAAACTGGATGCTGGACAGGCAGGGCATTGTACTGACCTTGAATTCGGTGTGCTGCAGAAGATACTGTGCCCTGTTGCTCTGGAGAAATGTTGTCCCTGACAGGAACATTTGTGGCAAATAGGGATTCACTGCTTTGGCTTAGTACATAGTCTCTTGTGCGCTTGAGGGGATCCTCTGCTTCCACATCACACAAACTGGTGCTGTCACTTTCACTTCCACTGATGGCCTGTTCTAAAATGCTTAACCTTGCCATGGCTGCAGCGTGCTCATACTGTTTCTCTAGAGCTTCTAGTTCTGCCCTTTTTTGAGCTGCATTAGCTTCCATTGCTGCTGCATTAGCTTCCATTTCTGCTTTCTGTTGAGCTGCCTTAGCTTCCATCGCTGCTGCATTAGCTTCCATCTCTGCTTTCTGTTGTGCAAAGGCTGCCTGTATCTTAGTAGCTTCCGCCACTGCACGTGCTTTTATAAGTTGCTCACTGAGTGTGGAAGATTTTGAGGAACGTGACTTAGATGTACGCTTTGAATGCTTGGTAGACTCAGAAACGTGGGATGCCATTTCCTGCAGTTGCGCAATTCTTGCCTCTGTCCTTAACTTAGTTTCATGTACTAAGCTGTCTCGTTCTGAATTGAGATGCTGGAAGCTTTGCAATTCATCTAAAGAATCGTCTGTATGTTGTTTTCTCAATATGCTTTCATACTCCTCAGCTTTCATTTTATAATGTCCATGCATAGCACGAAGCTGTCGCAGAGCTCCCTCTAGTGGTGATACATGGTATGCAGGCAAGCACATGGCAGATATCTTAGTCTGTATTTTCTGCCACCATTTTGAGAGTTCACAGGAAAGTTCATGCTTTAAACTTTCTAGATTGTCTCTAACCTGTTTAATTGAGCGTCTAGCCTTCTCACTGGGCTGCAGACTGAGGTCCATGCTACCTTGTGCTTCAGGGTGCCCTTCAGCCATGATGCAACACAAACAGGATAAATATAACTTTGCTGGAGTGAGATGGCTGCTTACTAGAATCTTCTATGCTGAGGGGTCTGAGCTGCAGATGCAACTTACGCAATGCTGATTCCTTCTGGCTTCAGGTAACTTGCTGTGACTGACTGTATGTCAGAAGTTGGTGAACTGTCTTACAGCCGTATCTGGCAGTCTTTATGCATCATTTTTCACTGTTCTGACTCAATAGCTTGGCTGCAAGTGTGAGGTTGTGAGAGTGTCCTGTAGTCTCTATGCTAACCAGCAATTTACACCAAGATATTTATCAGATAGTGTTCAACTCAACTGAGGAGGCGTAGATAAGATTCCAGATGCTTTAATCCAGGTAAATCTTGTAAACCTCATACAGCAGTAGGTGAAAAATGATGAAATACCAGGAGCTGAGCAGACATGTTGCTTACAAAGAAGTGAAACTAAACTGAGAGAGAGAGAGAGGAGGAGCTACAGCATCACAGCTAAGGATACAGAGAGAGAGAAGGGACAAACTACAAAGACAAACAGTATCACAGATACATGTCAGTGAATTAAACCAAGTCCTGGGACATGACAAGCAAGCTTTCCACACACCCTACCATCCTCAGAGTTCAGGCAAAGTGGAAAGGTTGAGTGGTACACTTAAGTTGAAGATTCAGAAAGCCATAGCAGAGACAGGAAAGCCTTGGCCTGAATGCCTGTCTCTAGCCTTATATTCAGTAAGAACTACTCCTAACAGGAGGACAGGGTTGTCACCATTTGAAATATTGTTTGGAAGTGCACCCAAAACAGGATTGTACTTTCCTCAGACATTACAGCTTAACTATGACAGCATTGCCAGCGATGTACAAGATTTGTGTAAAAAACTGAAAGAAACACATAAACAAGTGTTCTCTTCTATTCCAGACCCTTCTGATTTTTCAGGAACACATAGCTTGCAGCCTGGTGATTGGGTAGTCGTGAAAAGACACTCCAGGAAATCTCTTGAACCCAGATATGATGGCCCCTACCAGATATTGCTGACAACTGCCACCTCAGTAAAGTTGGAGGGAAAATCTACCTGGATACACGCTTCACATTGCAAGAAAGTTGAAGCGCTGAGAAGGAAATGGAATACAGTTAACCAATATGTAAGATAGGATGTTATTTTTAACCTCTTCAATGGAGAATCCATCAAAGATGGCACACAAACAGTGTGAAGGTATTCATTGAACTTGATTAAAAATAAAGTCCTAAAATGGGGGAATTGTAAGGGTTAAAACATAATTTGTATTATATTCTATAACGCAGTATACAGAAGACACAGGGTGAAATGCTCTCCATGCAGACTAAATAGTTTAGAGATAGAATATAGTCTCAGAGTCTGGGAAGAATATCAACAGTTCTGCTTTTCTCAGAGATGTACCATTCTCAGGAAAGATAAGGAGAACATTTAGATTAGGTGAAAAGGAAACATCTGGGGTGATGGGAAACTGTGAATCTGCCTAGCAGCGGAACCGGAAAGACCAAATATGTACATTGGTCACATGACTGTTGTGTAACCAACTTGCCTTTAAAACTTGTATGAACTATACAATAAACGAAATCATTCTTACTAGACTCCTGGGCGTGTCTGTAGTTTGTTTTCCTCGAGTTCGATATTGTTCTTTATTTAATTAGGATTACGGTGACATCTATCCCGGGGGAACTTAACTCCCGACAAGCACAAACCTATTATATCCAGTGACTACAGGTGATGTCTCCTCTAACTGTAGTCTATTGCCTCATCTTCTCCATTCAGCCCAGACCACCATCAGCTCTTCTTCCATTCATGATTTGTCTTTGCAAAGTTCGCCACAGAAACATCCTTAGGGTCTTTACATTTCCATCTTTCCATCATCCTCTTCATTCTGGTGCCCTATCAGTGTCCTCCTGTGTCGCACATACAGTATTATCCTCATATAGTGACTTATGAGCACACAGCTCTTTCTTTGCTGACAGCCGTGCTAGGTTCAAGACTAGCATCAGAAATGACCCTAAAACAGTGGACACCAACAAAGCCCAGTGGACCCCACTGACTATAATAGGGTCCATCAGGTGTATGTACTTTTTAACTGAAGTTGCTGGACAAAAAAGTAAACTTTTTCTGTACAGCTGGTTAAGTCCAGCGGCTGGCTGTTGGCCCCCTACCGATCAGGTATTTATGTCCTATCCTGAGGATAACCCTGGACAACCCCTTTAACATCCACCTAAATTTTGCAGGATCTCCAAGGAAAACCCATATCCTAGTGAGACCGATTGTTGTGATATAAAATCTAAAGTTTTTATCGTATCCAGGTACAATTCCACCATTTGATCTCGCCAGTTATTTTACTCATTTTCCACTATTAAAATAATTTCTAATTAGGAGAACTTTTTGATAACATTTTCCTTCCAGAATTTGCTTACTATGAAGGTTTTACATCATCCGTTTTACTATTATTTGTGTTAGTAAATTAAAAAGTTAATATCCCGTTTACGGCGCCTCTCCTCCCTTCTCGCCTTCTCTTGCCACCGGTTTAAGCTTCCCTACATCAATATTATTTATTGCAATTCGCATTACGCGTTTCAATTACTGTGTGTAAATATACGCATTAATCACGCCAAATTTGCATCATTCGCTTCACAGGAAAATCCTGCTGTGCTCAAATTTTGGATGAAAAATTGCCGAAGCAGCATAGGTAGAGGCTGGAGATGTCAAATTAAAAAACATTTTGCAGGCAATTGCTTTAGTTTTCCAACTAAGATAATTAGCTCTGAAGTTCTAACAGGATATATATGGATTTGCCACAATAAATGATTAATGCGCTCCGCACTGCGAAAAATAATTATATGCTGCAAAAGTCAAGGTCGGGGACCAATACTCCACTCGCTGCTCCGTTGTGATATATACTGTACCTGTCTATAAGATTTTATTTGTAGTGGACTGAAGCTGGAAAAAAATTCAGAATGGGGTGGAATTAGAATAAAATTTGCTACATTTGCATAATTTTCTTATTGGTTTCGTTCCACTGTGCGGTAAAAAAAAATGCTCCTTATATTCTTTGGGTGGGTGCGATCACTGTGATACCCAATGTGTATTGTTTTTGTTATGTTTTAATACTTTTACCAAAACTTTCCAAAAATGTGAAAATGCAAAAAATTATTTCAGTTTCCATATTCTGATGCAAGATGTAATTTTTATTTACATTATATTATTGATAGCATTTTGGGGAATTTTTTTTTAGGCCTGACAAGCGGCTCTTTTTTTTTTTTTTTTTTTTTTTGGACCGTTATGGGGTTCACCGTATGGAATAAATATTTTTAGATTTTTAGAATTCAGGCATTTTTGGACACATTAATCCCTAAATTCGTTTTTGCTTTCTTTAGTTTATTTTTTTTGAGATCTAGGAAATGTCGGGTGATTTTAATTTTTATGGGGTTTTTATATCTTTTATAACATTTTTGAAAAGTAGATATTGTTATAGCAATGACTATTTTTGACTTGATTGATTTGAGAATTATTATTATTCTTATTGTGAGTTTTGCTCTGGTGTTCTCTATCATATCATGGTTACATATTTATGATTATGAGACCGTATATTCTTTTTGGATTAATTTATTGTTATATCAGGCCTAAAAGCCTTCATAAGGCTCCCTGCTGTCACGGGCACAGGATGGCTCCCCCAATCTTGCTCCTGCCACATAATAGTAAGAGGATTGGTGGGGGTGCTATGGAAGTGAGGGTCAGCAGGGTTATTGGGACCAAATTAAAAGATTAGTGAGCGGGCGCCATAATTAAATAGCCAACATCTGCTGTAATACTATGTCAGCAAGGAGTTAAGGGGTTTTCTTCACTAAGATATCGATGACGTAACCTAAGAATAGGTCATCAATATCAGATCAGTGGGAGTCCTCCACCCGGGGCTCCCACCCATCAGCTGCTCAAAGAGGCTGCAGCAGTCAGTCAAGTTCTGCTGCCTCTTCACTGATTACTAAGCAGAGTGCCGTACATTGTATAGTGGCAGTAATTGGTATTACAGCTTTGCCTCAGTCATTAAAATGGGACTGAGTTGCTGCATGGCCATTAAGGTGATATCGCAGACCTTTGAAGAGGACACAGAGCTCATCTGACCACTGCAATTGACTCAAATAGCTGGTCAGATGAGTGCGGGGTGTCAAACTCCAATGGATCGGATATTGATGACCTAGCGTAAGGATAGGTCAGCCATACTAAACTCCCAAAGGACCCTCTTAAAGTTGCTGCGGCAGCAACCCAGTGGAGAAAGGCTAGGAGGTTGAGAGGCGTAGTCTGTCATGGTTGGGGGCTCTTTGGCTGTAGTTGGCTTCTTTAGACCTCTGATACTCCACTTGGGTTAGTTCAGCTGTGATGAAGAGGCCTGCAGTGTGGATGGTGGTGGAAATAGTATGCCTCAGGGCACTCCCTATAGTAAGTCTCCTGTTTGATGGTGGTTGCAGTGCTCTTGATGGTGGTGGTGCATTATTGAGGATTCAGGAGACAATGAGGAACTGTGCAGAAACTCATGGTTCTACCAAAGAAGGGTGAACGGATAAATAAAATTAACCACAGAAAAGAGGGAGAAGCTGAGCTGAGGCTTCTGGACAGTTCTCCCTGGGGTCAATGGCTCTTCCTGTGGCTCTCTAGTTCTGGAAGTCTCCTCATGTTAGAAAACACATAGGCCTGCAACTGCCCAAACTGTAGGATGTAGGTTCCTAAAGGTTGCTAGGCCTGGCCTGGGGCTTATAGGTCTTAGTCATAGAAATAAGGTACATTCAAAGATTCCCCTCACAGTGTTCATCACACACATTAGTCCCAAAAAGTGTGCAGAGAAAAAATGTTTCTTTTTTGACTTGACTGAGAAATTAAAACTTTTCCTGACTTTTAACCAGTCTAACCAGGTCACCCCATCATATACACCAACTCTTTACCTGGGGAGGAAGGTGTAGTGAGATAGATCTCCCTCCAGGCTACAGAAGTGAAATGTCAAAGAATGTTCCATCTTCCTCATGCCATGTGTCAAAGCACCATGACATCAATGTGCCCCATACGACCACTGAGGCCCAATCATAGACCCTAAGCGGTCCTCTTGAGACTGCTAATGCAACCCAGGAGGCCTGAAGAAGCTAGAAGATGAACGCAACCCAGGAGGCTAGAAGAGGCTGGAAGATGAAGGCAACCCAGGAGGCTAGAAGAGGCTGGAAGATGCTGGTAAAGAATACTGGATTCTGCGGTAGAATCTCATGAGATTCGCCCATCACTACTGATGAGTACAAGACTGCTTGCCACAGGGCATTGTCTTGATATGTAGGGTCACAGAGTGGGGGATATGGAATGAGCAGGGTCTTCAGCAGCACATAGTATTTCAGTTCCCATACTGCTAAATGATAACACATAGTAATTGAAGAAATAAACCTAAACCAATCAGAGTATAATTCCTGCCGTGACACTATGCCCGGGGGCCGCAGCGTACAATATCCGCATGAGCTATAACCGCACTCCTTAAGTGACTTCAGCCGTTCATTAAAAGCAAAAAACCATTTTCAGTGGCCAGATAACTGCGGATGAAAGCCATCATTTTCCCGGGTAAGGTACAATGGATTTCTCTGAACTCTCCCAAGTTCATTCCATTATGAATAAATAGGATTTGACACATTAATAAGATCCCGTCCCGCACAGAATACATGTATAATTGTTTTTCTTCCAGTTTACTTCTGAAGTATTACATGAAAAATACCATTTTCTTAAAGGAATCAATAACTAAGAAAAACAGTAATAACACAAGAAGAACGCTGTGTCCTCTGTGTAATTTTAACCACCAGTGCTTTGCAGACAGGGATTACGTCTTCTATTAACACACTGGGCCTATTGAAAAGTAATGCAGATTCATGTTTTCTATTAAGAAGTAGAAAACACTGCGAAGAAAGAAAGTTCCATATATTAGAGGGAAGAATGGAAGATATTTACTTCACACGGAACTTTGTTCTTTTCACTTCTTTTAAGATTATCGGTTGCTACTTAAAGGGGCTGTGCAGATATGGAAACTTATTCCAAACGCTAAGCCCCCCAGTGATCAGGAGGTTGGAGGATCTTAAGTACCTCTAAAGCCTTCTTGTGAACGTAGCACCACTGCGCTTGCGCTACATTCACTTCTATAGGGCTGCCGATACTGTAATCTATGGGTAGCACCCATAGAAGTCAGTGAAGCGGCAGACACACAAGTTCACTGGTGCTCCATTCACAAGGAGGCTTTAGAGGGACTTAAGGTCCCCCATCCTCCTAATCACTGGGAGACACCATGTTTGGGACCCCAGTGATCAGACATTTATCCTGTCCTGTAGAGAGGGGATAAGTGTCCATAACATCACAATCCCTTTAGAGGCTTGCATACAACTTTACATTGGTAAAATTCAGGCATTTAAATCCCGCCCCTCACCCAGTTGGGATTGTCCATTTTCAGGAGGGGTTTGCACAAACTCCACCCCTTTTTCAGAACTGAACAGTTTTACTGTACATTGGACTATTATGGATGCTGTGAAATTAAAGGCGATGGCCAGGATTTTTTGGAAGGATAGGCTATAAATATTTCATTGACAAGTGATGAAGTCCATACTATGCACAGTACAGGGCCTGACGCAGTTGGCTCGGTGCCCTATATAGTGGCTGAGCGCTGTCATAACAGGTGCAGGCGGCACCGATTGGCCACCCACCATTCACATATTTATGGCCTATCCTATCCTGATGATGTCACTGTCTTTGTATCATCATGAGGGGAAGCAGAGCGGGTGATATCATAGGTTGACTGCTGCTCAGAAGCATCCAGGTCCAAGATCAACCAGGAGAAGTGTGCCTCTGGCTGGTAGGAGGAGATTCTAGATTTGATCTTCAGGACATCCTTTTGGGACCCAAGAATCTGCAAAAGTGCTTGGCATCAAATTTGGGATCACTGCAAAATTAGGATAGCAGGCTTAAGATCGTCGCTCAGAAGGTGTATACCTTTCTTAAGACCAACATTGCAAACCTCTGGCAAGAGAGGGCTCATCCATGGGTGTTCTCCTGTAGGGGATGGTTTCAGCCTTTCTTCCAGTAATGGTAGACAGAAGGGAAAGTGAAGGCTCTTCGCACACCACATGGGCATCTTCCGACTTACGTTACCCCAGTTCTGAAGGTAGTTCGCCGGTGGGCTCTGGGAGTGTGGGAGAAACTCCTTGACAAGAAGGTCCTGTCTACTCATTTTCAGAGCCCACTGGTGCTCAAGGATTGCCCAACCCGGGATCTGGGGGTAGGTTTGAGACTTTTGAATTCCATCAGGATCCCCTTGAAGTTTTGGGACTTGGCTTGGTGCTGCTTCCACAGGAAACTGTATGTGAAGGACAACCTGAAGTGTAGAAGCTCTAAGGAAAGGGATTGTCCCCATGAGGCACTTCCAACAGTTGGCCCAGGTTGCCTGGTCTCTCTTATGCGGAGTGGGCCTATGGAGCATTCAGAAACCTTGGTGGACGGGACTGGTGCACTTTATTCTTAGTTAGCTTAGTGGTTAGGTACCAAACGTGGAACACACAGTGTTTAGTAAAATCCTCCCAATGGATCTGGTGGTTAGGAACATTCTTGGTGACCTGGTGAAGGTGCACTTTCTGGAGTATGAGAGGCTGGGGACGGGGAGGACCTCCCTTGTTTGGAGGGGGTTCTCCTTTACTGTACCTTAGCCTGTCATCTCCGTTCCTGATGATGGGCTGGTGTTAGCACTGTAGATTATTGTTTTGTTTTGCTCAATATAGTAGGATGTAGGGTTTGCAGGTGTCAAAATTGGGCTTAGTGTTTGCTGTGTTGGTGTGATATATGCTGCTTAGGTTGGGAGGTGGGTCAATGGGGGAGGGGGAATTTGGATTTCTTGGAATGGGTTGAGTGTGGACTTGGGTTTTTGCTTAGGGGGAAAAAAAAAATTGTGTGACTTTTGTTTTGCGTGCTGTGTACAGTCATGGCCAAAAGTTTTGAGAATGACACAAATATTCTATTTTCACATGATCTGCTGCCCTCTGGTTTTTATGTGTGTTTGTCAGATGTTTTTATCACATACAGAAATATAATTGCATTCATATTATGAGTAACAGAAGCTTATATTGACAGTTAGAATGAGTTAATGCAGCAAGTCAATATTTGCAGTGTTGACCCTTCTTCTTCAGGACCTCTGCAATTCTCCCTGGCATGCTCTCAATCAACTTCTGGACCAAATCCTGACTGATAGCAGTCCATTCTTGCAGAATCAATGCTTTAATTTTGTCTGAATTTGTTGGTTTTTGTTTGTCCACCCGTCTCTTGATGATTGACCACAAGTTCTCAATGGGATTAAGATCTGGGGAGTTTCCAGGCCATGGACCCAAAATCTCTATGTTTTGTTCCCTGAGCCATTTAGTTATCACCTTTGCTTTATGGCAAGGTGCTCCATCATGCTGGAAAAGGCATTGTTGAGCGCCAAACTGCTCTTGGACGGTTGGGAGAAGTTGCTCTTGGAGGACATTCTGGTACCATTCTTTATTCATGGCTGTGTTTTTAGGCAAGACTGTGAGAGAGCCGATTCCCTTGGCTGAGAAGCAACCCCACACATGAATGGTTTCAGGATGCTTTACAGTTGGCATGAGACAAGACTGGTGGTAGCGCTCACCTCTTCTTCTCCGAATAAGCTGTTTTCCAGATGTTCCAAACAATGGAAAAGGGGATTCATCAGAGAAAATGACTTTACCCCAGTCCTCAGCAGTCCACTCCCTGTACCTTTTGCAGAATATCAGTCTGTCCCTGATGTTTTTTCTGGAGAGAAGTGGCTTCTTTGCTGCCCTCCTTGAGACCAGGCCTTGCTCCAAGAGTCTCCGCCTCACAGTGCGTGCAGATGCACTCACACCTGCCTGCTGCCATTCCTCAGCAAGCTCTGCACTGCTGGTAGCCCGATCCCGCAGCTGAAACACTTTTAAGAGACGGTCCTGCCGCTTGCTGGTCTTTCTTGGGCGCCCTGGAGCCTTTTTGGCACCAATGGAACCTCTCTCCTTGAAGTTCTTGATGATGCGATAGATTGTTGACTGAGGTGCAATCTTTCTAGCTGCAATACTCTTCCCAGTTAGGCCATTTTTGTGCAGTGCAATGATGACTGCACGTGTTTCTTTAGAGATAACCATGGTTAACAGAAGAGAAACAATGATGGCAAGCACTAGCCTCCTTTTAAAGTTTCCAGTGGTGTCATTCTTACTTAATCATGACAGATTGATCTCCAGCCCTGTCCTCATCAACACCCACACCTGTGTTAATGGAGCAATCACTGAAACGATGTTAGGTGGTCCTTTTAAGGCAGGGCTGCAATGATGTTGAAATGTGTTTTGGGGGATAAAGTTCATTTTCTAGGCAAATATTGACTTTGCAAGTAATTGCTGTTAAGCTGATTACTCTTCATAACATTTTGGAGTATATGCAAATTGCCATTAGAAAAACTGAAGCAGTAGACTTTGTAAAAATTAATATTTGTATCATTCTCAAAACTTTTGGCCATGACTGTATTCTTTTAATAGGTTGTATATGGTGTACATATGGGGATAGCAGTTAGGTGGGGAGGGGGATTTCTGGTTTTCTTGGCCTGGTCTGGACTTACACGCAGACTTTGGACGTTGGACCAGTATCAGGGTTGTGTGTGGGACTCGGACTGGTCGTGGGTTTTAGGTTGGGGGGGGGGGGAAATCTGGTTTATTCGTGTGTGTATGTATATATATGTAATATTGTATAAGTTTATGTTTATTATATAATTTTTGTCATTAATGTGGTTTTTCTTGGTGTCGTGGGCAGCTGGATCAGCCGGTGAGATTGTGTATTACTGGTATTAGTGCGGTTGAGGACTGTTTGGTGTGAATGAGGCTGGACCAGTCAATATACTAACCTGTATATAGTGTATATATTGTATTATAGAATAGTCACTTGTTATGTTATTTTGTTGTGTTTGTCCTTTGATTTTTCTTGTTATGTTTAATGTTTATTAAGATTGTTATGCTTTATAATTTTATTAATAAAAGAACTCAGGATCAGTACAGGATAAGTAATGTAATGTATGTACACAGTGACTGCACCAGCAGAATAGTGAGTGCAGCTCTGGAGTATAATACAGGATGTAACTCAGGATCAGTACAGGATAAGTAATGTAATGTATGTACACAGTGACTGCACCAGCAGAATAGTGAGTGCAGCTCTGGAGTATAATACAGGATGTAACTCAGGATCAGTACAGGATAAGTAATGTAATGTATGTACACAGTGACTGTACCAGCAGAATAGTGAGCGCAGCTCTGGAGTATAATACAGGATGTAACTCAGGATCAGTACAGGATAAGTAATGTAATGTAATGTACACAGCGACTGTACCAGCAGAATAGTGAGTGCAGCTTTGGAGTACAATACAGGATGTAACTCAGGATCAGTACAGGATAAGTAATATAATACAGGATGTAACTCAGGATCAGTACAGGATAAGTAATATAATACAGGATGTAACTCGGGATCAGTACAGGATAAGTAATGTAATGTATGTACACAGTGACTGCACCAGCAGAATAGTGAGTGCAGCTCTGGAGTATAATACAGGATGTAACTCAGGATCAGTACAGGATAAGTAATATAATACAGGATGTAACTCAGGATCAGTACAGGATAAGTAATGTAATATATGTACACAGTGACTGCACCAGCAGAATAGTGGGCGCAGCTCTGGAGTATAATACAGGATGTAACTCAGGATCAGTACAGGATAAGTAATGTAATGTATGTACACAGTGACTGCACCAGCAGAATAGTGAGTGCAGCTCTGGAGTATAATACAGGATGTAACTCAGGATCAGTACAGGATAAGTAATGTAATGTATGTACACAGTGACTGTACCAGCAGAATAGTGAGTGCAGCTCTGGAGTATAATACAGGATGTAACTCAGGATCAGTACAGGATAAGTAATATAATACAGGATGTAACTCAGGATCAGTACAGGATAAGTAATATAATACAGGATGTAACTCAGGATCAGTACAGGATAAGTAATGTAATATATGTACACAGTGACTGCACCAGCAGAATAGTGGGCGCAGCTCTGGAGTATAATACAGAATGTAACTCAGGATCAGTACAGGATAAGTAATGTAATGTATGTACACAGTGACTGCACCAGCAGAATAGTGGGCGCAGCTCTGGAGTATAATACAGGATGTAACTCAGGATCAGTACAGGATAAGTAATGTAATGTATGTACACAGTGACTGTACCAGCAGAATAGTGAGTGCAGCTCTGGAGTATAATACAGGATGTAACTCAGGATCAGTACAGGATAAGTAATGTAATGTATGTACACAGTGACTGCACCAGCAGAATAGTGAGTGCAGCTCTGGAATATAATACAGGATGTAATTCAGGATCAGTACAGGATAAGTAATGTAATGTATGTACACAGTGACAGCACCAGCAGAATAGTGAGTGCAGCTCTGGAGTATAATACAGGATGTAACTCAGGATCAGTACAGGATAAGTAATGTAATGTATGTACACAGTGACAGCACCAGCAGAATAGTGAGTGCAGCTCTGGAGTATAATACAGGATGTAACTCAGGATCAGTACAGGATAAGTAATGTAATGTATGTACACAGTGACTGCACCAGCAGAATAGTGAGTGCAGCTCTGCAGTATAATACAGGATGTAACTCAGGATCAGTACAGGATAAGTAATGTAATGTATGTACACAGTGACTGTACCAGCAGAATAGTGAGCGCAGCTCTGGAGTATAATACAGGATGTAACTCAGGATCAGTACAGGGTAAGTAATGTAATGTATGTACACAGTGACTGCACCAGCAGAATAGTGAGTGCAGCTCTGGAGTATAATACAGGATGTAACTCAGGATCAGTACAGGATAAGTAATGTAATGTATGTACACAGTGACTGCACCAGCAGAATAGTGAGTGCAGCTCTGGAGTATTATACAGGATGTAACTCAGGATCAGTACAGGATAAGTAATATAATACAGGATGTAACTCAGGATCAGTACAGGATAAGTAATATAATACAGGATGTAACTCAGGATCAGTACAGGATAAGTAATGTAATATATGTACACAGTGACTGCACCAGCAGAATAGTGAGTGCAGCTCTGGAGTATAATACAGGATGTAACTCAGGATCAGTACAGGATAACTAATATAATACAGGATGTAACTCAGGATCAGTACAGGATAAGTAATATAATACAGGATGTAACTCAGGATCAGTACAGGATAAGTAATGTAATATATGTACACAGTGACAGCACCAGCAGAATAGTGAGTGCAGCTCTGGAGTATAATACAGGGTATAACTCAGGATCAGTACAGGATAAGTAATGTAATATATGTACACAGTGACTGCACCAGCAGAATAGTGGGCGCAGTTCTGGAGTATAATACAGGATGTAACTCAGGATCAGTACAGGATAAGTAATGTAATGTATGTACACAGTGACTGCACCAGCAGAATAGTGAGTGCAGCTCTGGAGTATAATACAGGATGTAACTCAGGATCAGTACAGGATAAGTAATGTAATATATGTACACAGTGACTGCACCAGCAGAATAGTGAGTGCAGCTCTGGAGTATAATACAGGATAAGTAATGTAATGTATGTACACAGTGACTGCACCAACAGAATAGTGAGCGCAGCTCTGGAGTATAATACAGGATGTAACTCAGGATCAGTACAGGATAAGTAATGTAATGTATGTACACAGTGACTATACCAGCAGAATAGTGAGTGCAGCTCTGGAGTATAATACAGGATGTAACTCAGGATCAGTACAGGATAAGTAATGTAATGTATGTACACAGTGACTGCACCAGCAGAATAGTGAGTGCAGCTCTGGAGTATAATACAGGATGTAACTCAGGATTAGCAGAGTTGAAAGGAAGTATTGACAATATAATGACAATACAAAGTTTTTAGTTTTTGGCATTGAGTGGTCTTTCTGTAGTTGGAAATTTCATAAACTTTTTGGAAGAGTATGACTGCTGGGTAACTTGTGAAACTTTCCTTGCAGATTGATGACTTTTCTATGCTAGTTGAAATGTCTGACAAGACACATCAGCAGTAGACAGGTCACAGAACTCTTACAGTAGCTCTATCTCTAGAAACAATATACTGGGGGCTAAGAAAGCATCTCCGGTTTTTATTTTGGAATTTTTGTGTCTTAGACTTCCCTGATTCTGACAGGATATGTATTCTGTCACAATAATTTATGCATGCTTAAGTAATAATTTTAGCTCTCCTTATAAGTTCAATCAGCGGTGGCACGGGGCTGACTCAGTCAATAATAAGACATGCGATAAGATGACAAGGCAAGGCAAGAAATGTAAGAGCCGAGATAAAGCAATGACAGATACAATTAAAGAGCACAAGATACAGAATTCTGATTAAGCCAAGATAACATTGTCTAAAAAATAAATGTAACTTTCTTTGAGAAGTAATCTCATAGACGAACATTTCTTACACATTAAGACGTACTAAAGGACTTGGAGATGAAAGTGACAATATAGGGTAAATGCTCTTTAAGGGACGCCCATGCAGCTGCTATGGAGGCATTGGTCAGAGAAGGTCTAGCCCTGGTTGGCCCATCCACTGATATTGGGTGGTGAGAACCAGTGCAGGAGCCCCATATCCGGAGGAACTCCAAAACGGTGGAGACCTTGACCCAAGGGTTGTGGAAAGGACATGTAGGTCTTTGTGTCGTAGGGGCTCATTTTGATCTTTGCTATGAGATCCCCTCATGATATTACATTTTGACTTAAATGAGTTAAAGGTTGTCCCATGTAGACAACCCCTTCTATGAATGGAGACCCACAGGTGATCAATACTAGGGAAGCTTTAGGTGGCCAAATATTTCCTGCAGGAGATATATGGTATAGTATGACCATTCTTTGGAGCAAGTCTCCTTTATCGTTAAATGAGGAAACTACCAAGAACCTGAACCTCTATGATATTCATGTATCCTGAGAGGGAATATTTTATAATATATAAGATAATAATACACAATTATTGTATAACTCTCATCCATATTCATTCTGTTTCATTCTGGATGATGACAAATAAAATAAAAAATTGTTAGTTTTCATTTTTATTAAATGGCCAAAGCTTCACCCTTAGTAATATGGAGCTACTAGGATCATGTAGAATACCAAATGAGTCTTTTCTATGAGAAAGAGTACTCAACCCCCATGCCTTACTATGTCTATGACATCTCATTCAGTAATCCAGTAATCCTATTCTGTACTGATGATGGACAAACACTCCAAAAGAGTGCTGTGTACAGATGGGTTACCCTGGTTAGGCTTGTAGGAGCTAATAGGAATATTATTCCTATGGAACATTGCATGAAATATAAGTGTCCATACACTGCTGAGCCTAGTCATTGAGAAATATTACTACCCCTAAGCTCCCCACTCTGGTCCCACTACCAGAGTAGTGTACTACTACTACAGTTTACTGCAGAAGCTTCCAAGGCAACACCCCCGTCTTTCACTTCACTCAGTCCTCTACAGCTATTGGCTGATGTTGGACCTGATAGACTTCCTGTTCTAGCCACGCCCTGAATGTACTCAATGCACATAACACTGATAATACTCAGAGCTTTTCAGGTGGAGATGAGGATGACTTCAAACACTTCCAAGTCCAGTCTAGTGTCCAACTTTGAACTCTTTTAGTAACTTTGTCTACAAAGGAATTGTGCTCCAGATCTCCATTTACAATTCTGTGCAAGACACAAAACTAGTGGATTATGCTCAAAGAAAGATGAGACTTTTCCCATAAGAAATAGACTTAAGTGGTAAGTTTTTGGCTCCAAAGTCACTTTCAAGTTAGATTGCCTTTTAATAGACCTTTGGGGCCCACAATTGGTTCAAGACCTGTTCCCGATGAAGGACCTGTTCTTAAGGATCAGTGCCACCCTGTTCTACATAATTGTTTACTCAAGGAATTGGCATGACCCCCACTTTGTCACAGCACTTCAGCCAATACAAGGGCACCTTGAAGGAGATGAAAGATCACTACAAATTGGTGAATATTGGCTGCAGGACATGTGATGTGTGATGGTGTAGCTACCATATTGGCATGGGATGTGACTACTTTACTTTGAGGTTTGTGGTGGGTTAAGACCAGGCAGTGAACTGCTTTTTTAAGTTGCCGTGACACTGTAGTGCAGAGGGTTAAACCCCGGTCCACTAGAGGGCAGCATTCACACACATCTCAATTACCAGGCAGGCACTGGGGCACAGAAAGGATAGGTTGGAGGAGGACTCCACATGACAGCGAGGGCAAGCTGCTGGGCTGGTGAACCGGGCCAGAGGTAGACCTAGTTGGAGTTCCCCATTACTGGGCAAGAGGCCAGACCCTTGAGAAACTATTCTTGGATAGTGGTGGCAGAGCCAGGATCAACAGGAGTTTAAACACGACCATACAACAGAAGGTGGCCATTGTAGGAGTTGTAAACAGACACTATGTAGATAGGCTTAGTTGCACAACACAACAGTCAACCCCAGAGGACTGAGGTGTCTTTTCTATCATTATGCTGCATGTGAGGGAGACTCCCCTTGTACAGGTTAGTCGCCGAAGACTGAGAATCCACTACTGATCTTCTGAGCAGCCTTCCTGTAAAGCCATAAACAATGGCATGGATAGTAGTGGCAGAGCCAGGTTCAACAGGAGGTTAAAAATGACCATACAACAGAAGGCGGCCATCGTAGGAGTTGTAATCAGATAATCAGATACTATGTACAAAGCCTTAGTTGCACAACACAACAATCACCCCAGAGGACTGAGTTATCTTTATGCTCCATGTGAGGGAGACTCCCCTTGCACAGGCCAGGCGCTGAAGTCTGAGAATCCACTACCGATCTTCTGAGCACCTTTCCTGTTTCTTAAACTGTTCAATTCCATTAAAGACTTTATTAAAACCCATAAACTCAACAATGCGGTAGTCGTTCTCTAACACTATCATAGCATTCACCTGCAGCCATCACTAGGAGGAGTTTACTGTGAGGTCAGCACTAGCTGTAAAAATCCATAAACAATCACCCCTCTGGTGGTGACTGCAGGAAGCCAAAATGATATCATTTATCAAGTCATAAAAAATAGAACTCCCCTTTAAGATGGCGTTAATTCCTATACAATATAGCGTTAAGTGATTTATTAAGTGCTTGCCCTTACACAACAAAGGAGAAGAAATGCAATGAAGTGATTTATATGCGACGCCATAAATTCATCACGTTAAGAACATTTCCCCCATCATAAAAATATGGTCCATGAGTAGAATAAGGTCAGAGTCAAAGTCAGGAGTGAGACAATCATTTCTAAATGGCACCGCCACAACCTTTTCTGCTATGCAAATGTGTTTACCGCTCCCTCCAAGTACCTTTTTGTTTTTCATTTTTGGCCCAGCTGCACTCGCCGGATCCTTACTGTCGCTGCTTTAAAATACTGCCCAGGGCTGTGGATGATATTTCCGATTAATAAAAAGAAATGTGATTCCCGGAGAATGGACATTTTATGCAGGGCCTGATGGGAATACCATATTTTTTATTTATACTGAATTCATTAGGAGGACACTTTTACATTGAGCAGAGACAGCTGGCTCATATAAAGGTGCACATACTTTCTGATTAAAGGGAAAGTGGTGCATAGGACAATTTCAGATGTTATGAGTCTTATATATAATGGTGCAGTAATAATTTATACATTATAGGGTAGAGACGCATTTTAGATGCTGAATTTACCTCCCACCCTGCCTCAGGGTTGAGCAGAGATGTCAAATACTCTTTATACTGGAAAGGACTTTCTTATGTGCTCAATGTCGCCCCCTGCTGAATCATATACTTTGTTTAATTTCCTATAAAGCATGGGAGTAGCCTTCTTAGGGGTGGGGCTAAAGGGGAGGTTAACCATTGGCCAGGGTATTTTAACAGAGTTAGGGCGACAAAAAAAATCGTCCCAGGTGAAAGATAGCTGAACTATGAAACTGTAGGAGCCCTTGGATATTTTGAAAACCTAGGTAAAAAATATTAACTGCACCTCCACTACTGTAATACTGCCTCCAGTGGCCGAAAGTAGTAAAACGTCATTATTTGGGTGGAGTGCCTCTGTAAATCTAAACCTGTATTGTTATGTTTTTTATAATATCTTATACTTTTTGATGTTTTATTAAAAGGGTAGTTCAGACAGACTCGTCAGAAAAGTCAGAGCTCCCCATTAAGCGGAGTGTTAATTCATACACAATACATCGATTGATGGTGGTCTGACTGCTGTGACCGCCACCGAATGACAGAATGGTGGAAACTTCCTGTGTTCCTGTGCTTCTGTTCCTGTGGCTCCTGCCACCTTATTCCTGACCTTTTCATGGACTACTTTATCCTTGTTTTTGGGATCTGATTCTGACTCCAGCTCTGCACCCTGGTCTTTCTAGTACCACATTCCAGCTTATTCCTTTGGCCCTAACTTCTGACTAAATTCCAGTCTGTCTCTCTTGGCTCCGATCTCTGACCCTGTCTGACCATGCTCCAGTTAGTTCCTCATGGTTCCAATCCTTGGCTCCATCCATGAATTCTCTTTGGCCTCATTCCCTGGCCTGTCACAACCTATCTCTCCTGGTGAGGATCTTTGGCTCTCTTCTTGTCTATTTGCTTGTTACAACCTCACTGTTGGCTTAGCTGTTATCTGGTGAGTATTCTGGGGACTGTAACTGTACAGTACTGTGCAATTGTTTTAGGCTGGAAAAATGCTGCAAAGTAAGAATGCTTTCCAAATTAGATATGGTAAAAGTTTATTTTTTTCAGCTAACAAACTGAAGTGGATGAAGAAAAGATAAATGTAAATCCCATCAATATTTGGTGTGATCTTTGCCCTATGGAGGAGGAGTCCTAGAAGTGATGATATGGCCCCCACAGAGCCCTGATCTCAACATCATCCAGTCTGTCTGGGATGACATGAAAAGACAGAAGGATTGGAGTAAGCCTACATCCACAGAAGATCTGTGCTTAGTTCTCCAAGATGGCGGGAACAATCTGAGTTCTTGGATCACGCTTGCTCTCAGAGCTGTTATCGCCTGCTTTTAGGTCCTGGGCAATCAGGTCAGCTAATTCATTTGCTGATAAGGGCTTTAATGGATGGCTTGCTCAGTGCCTGTTAGATAAGAGAGATAAGTGTTGAGATTAATGCAATCCCACTCTCACTCCTGGTAGCATGTAAGTTTCTTTTCTCTCCAAACCTGTGTAATGTAATATACATTTACCGTCCATATTATTATCTGCATTATTATAGATTTCTAGTAATCAGAATAAATAATCTTTCATGGTAAATACAATGTCTATATCTATGGTGATACCTCATAGTGTCCTGTCCATCAAACGGTCAATGCCACCCACCAGCTTGTGGAAGAATACAGGAAGTGAGAAGGAGAGACATTAGGCAAACTAGTGAGAGAGGGAGATGGGAAAACCCCTTTAAGATCTCACGTTGAAGTCACGAGAGACTGTGGCAGTCACTTAATAATCCGGCTGTAGTCACGGTGCCCCGTCATCCATGCCATTTTCAATCTTTTATTTGCTTAATTGTAATGAAAATTAATTTGACTAGATTTAATCAGAAGTAAATACGCGGCAAATCCAGTGAGAGCCGGGCGTTGTGATAACACTCTGAGCAATCAATATAAAAAATATACAAGTAAAAATGAGGGTTTCATATTCTTCACATGTCATACTGAGGACATGTGTATGGTCTATATAGGGCACAGTAAGGCAGCGTATTTGCTGAGACAATAATGCTTATAGTTTACACAATGAATTTAGAATTTGAAACACTTAAAGGTTTTTGTCCAGGGTTACGAAAAATTGTCTACTTATTTTTTATTTTTGCAAAAGGCACCATAGGCCGTCCATGGATTGTGGCTGGTATTGTAGTTCAGCTAATATTAATGGAAAGGAGATGGATTGCCATACAAGATGGACAAGTGTGGTGCGGTGTAATCTTTACATCCCCTTTCACATGTTATAATTTATATCACTCATCCTTGAGGAACCTTGACTGATCCCCTTGCATTGGTCTGTGCTATTTTCTTTGTGGAGAGTGTCGTAAATCAGTATTCCCATCTTAAAAAGATATTTCCTATCCATAGGATGGGGTAACTTGCAGATTGTTGGGGTCTGACTGTAAGGAGAACGGGGAAGTTGTGTCCAAAAGGGCGAATGGAACTGAGCAAGATCCCCCGACCTTTACTAAAAGGGATGCCTCTAATTTAGTTCTAGTTTCCATGGTAAGATCTAGGTTTTTTGTGTACTATGTGCAGAAAGCCAGGAGTTGGACACCTGCCGATCTACTCTTGATGATCCATCCTGAGGAGCAGATGTGGACAACCCCTTTGACAGTGTGGGGTCCATAGAATGGTAGAAGTCCTGCAATGAGAGGATGTAAAAATTGAGAACGAGACTCTAGATAATTGGATGTGAATAATAGGAGAGTGTTGGTAGGTGGTGATGCGGTCACAAGGGTAGCTGATGCCCCAAAAATATCCTCTTACTTATTGACACCCTAGACAAATGCTTAATGTGCCTAAGCCTTGTCTAGTCCCTGTGAGATGGTTACAGTGATTTAATATATGGCCCAGCACTGGCTGTGAATTGGCAACTCCCAACATTTAGCTGGGAGTTGTAGTTTCGTAAGTGCCGATGACCAGTGTCTGGCTCCAAGATGCCCCTTGAAAAGAGTGGAAATTAGATTCTAAATGATAAATTCTTCAAAAATATCCCAGCAAATTGGACTTCTATATGATGAAGGCTAAGCTATATACAGTATAACTCGAGATAAGAGAACTGATTAATAACAATTTGGATTCGGAAAAATTTAAGGTTCAACCAAATCCAAAAGATTGAGGTTGAGCCATCCACAAATTACTATTACACTTTAGGGTTTCTTCAAACCCCAGAGTATAATAAACAGAGGCCTGGGGGAGATTTGGAGAGTAATAAACACTTATACTCCATCATCTATCTTCTGTCTGGAACTTCCTTGAGATCCTCTTTGGTTGTCTTCCATCCTCCTGGGTAATGTCACAACGCCATGACGTCAGAGCTCCTTACGTGGCCACTGAGGTCCCATCACTGTCCTCTGTGATTTTCCAGGTCCTGTGACTTCTCCCTGGAGGCAAGAAGATGGCCAAAGAGGACCACAAGGGAGCGCCGGACATCACAAGGGAGCCCAGAAGATGAGAGATGGTGAGTAATAGTGTTTATTATGTTTCCGCACCTCGTCTGGGCCTCAGTTTATTATTCTCTAAGATGTGAAGTGACCCCAGAGTATATTAATAGCACGTCTGGTTCAGACAGAACAAGTTTGGTCTGAAACTATACAGGAGGACAATTACTATACAACTATACAAAAAAAATAAATCATGAGAACGACAATGCAAATATACAAAAACACATCCCCAAGTCTACAATACAACAAGTGTTCACAGGGAAATTACAATCCTAGACCATTATTCAAGAATCCCACAGGAAACCTACATGATGTGACAAATGCAATATTCCATAAGATAAAAATGTTATAGAAACAGACCACAATTTCTTCTAAAGTTCACAGGGTGCATTTAATAAAATGGGACATTGGAAACTGCTATTGTATGGTAAATGACTTGGGAGGATTGCTGTAAAGTGGCGAGATTATGAAACAATAAGATACCAATACCGAGGCTTAAATAAATGGAGATGATATAGAAGTAAGAATGTGACTTCACAGGGCTTTATACTGACATTCATTGCAGAATCTAATAATAATTGATCTCATTTCATAAAGGCAAAGCAATTACAGACAAAAAAAAGAAAAAACAGGAATTTTATTAATTTGCTCTATGTCACTTACAGCAGCCCCCGTGCTGCCTTTCACATAGTTATAGCATTATACCATTTTTCTGTCTACAGTCACCACTAGGGGGAGCTTACATCATAGAGCAATATACAAGGCTGCTCTCATTGTACTCAACAATAAATCTGTGTTTACATCTAAACTCCAATGCCCCTAGTGGTCACTGCAAGCTGCCAGAATTTTATTAATATTCATAGCTGTGCTACCTACAATTGTGTCCTTCCTTATCCTTCCTCTTAGCTGGACAGGTCCAGATAGGTTTGTCACAAAATGATCGGCTTTTCAAAACAACATGATTTTGAGATACTACATCACAAGATGTCTATCCTATATGTATATATGTGGCCACCTAATGGTTGTGTTGTGAGTTACACCTTGACAACTATATCTACATACCTTTAAGAGGAACTCCTAACTTTTGTCAAATAAGCTTTTAGGCAGCAAGGTGGGGGGTCACATATGTTTTTTGCACAGGGATCATCATGAGCCCCTAAATAGAATCCCAAATAAGCAGTTTGGTAGGAGTCATATTATGTTATTTGCTATCTCAACTAGAGATGAGGTTTGATACAAATGTTCCAAAAATTTCAGGCTTGCTGAATCTGAAATTTTGGTGGTTCATCAGCCCCAAATTTTGAGGATTCATCATATCCCAGTGTAAAAAGGCATGTGAGACATGTCAACGTCTTGCATGACTGACCCAGGGCTGTTTACTTCTCACAGGAGGCCTGAAGAAACTAGAAGATACCTGGGAAAGGAGGCCAGATGCTGTGAGGGAGACCAATAGAGGTAAGGAAAGGAGTAATTTACTATTTTACCGCACCTCTCCTGGGGCTCTGACTATTATGCTCTGGGGTTTGTAGAGACAGAGTATAATAATAGCACTACCAGTTTGGACTGAATAAGTTAGATCCAAAATGAAACTTTCGAATATTTGTGAAATTAATTTTGCAAAGTTTGCCCATCTCTAATCATCTCTAACCCCCAAAATCACGTAAGAGTTTTTCAAAAATTTTATTCAAAAATTTTGCTTTGGGTATAGATTTTCTTTAACATTTCTTTCACAAAAATGAACGTCTAAATATTTGACATTTTTATGTGAATCAAAGAAATAAAAAAAGGAAAAAATAAAAACATTCAAAAATTATTTGTATAAAATTGTCAGAGGTTTAAAACAGCATTACAGTAATCACAATAGAAATGGTGAAAACAATCAATCTTCGATGTTACATAATGGTTGTCTCAGTCCTTGCAATCAATGGCGCGGTAATCACCCACTTTTCACACCCCCTGTTAACAGCCTATGTCAATACTATACTGTGATTGAAATGGCCAGCAATCTATAGAAACAAAAAGACCAACGAAAAAGAAAAAGAATTCCGCAAGTCCCTTCTGAACATCACAAACATGACCGTCAATATAGAAATGTTGACGTTAGCTTGCAATATACTGTTAAAGTGGCTGTAAAGTATTATACTGTATATATATATATATGATAACACTTAAGTTGACATAACTAATTTATACTTTGAATTTAGAATTTTTTGTAATAAATAAAAATTTTTTGCAAATTATTGCCACAATCAATATACTGTAGAAGTGTTCCATCCTTTTATTTGAATGATCTAACAACCTGACCTATGAACTGTATATGGCTTTCTTTTTATATATTTATACATTTTTATAGTTTTTGAAAAATTTGCTTATTTTTTTTTTTTAACTGTTTCACTGTTTTAAAGGGTATTGTCCCATGAATAGCACATAAAACAATTTGGGAAATTTGAATAATTTTTGAAACAAAAGTGTTCCTGTGGATTGCTATCACATACTTGCTATGGCGCCCCCTGGTATTCTTTTGATTTCCTTTCAGAATGTCAACCTCGTGTGTTAGGACTGGTGAGGTGGCCATTCTAGAGAGATCATTCTCACTGGCTGGCCTGTACAATAGCAGGAATCATTCCGCTGCCCGTATGCAAGAAAATCTGGGTGACTTGACTGAGCTAGTGAGCATGTGTGACCACCAGGGGGATATTCTGACATACTCAGTAACTGAAAACACCCGGTTCCTCTTCTACATAGGCAGTGGACTGATACCTGATAGAGTACAGGCCGGATAATAGGATTCTGGACACCAGATGTCTCGTCATCTCACCACCATTCAGTGGACGTTCTGAGAGACCATGAAACAAACACCAGGGGGCACCATAACAAGTATATAACAACCAATTAAAAAATAACTAATCCAATTAAAACATGTTATATATAGAATTATATAATTACAAACTGTTGAAAGAGACTTTCCTTTTTTTTTATTAAAAATTTCCATCAATTAAATACTGGTCACATGGTCCCCCACTGCTAGAACCCCCAACTGTACTCTGTAGAGGAACTTTGCAACAAGTGTTCACTTTCCATGCAGTGCCTCCACAGGTGAAATGGTGCATTACATGTTTCCCAATAGGCTGCAATATGCTGAGTCATCCAGAGAAACGTTCATTCATGAACTTGGATGTGAACGCAGCCTTAAGATTGCTATAAACATTAGACTTTAACCAGTGAAAATGGCCGATTTTAGCCATTTTGGCTGATGAGCATTAAAAAAAACAAACACATTTTTTTTTATTTATTTTTAATAACACAAAGCTAGTTTTCCCTCTCCGTTACAGTAAATTTTATGTAGGTGACACCTATTGTTATATTGCTGGGGGTGAGTCTAGAACCTGTGATTTGGGTGTGGCAGTGGTATTTTTTGTGTTTATTTATTAAGGGCATAAGGTGCATTATAATTTTTTTTTTTTTTAATTTTGATGATTTCCCTTGTTACTGGGACTGATATATTAACCCCTGACACCACATCTGATCAGCTCATGCAATCCCCTGCCCCCAATGGATCACCTTACCTATGCACAGTGATCGGGCAGAGCTAATAATAAACCATAACTGTCTTCCCTATAAGAGGTCTGGCTATGACCTATTGTTTATATCATGTTTTCATGGTAAACATATTTTTAAAGATTTTTTGGGTGATGTTTTTAATTTTCCAATTTAATAGCTAGATTTTAAAAAAATCCTAATCTTGCAATTCAAACTTTTGCCACTAAGCCTAAAACACTCTGTGACTTCCTGTTTCCTATGGAAGGACCATAGACAGAATGGTCTGAAGCAGACCCTATTGACTTCTATGGGAGAGTTTTCTAGGCATGCTCTGTTAGGTCATTGTGTAGAGAGAGTAGATAAGATGTGACATCACCTATTGTGACTGGTGGATTCTGTGTCTTATCTACATATACATGATA
Organism: Leptodactylus fallax; assembly: GCA_947044405.1. Lineage (NCBI taxonomy): Eukaryota > Metazoa > Chordata > Amphibia > Anura > Leptodactylidae > Leptodactylus > Leptodactylus fallax. Next base: position 486,193 of record CAMRHE010000491.1, read on the forward strand.
GCTGTGACCATCAGTGTGCTGATAAGTGAGGAACTGCTGCAAAGCAATCTTCCACACAAAACAGGAAGTCTATTAGAATATTATATGGCCTAGTGGACAGTGTCACAACTGCAGGATTTTTAGTTTTTTTTTTTTTTTTTTTTTTTAACCCCTTACTGACATCCGCCGTAATAGTACGGCGGATGTCAGGTATTTAAATATGGTGGCTGCTCGGGATCCTGCAATAGAAGTGCTGATAACTTGCAATTCATTAGACCCTAGGGATTCTAATAAATGCAAAAAAAAAAATTAAAACAAATAAAAAAATATAAAAAATATTAAAAATTCAAAACACCCCCCTTTCCCTAGAATGCATATAAAAGTACTTAAATACTGTGAAACACATACACATTAGGTATCCGTGTGTCTGAAAACGCCCGGTCTATAAAAGTATTTTTCCCATATGGTAAACTCCGTAGCGGGAAAAAAAAAAAATGCCAAACTGCCATTTTTTCACTGTTTTGCCTCTGATAAAAATTGGAATAAAAAGTGATCAAAGCAATAGCAATTCCCCAAAATTGGATAGATAATAAGACACCTGGCCGCCGAAAAAAAAAGACACGCTATGCACGGAAATATAAAAAAGTTACAGGTGTCAGAATATGGCAACTTTTTTTTTTGCAAAGTTTTAAATTTTTGTTAAGGGGTTAAAATGTAAATAAAACTATATAAATTTGGTATCCCCAGAATTGTACCGAAACATAGAATACAGGTGACATGTTATTTTGACTGCAGAGTGAACGCCATAAAAATGAAGCCTGTAAGAAAGTCGCACAAATGCACTTTTTCTTCAAATCAACCCCATTAAGAATTTTTTTCCAGCTTCCCAGTACATTGTATAGAATAATAAATGGTATTATTATGAAGAACAATTTGTCATACAAACATTAAGCCCTCATATGGCTCTAGAACGGAAAAATACAAAAGTTATGGAGTTTGGAAAAGGGGGGGGGGAGTCAAAAAATAAAAATCTAAAAATTCCTCTGGTGGGAAGGGGTTAATATAGATAAGAACATGGAAACACCTCATCAAAAAAAATTCTTAAAAATTATTTTTAAAACAAAACTCGATTATAGGTAATTTTTTGGCCCCTCCAGATTGGTCAGTTATTGATTGGATCGATCACATGAATGATCCCACCATTGAACGATCTGCCACACCATGGCCAATTTTTTCTAAGCTTAATATAAAAAATAATTTGTTGCCCTAATTATGTAAGGGGAAGTCAGAGTATCGGCTGGGGTTTTTTTTTTTTTTTTTTTTATTATTATTTTTCTTTCTGAAAACGAACCTGAAAATTAAGGCGGAAAGTCTCTTCCAGGCACATTTATCCATTATATTAGCTTGTCAAATCAATACGGCATTCTGACAGAGCACCAAAAAAAATCCTTCAGAAGATTTTATTCCCATGAGTTATAAAAAGGCAACACATGGCTCCTGCTTCACTGGTTTTCACTCTCTTAATATTGATTTCTTAAAAGATGCATCACATCATCGGTACAGCCAGCAGAGCAGAGACTAACTTATCATCTTCATTAAAAAATTAAACAGTCACTAGTTTCAGCCATTAATATCTGTATCAGGGTGTCTGTACATCATGTTTCCTCTTGGCAGAGCCTAATTTTTTTTTTTTTTTTTTTTTTTACGTTTTTTTAATTTTATTATATTTATTTTTAGAATAAAGCTTTGAAATCCTTAGAACTATAAGGAGACTTTACAAAAGTTTACTTCTTTTCTCATTGATTTTATTGTCATTGTTTTTCGGTCAAAAAAAAAGATGAAACCTTTAAAAACAATGACTTGCTGCAAAACGTAAAATTTGAACAACAAAAGACTAAAAAAATAAAAGATCAAAAATAATGAAAAAAAAAACCTAACAAGCACCAAACAGAGAAAATTTATAATTTATAGAATCCCTTCAGGTTATGTTTAAGGCAGCTGCTTTCATTATGCCCTATTAGGGTGGATATCTGGCTCCGGACCACCCTCTAGGAGCCAGAATTTATTTATTATGGTTACTTATATAGCGCTATCATATTCCGCAGCACTTTACAGACATTGACAGTCACTGTCCCATATAGGGCTCACAATCTACATTCCTTATCAGTATGTCTTTGGAGTGTGGAAGGAAACCGGAGTACCCGGAGGAAACCCACGCAAACACGGGGAGAACATACAAACTCCTTGCAGATGTTGTTCTTGGATTTGAACCCAGGACTCCAGCGCTGCAAGGCTGCAGTGCTAACTACTGAGCCAGAAGGCAAAACCACTCTAGCCCTGGGGTCCTTTTCCAGATTCTGGGCTCTTTCCGAAGAATAGGCAGTTTAAGATAATTCTGAATACCATTTCATCATGGTACAAGAAGGGGTTAATAAGGATAATTTTCAGCAAATTAAGGGTTTTCCGTGCAAAAAATATATTTTTTTTTCTTAAAAAAGGTCTGTTAGTGCTATTAGTGGGTTAATAAGTGCACCCAAATACTTTTAGTAGTGTTTTGAGTGATTTCTGGGTTTCTCTGGGAGCTCCTGGCATCTTCTGCATTTGTTTACATGGTGTAGCTTCCTGCTGTCTTAGCTAATGCAGTGCATCATGGTACTTGTAGGATCACTTGTAGGTTTACTCACACTATCTCCCTCTCACACCCCCTCCCTGCACTCCCTAGTTATCCCGCCCACTACTAACCCTTCCCAAACTAACATAGCCCTCCCCATCATACTTACCTGTCTTCCTTCCAGACTTCCTTCTGTGGGACGGCTCCTCCTCTTTTTTCACTCTTTCAGCGCACGCGCAATAGTTCCGGCGTTGCGCTGAAGCCGGCAATCCTCTTCTACTGCGCAGGCATGGGAGGCTACTGCCCCAGGGATATGGGTAAATATACATTTTTGCTAAATTATATAACTTAGAAAGTAGGCAGGGGGAGGTTGTTTAGATTAGTCTATGAATTCCATTTTATCCCCTTTAACAATAAAAAAAAATTTTGAAAACGAAAACAAAACAATTTCCTTCCTCCTAACGAAATTACGGAAACGGTTTTGAGGAATTTCAATAAACGGCTTCTATATTAATAACGTAAAGGCAGTGAAGTATTACTACCCAAACAGATTGAAAATGCAGATGTAGCGGAGATAAGAGAAGCGCAAATGATTATTTTTACAGCTGATTTATAAACATGGAGAAGATTTGTCGCTTCAGGCGAAGCCGCATTTACTGTTATTTGTTAGTTTGTAGCGGGAATAGACATCCTCCTGGAAATAATGACGGTAATAATTAGGTGAGGATGGTGTCGAGGCTTCCGGCTTTACAGAGATACTTTGTAGGGGGGATTTGTGTCGCTTTATTCTTTTTGACAGATGTTTTTATGATATTATATATTTATTTTATTCATTGCCTGCAAATAATATGACTAGTGGGTTGATTGTTTGTCGTATTTGTGGAGTATGGCAGAGGGGTGTGCAAAGAGCCTGAACGGTGGCAAGTGGGCACCCTAGGGTTCGAAATATTGAGCTGCATGCTACCACATGTTTCCACCATCTAATGGACCTCGTCTCTGTATGTTAATTAACCCCTTCGCATCGCTGGAATTTTTATTTTCCATCACCGCCTTCCAAAAGCCATAACTTTAACTTTTCCACTCACAGAGCTGTAGGGGGCTTCATTTTTGCAGGACTAATTATACTTTGTAAAAGTATCATTTAATATTTTGTAGAATATAATGGGAAGCTGGAAAAAAATTCAGAATGGGGTGGAATGAGACAAAAACTGCAATTGTGTGACATTCCTACGGGCTTCATTGTTACAGCATTCACAGTGCAGCCAAAATGACAGAATTGTGTTGGTTGGTACAATTACAGTAATACCAAATTGATATAGTTTTTGTTACATTTTACCACCTAAAAAAATCCAAAATTTTGAAAAAAAAACATTTCTTGGAGTCGCCATATTCTGACATCTGTAACTTTTTTTTTTCCGTCTATGAGGCTGCATAAGGCATCTTTTTTTTGTGGGGCTTCATGAACTATTTACTTATACCATTTTGGGGAATGTATTGTGTATGGTGCGTTATATTAAAATTTTTATGGGAAGCGAAATGGGAAAAAAGGCGGTTTGGCTCTTTTGATTTTTTTTTCCTGCTATTGCATTCCCCATACGGGAAAAATATTTTTATAAGTTTGCAGATCGGGCATTTTTGCAGGGAAATATAATGTGTATGTGCTTTACGTTGTTTATTTATTTTTTTGAATCTGATCTAGGGAAAGGGGGATGATTAGAACTTTTAATATCTTATATACTGTATATTGTTTTTTGTTTTTAACCCCAGGGCCTGATCTCTAATGCAATACAATGTAATGCTAATGCATTGCAATCTATAGTAAAATCCTCATACTTCTATTACAGATTGCCTAGCATAGCCTGTAATAGAAAAAAATGGTATATGGTGAAATATCAGAAGGGGAAGGGGGAAGGTCTCCTATAGTTTAGACTTAAAATCCAGAAACTAGAGACAGTACTCAAATAGATAAAAGTGAAGGCAATAAGTTTAGGATCAGGTGGCTTGGGAATAGTCCCATGCAATAGGATTGAAACATTGTGGTTTGGGTGAATAAACTTATCACATTAACTTTCATCTATTGGAGTACTGCCTCAAGTGCAACTAGAAAAAGACCCCTGTGTGGGTCGATATGTAGTGTTTTACTATTTCCATTAAAGGACATTTCCATCACTTTTTAAGATGCTGGCGGACTGGATTCTTTTTTTTATTTAGGCAGCCCTAACTTGGAGATAGGGTACTGCTGTGCATCTTGGGGAGACTACTTTTCCCTATAGAATTGGTGCTGTTACATTTTCTCATTTTATAGATATATGGTAGATAGATAGATATGAGATAGATAGATAGATAGATAGATAGATAGGAGATAGATAGATAGATAGGAGATAGATATGAGGTAGATAGATATGAGATAGATAGATAGATAGATAGATAGATAGATAGATATGAGATAGATAGATAGATAGATAGATAAATAGATATGAGATAGATAGATATGAGATAGATAGAGAGATAGATAGATAGGAGATAGATAGATAGACAGATAGATAGATATGAGATAGAGATTAGATAGATAGATATGAGATAGATAGATATGAGATAGATATGAGATAGATAGATAGATAGATATGAGATAGAGAGATAGATAGATATGAGATAGATAGAGAGATAGATAGATATGAGATAGATAGATAGATAGATATGAGATAGATATGAGATAGATATGAGATAGATATATAGATAGATATGAGATAGATATGAGATAGATAGATAGATAGATAGATAGATAGATAGATATGAGATAGATAGATAGATATGAGATAGATAGATAGATAGATAGATATGAGATAGATAGATAGATATGAGATAGAGAGATAGATATGAGATAGATAGAGCGATAGATAGATATGAGATAGATAGATAGATAGGAGATAGATAGATAGATAGATATGAGATAGATATGAGATAGATAGATAGATAGATAGGAGATAGATAGATAGATAGATAGATAGATATGAGATAGATAGATAGATAGATATGAGATAGATAGATAGATAGATAGATAGATATGAGATAGATAGATAGATAGATATGAGATAGAGAGATAGATAGATATGAGATAGATAGAGAGATAGAGAGATACTTTGGATGCCTTCACATGAATATTGACCCAGTGATAGAATCTGAAGGGATAAGATATGGTTCCATTTACCAGTGGCGGACTAGTATATTGTATGTATATGATATAATCGATGGTGACTATTACTAGTAGAGCGCTGTAAACCTCTCTATTAATTACACTATGTTATAGCCGGAGAGCTCCTGCATATCATAAAAATGGTATTTGTCATATTAACAACTTTTTATTATTATTGATCTATAGAACATAAAATATAATAACAATACTAAAATATCAACCCTTTCCCTGCCATATGTCACGGTGTGCAAAATGTACATGCCATAGAGGCAGACCATGCAGCTCTGGGCCTCTGGTGAGATGGGGCCAAGTCCGCTTCCCATATTTAAGGTTCGGTAAGAACCCCTCTACACCGGCTCTACAAACTAAGATGTAAGGAAGGTGCACAAGGATTGCGGAAAAGGAGTTGGAGCAACCAAGTCCTTCTCTTCCATTGCTACGAACCCCTCACCTGCCTACATGGCCGGTTGAATATCTGTATAAGGGTAGATCTACTTAGTCTTATACAACACCTTCTGAACAACAAAAATTCACCCAAAAATATGTTGTAGATCACGGGTCTGGTTTCTCCAACTTCTCTCGCCATATATTGTAGAAGTATAACATTACATGCTGCAAAAATATTTACCAACAGGGATGGCCATCATTAGTCAACCCATTAGCACAGTCTTGGCAACACAAGGTATACTTTTTGTTTTTGCAGTATGGCAACTTGAGGGTACTTTCTGTGGGAAAAAATTGGATCAAGATTTTACTGTAAATTATTGGTGACTACACATTAGGTTGAAGCACGAGACAAGGGGCCATTCTAGTGATGTCATCATTGGGATTTCCTTCGTTCTTTCCAGATACTCTTAAATCCTGTCAGGTGATTTCTGCTGCTATCAGGAAGCTAAATATTCGCTTGCCTACTTCTCCCTTCTATACACATTGCTGGGGGAGATTCTGTATTTGTTACATGGCCATCTCTTTAACCCCTTCCCACCGGTGACATTTTATTTTCGATTTTTGTTTTTGACTCCCCGTCTTCCAAACCCTATAACTTTTTTTTTATTTTTCCGTTCCCATAGCCACACAAGGGCTTAATGTTTGTGGGGAAAAAAAGTTCTTCCTAATGGAACCATTTAATATTCTGTACAATGTACTGGGAAGCTGGAAAAAAATTCAGAATGGGGTGGAATTGGAGAAAAACTGCAGTCATGCAACTTTTTTACGGGCTTTGTGTTTACGGCGTTCACTCTGCAGCCAAAATGACATGTCACTTGTATTCTATGTTTCGGTACGATTCCGGGGATACCAGATTTATATAGTTTTATTTACATATTAACGTTTAACAAAAATCTAAAAGTTTGCAAAAAAATGTTGCAATATTCTGACACCCGTAACTTTATGTTTCCGTGTATGTATTTTTTTGCGGGGCCAGGTGTAGTTTTTAGGTATACCATTTTGGGGGATGTCTATTGCTGCGATCACTTTTCATTCAAATTTTATCAGAGGCAAAACAGCAAAAAATACAGCAGTTCGGCACTTTCGATTTTTTTTTTCCCCGCTACAGCGTTCACCATACAGAAAATTAATTTTATAAGTTTGTAGATCGGGCATTTTCGGACACAGGGATACCTAATGTTTACATGTTTCACAGTCATTTTGTACTTTTATATGTATTCTATGGAAAGGGGGGTGATTGGATTTTTTTTTTTATACTTTTTTTATTAGACCCCCTAGGAGTCTTGAACCCCACGGGGTCTGATCACTAATATAATGCATTACAATGCTAATGCATTGTAAAATACCATCATTTGTACAACAGGCTGCATAAAGCAGTCTGTCATACAAATTATTTTTAGACAAGCCTGGGAACATTCAATAGGCTCCCAGCTGTCATGGCAACAGATCGCCAGCCCCAGATCTCTTACCCAAAATCTTACCCAAAATGGCAGTCCCGGGAAAATGCCACCTCGGTCAAAAGGGGTCTTAATACTTGTGATGAGCGCAGGCATTGATCGCGGGCATTAGCGCTGTTCAGAGACCCAGCAGCAATTGCGGCTGCTCAGCTATTGAGCGGCCGCCATATTTAAATACCCAACATGTTTAGAATTGATGATCTATCTTTAGTATAGGCCACCAATATTAGATTTCCTGGGTCTGACACCAGTCAGATCACCTGTACCGAGAAAGCACAGCTCTCAGTAATGTTTACATACCATAAGCTGCACTACTTACTTGCCTTACAAACTAGTGGTGAGTATAGGTACTGCAGCGCTGTACCATAGACTTCAATGGAGCATTGCTTTGGTACCTACACTTGCTGCTACAGTTTGTATGGCGAGTGAGCAGTGCAGCCCTCGGTATGTAAACATTAACAAGAGCCATACTGTCTTGGTATAAGTGATCTTCTGGGGTCCTGGTGTTGGACCCCGCAGATCTAATATGGATGGCCTATCCTAAAGATAGGCCATCAATACTAGAAACCAGATAACCCCTTTAACTTGACACTGACATTTCCTGTTGCCTGTGATTGCATCTTGTATCTAGTCTCTGTCTTCCCTGAACTCAATCCCCTTTATTACTTATTAGGCACAGCTCCAGAACTTTATAGTGGATGTGCCTGGTGTTGTATCTCAGTCCCTTTCACTTAAATGGGACTGAGATGAAGTGAGATGCAATACCAGGTACAGCCACAACTAAAAATGTAAAGCTGTGTCAGTTAAACAATGAACAGGATGCGTCAATGAATCCCATCAATCAGCTGGTTGAAAGTTTGTCAAGGGTCGGAACCCTGACCGATCTGCTATTCCAAAGGATAGGCTATTAATTTAGTATTCCCAGATATCCCTTTAAATATATTCCTATATCTTATTTGAAGACCATAAAAATATCTATTTAAGTAATAAAAAATACAGTTCAGCAAAAAATGTTAAATTATAAAAAAAAAATTAAAAAATTGGTAAAAAAACATTAAAAATAAATGGTAAAAATACACTATTGGCATTAAAAGGTCATAAAATGTCCACGCCACGCGCTGCATAAAATGTAAATGAAAAGAAACTTTTCTTATTTTAAGTTATCGCCTAATAAAACGATACAGCGATGTGAAATGTGCTGTTCTCGGGAACCTTTCCTTAATTTATGGGAGATCTTTTATTAATATAATTTTAATACCATAATGTGGCGGTAAATCACGGAAATGATCCTTTTAGCTGAGACGTCTTCTAAAGATGTTCTTATTGCCGATGAGAATGTGGCAAATAAAGTATCACTGGTTTACAATTTAGGAACAAAAAAAGGTTTATTGTTGTTATATGGCACGCAAAACGCTAAAGAGAATAATTGTTTATGACCCTTAATAGTCGAGACGTAAAATTTAACTTCTGGGTAATTACAGTAAATCTATAAAGATGACCTGTGCAAGGTGACTTCTTACTCTTACAGTAGTTTCTCGGTAAACATAGGTTCTAGAAGGGGCAGTGATAAAAACAAAATGTGTCAGGTAGGCGGGGACTGATAGTCCTCTTATTCCTGCTCGGCCGTGCCCAGCATCTAGTCAGAGATTAAATGGAGAGGTGGGTGGCTATGTCGACCCACTTTCTCATTATAGATGGAGTCCAAGGTTGGTGGTGAAGATGTTTTTGTGACTAAAAAGATTTAAAAAAATAATAAAGTTTTTCACCAGGGTGCTTCAACAGTTAAATTAGATTGAGATTTCCTGTTTTCTGCAGTGTGTGTGCTTGACTGTGTAGATTGAGACAGAATGAGCAGAGAAAAGTCACCTCTAAAGGGTGATTTGATTTGTGGGAGTCTAATTCAGTTAACATTTCCCAAAATTAATGGATTCAGGTACATCTAAACTTTAGTGATGAATCATTCACAGTGGTGGCTTTACTCTCTGCCATTGAAAGTAGGTCATTGACCTAGTTTCATTGATACAGAGTAACCTATCTAGATTAGCCTATAACAACTGTAGTCAACTTACAGTCATCATTGGCTGGTTTATATGATGTAGTATGGAATGTTTCTCTTGGTCATTGAAACTAGGTCAATGACCTAGCTTCAATCACCTAGTGTCACCTTGCAGGTCACGTGTAAAACCCGCCAATGACAGTTGTAAGGAGATTAGCACTGTCATTGGCTAGTTTAGATAATTTGTTTTGGGAGATTATTCTCTGCCACTGAAACTGGGACAGTGACCAAGTTTTAACAACCAAGAATAAGTTTCTGGATCACTTCTAAACCAGCCAATAACAACTATAAGCTTATTCTAGCTGTCATTGACTGGTTTAGATCATGTGATTTGAGAGGTTGATCTAGGTCAATGACCTAGTATCAATGACCAAGAGAAACCTCCTGGACCACATCTATCCCAGCCAATCAGCTATATGCTAATTAGAGCTGTCATTGGCTGGTTTAGTTCATGTGGGCCAGTAAATTGCTCTCAATAACAGAATCTTTAAAAAGGCCATTCTTCTCCTACCTTTCCTTGTTTTCTTCTCCCAGCCGATTCCAAGATAATTTGTTTCTTCATGCATGTAAATGAGCACCACGGAGCACCCGGGCGTACCTTCTCTTCGGCGAGCACCCATCGCGTCATCACTTCTTACCGCCCCTTCGGACGTTGTGGAGACTCCCCTCTTGGTCTTCTTTCTTCTCAGTTCTCACTGGCAGCGAATTCTCACGACTGTGCATGTGCAATCGGCCACCATTTTCCGGTGGTCTGTCACAAGAGCATGGCAGAGCCAATTGCGCATGCACAGTCACGAGAATTCGCTGCCAGTGAGAACTGAGAAGAAAGAAGACCAGGAGGGGAGTCACCGCAACGGACGAAGGGGCGGTGAGAAGCGATGACGCGATGGGTGCTTGCAGAAGAGAAGGAACGCCCCGGGTGCTCCGTGGTGCTCATTTACATACATGAAGAAACAAATTATCTTGGCATCAGCTGGGAGAAGAAAAGAAGGAAAGGTAAGAGAAGAATGGCCTTTTTAAAGACCTTTCCAACATGCCATTAGCTTAAAAGCGTTTTTGCGAATGATAGACTCCCTTTAATAATACATTTGGTAACATTAGCGCAAGTTGTATCAGATAGCAAACTCCTCTCTGCTGCATCTATGTATGCACTACACGATGGTTGATAGAACGCGGCTAAACGCCCACAAGTCATTTAAAAAGTTTCATAAATGGATGTGAAAGACTCTTTGTCAGAAGTCGCAGTCACTGCAGAAATCTAAGCTAAAATAATGATCTGATGAGAGTTAAATACAATAAATCTCTACTGTAACAAATGGGAAGAAATCAGGGCAATCTGTTACTGGTGACACTGTGGGTAGTGAGTGAAACTTTGGATCCATAAATCAGCACTTCTTTAATGACTGGGACTGTCACTTTTCTACATTTAACATCAGAGTACACCAGAGGCACATTAAGTCCAAGTTAAACAATCCCTGACACGCCGCAGCTTAATCACCGGCTGACTCCGAGCCGTATAATCACCGCACGACACGGGGACAAGAACAACAACTTTTTGACTATATTGCTTTCACTTTTTAATTTTTGGAATGTGTCGTTGTCATTTTCTTTTAGATACAGAAGTAGCAAATTTTAACTTGATACTTAGTGATTAGAGAGAAACAAACACCCTTGAATTTTCTAAAAATGTCAGGTTCAGCCAAATCTGAAATTTATGGGTTTCGCCACCTATGAACCACTATTATATACTGGTATTATGTGGGCCATATGACGTAGTAATATCTAACCACTACGTGGCAGTATTGTGGTATTGTGTTGGCTGACATCATGAAGAGAACTATCTCAAAATGGCAAGCAGGGGTTTATTGTCCTTGTTGCCCGTGGAGACGTTTTCTACAACAAAAGTTGCTTCCTAGCCCAAAAAGTGCTGTCAGATAACCCACCGGTCCTTTCTTCGTACTGTGCTTTTTCTTATTGAATTCATTTCCAGCTGTATAAATCAAAAACTAGTTCTGCTCCCCTAGTGGTAGCTATATAGGGGAATTTTATCAATTTTGGGTTTGGCCGAACCCAGAATTTTTGGGGTTTGCCAACCATGGATCATTATTTTATTGTGGAGCTTCTTCAGACCTGAGAGTATCCTAATAGGAAGGCAGGGAGAATGCGGAAACATTGAAAAAAAAAGAAAAAAACAACAGTTGTACTCACCTTTTCCAGCCTCCACTTTGACGTCCAGTTGTGAAAGCGTCATGACGTTGACACCCCTCACATAACCGGCCAAATGACTCATCAGTGACTTGTAGCCATTGATATCACGGAGAGAGCCAGATCACGCCAAAGATGTTCAAGGAAGAAGACCGGATGCCACGTCAGAGCTCAGAAAAGGTGAGTATGGCAAAAGTCCCACGTTGCGAAGTTTTAGAGTACCAGCAAAGTGAATGACATTTCATCAATCCCATCCACATATGTAGAAAAAAGAGCTGCGAAAAAGCTGTGTTTTCAAAAATGTATGGAGTTTTAAAAATAACATGATAATTTTAGATGTGGAGCGCATGTTTTCCCTATATTTTTAATAGGGGAAGAAAAAAACAGTGAAAAATGCAGCAAAAATTCAATGAAAAATGCTGCATTTTTTTTTTCTGCTGCATTTTTATAGCTGCGTTTTTCTACGTTGGGCCTTAGCCCGGTATCTGGCTATTATATCCTAGGACCTAAAAAGACTCCAGAGTATAATAATAAAACTTTCAATCTGAACTAAACAAGTTTGGTCCGTGATGAATCTTCGTGTCAAACCTCATGACTATAATTAATCTCGCAAGATTCGCCTATAGCTAGCTACAGGATGGGGAATAACTTGTTGATCATGGGGACTGACCAATGGAGGCCCTATAATCATGTGAACGGAGGCCTTGTTCTTCCATCTGAATGGAGGGACAGGTCAAGCATGCACTCTACCATTCCTTAACAGGCTGCAATTCACAATGTAATGCACATAGCCACATTTTGGATAGACATCTTGTGACAAAATATCACAAAATCATGTTTTCTTGCTAAGACGGTCATCTTATGTCACACGTATCAGGACATCTTGAGCTGAGAGCAAAGGGAAGGATGGACACAGCAGGAATGCTGAGTGTATAGATAACACTGCAATCCCAGGTACAAGTGCCCTTGTGGAACAAGGAAAAAGTGGAAAAAAAAGTAAAAAATCAAATATAAAAAATAAACAAATAATAAAAAGTTCAAAAATCCCAACTAAAAAAACACATAATGTAAATCAAACAAACATGTTCGTTATGTGTGTATAAGTCGAGACTATCCAAAAATAGCATTATTTATCCCGCACGAGAAAAGGCATAAAAATAATACACCACAATGTGCAAATGAATGTATTTTGGCAATAAAAAGTGATGAAAATATCATGCAAACCAAAAATTGGTATAAATAAAAAACTACAACTTGCCTCACAAATAAAGAGCCCTGACCTATCTCCATCAACTCCGTCAGAATACGGTGACCTCAGAAAATTTGTTCATTTTCAAAAAATTAAGTTTTATTAGTAAACACAGTGAAACATAATAAAACCAATATGAATCTGGTATCGCCGTAATCATAATGACTCGCCAGAAAAAGCTGCCATGTCATTTTTAATACAGAGTGAACGCCATAGGAATAAAAAACAAAAACAATGATAAAATTGTGGATTTTTTTCACATGGACCTGCCAAAAAAATGTTAATAAAAGCTAATCAAAACATATGTACCCCCAAAATGATGCAAAATAAAAGTACAACTCGTCACGCAAAGAATAAGCCCTCACATAGCGATGTTGTCATAAAAAGGAAAAAACATGAATTTTGGAAGGCGGGGAGGGAAAATGTGAAAAAAGTCTCCGAAGATTAACGCCCAAACTACCCTGTGTCCTTAAAGGGTTAATATTGTGTAGGATTTAAAGCTATATTGGTGACATGGCTTACATCCGTCATTCCTTACTCTGTGATATCTCACAGCTTGTTCACCACTCATTTACTGTTCTCTATTTTCTTATTAAAGCCAATATTGTCGGAAACATTTGGATCGTCGTATTATTTGGATATGATCTTTCATCAGGCGGAGGCATCTGCTCCATTCTGATATATTGTTAATCTCCTAATATATGTGGATTTACAGATAATTAAACCCTCCCAGTCATATTATGGCTCAGGATATTCTTCCTGCCGGAGGGGGATTCACTTGCAGGCTTATAAAAGGAAGTTCATTTATTATTAAACACCAATAAATAGAAAAAAATTAAAACTTCATTCAAAAACTTCAAACCTTTAAGGATGAGGCTAAGAAGAGAGTAGAATGGGACAAAATAGTAAACTTCTGGATTACAGTACAAAATCTTTAACAGGGTTGCCCACTGGCTAGAGATGAGGAAATCGGAACATAACAAGTCGGGTTCATTACGAATTTTCCAAAAATTTCAGGTTCGGCCAAACTCAAAATTTTTAGGGTTTGCAACCGATAAAACCAGTGAGTGGTCACGTGGGACACGTCAATGTCATGACTCTTTGAGGTCAATGTTGTGATGCTGACATGTCCCACTTGACCGCTAAGGCACCAATTAAAGGAAGCTAGAATATGCCGAAAGACGACCGAGAAAGAACACCAAATGTGGTGAAAGAGCCAAGGAGTGGTGAGGGAAGGTGTTGAGTGTTTTTCTGAACTTCCTGATTATTATACTCTAGGGTAATAAAATTATAATAGCACAAAAACGGGAATATTCACAAAACGAATCTCGCAATGTTCAGCCATCTCTACCACCGACCATATACGCCAATATACAGATTTGACTTTTACCTCTGCCTTCTGTATACTGTAGATAGATTTTTGGATCTTTCACATTGGCTTTAAAAGAATATCCAGTCATTAAAGTTTATTTGTGTAGTCACATTATCTGTGTCAAGACGAATCAAGAAATATGGATTGGTAAGGGGAGATTTTTTAAAGACTCTCTGACCCTCTCTCTAAAAAAAAAATAAAAAAATTTCTGCCTGGACAAGCCCTTTAAGAAACCAGGACAGTTCTGAATACATGGCTAATGATTGGGTTATTTTTTTATATTAGAAATTATTAAGATGTTATTATTATATAAACCCTTTAAGGTGTACCATCCATCCTCTGACCTGTAGGGTTTCTCCTGACTTCAGCCTTCCATTCCTCCTGGCTTACTCTGCTCTTGACTAGGGCTGAATATTTCCCAAGTTTTAAGGCACCAGCTATATTGTGCTTGGCCACTTTCAGACCAATATTGAGAGACAAATGTTATTGTTTGTATAATAAAAATTTGTACAATTTTCCAATATACTTTCTGTATCGATTCCTCACGGTTTTCTAGATCTCTGCTTGCTGTCATTCATTCTGCTTATTCCAGTGGATAAAAATTAGTACATGGTTTTGTTATGTACAGGACATGGTCATGTGATATACAGTCCATGGTCATGTGATATACAATCCATGGTCATGTGATATACAGTCCATGGTCATGTGATGGACACAGGTGCACAGTATATAGTTATAGTCACAGCACAGTATTCAGACATCTGCCTGGTAATGAGCTGTGCACCTGTGTGTCCATTACATGACCATGGACTGTATATCACATGACCATGGACTGTATATCACATGACCATGGACTGTATATCACATGACATTGGATAACTTTCCATTATACAAACATTAACAGTTGTCTCTTAATATGAGTCAGAAACTGGACAACCCCTTTAACTATCTCTCCACGCTCTGCATTTGTTTTGCTCATACTCCGGTTATGGTCCAGTAACAGAGAATCCAGATGCTTACTCACCAAACATCAAGTAGAAGACAGTCCTAAACATTTCTTCGGCATGGATTCTTTACTGTAAGAACAGTAAGACTATGAAAATCTCTGTCACAAACTATGACATTACAGGCATTCTGACCGCCCGTTTTACAAAATTTTCCACAATTGGAAATGACAACGACAATTGGAAACTTCAGATATGTCCTTCTTTAGTATGAGATGAGCAGCTTTGAAAAAAACCTGATTTTGCAATACTCTGTTGCGAGTTGTTTAATCTCTATGTGTCAATGTGCGACCACCCAGTGGTTGCGATGTGTGTTGCAGCCTGTAAAAAGTTCTGCTTTCATTTTGTGAGAACGTGTTGAATTTATGAGAAATCCAAGTTTTTAACAAAACTCAAAACTAGGTAAGTGTGGATCCTTCTGTGTTTCCTAGGAGATGTTTTACCTTCTTCTGGATCAACGCTGCTCCATTCCATAATAGGTAAGTATAGGTAAATGGTGGGTGTGGGAGTAGCAGTGCATGCTGTTTTTGCCCAGTTTTGTACATTCTGATGGAAATTGGTTAAAAAAACTTGCACTAGTAATTATGGCCTTTTTTCAGTAATATGGCTCTCAGTCAGGGGGGAAGGGATGTCAATACTTTATAACTTTTACTTAGAAAGTGTCAGACAGGGCCTACAGTGAGTGGTGAAGGGGCTAAAGCAGTTCTGGCAGCATCATGTAACTGCACATACAGGTCGACCCTCATCGAAATCCACCAATTCCTTCATGTAGCCCGGTGTTGTGATTATGGCCTGGCATGGGCTATTGAGAGAAGTAACCCAATAAGTTCCCTAAGCAGATCTGCCCTTTGGAGATGAGGATGTGCAGGGGCCTAGTTCCTCTCATCTGCTTGTACCCACTTTGTCTGCTGTCCATTACTGTCTAGAAGTACAGACAGTGGTGTATGTAAGTAAGAAGTTGATAGAACCCATTTGTTTTCTACTCCATGGAAATTGGAGAGTCGAGAAGAACGCTCATGATAAATAGTGTGGCAACAGGTATTCATACCCTGGGCTTGGTGTCAGCTTTCTAATCCATAGGGATCTCAGCTGAGCTAACTTGCTGTTACAGTATCCCTGCTTCAGTATATAGTCAATGTTACTCAGCTCATATGTGGTATAGTACATGCACTAGCTGCCATATGCTACCCTTCTCTAAGGAAAGCTCCCATGGGTATATATGCTGTATATACTGCAGTTACATATCAGGCACAATGTATAGGAGATGTACAAGTGTTATCAACCGCAACTCGTCATGGAAAGCTCCCATGGTCCAGGGGTATATATGCTGTAAATACTGCAGCTACATAAGAGGCACAATGTATAGGAGATGTACAAAAGTTATCAGCCGCAACTCGACATGGAAATCTCACATTGTGGTTGGTGTATGAATGGTAGTTTATCAATACTTTGCGCCTGTACTGACCCCTATGCAAAAGTGTAGCTTGTCCATATCCTGCTCAGAACTGAGCTATTGCTCGTATCCTGTGTCAAAAACGTAAAGAAAGACACCTATGAGGACCTATGAGACGAATACACTCTTCAAAGTGCATAAATCTACACCCATACTGACTGCAGGTAATACCCGTACAAAGTCTGCTCCTCCATTTACCATACTTTTATTTATCTTGGAAATGGATTTTGACTCCATCCCTTTATGCCGACGACAACAAAATTTTCATGACTCGTTTTTAAGAATTATGACCCAACAGGTGGGTTTGATACCATTACATTCGAGGGTCAATAATTTTTCTTTTACTTTGGCTTTTAAGCATCCTCCTCCAACGTATTCTGCAACCATAAGACTTTCTGCCTTGTCCCTGTCTGTCCTCACTCCCACAAGGATATTTACTGTTGCTGCAGATTGCAGTTTTCCTACAGTAACTATTTTACTGAGCCCGTGGTACAGCACTAAAATCCAGCTATAGCAATTTGTTATACTCTGTTTTCTCAAAGGAACCATTCACTCCTATAAGTCATATTTACGAGAAATGATGTGCACTCACTAGAAATACTCGCAGCCTCGGCTCCATGAGCTCCGGATGGACAGGTCTTGCTCAATGAAAAAAGATTGATATGAAAAGGATACTGTACATAAAGCAATACAGTTGTGTAGAATGCAAAATAGGGAGTCAGAGATAACTCAAGCCAAGAGGATGAGATCACAATAAAATCATGAAGTATCCATCTTGGGGCGAGCCATGCCTTTGTGCCATGCTTCACATGAATAACTCTAAAGTAAGACTATAGTATATAGGCGTATCTCTGGTTACCAGAAATAGTGATACTGTTTTCCATTGGCCATGCCTGTAATTACTGCTCAGCCCCTTAAGTTAAAGCCTCTCATTGTGAAAACTCAGCGCTTTAGCTGCTGCGGAAACGCAGCGACCAAAAAAGTTGCGTTTTACAGTACTTATAAAGTGAATGGGATTCTGGCTAATCCTATCCACACATTGCATACAAAAATCCTATGTAGAAAAGCTGCCTTTTCACAGCATGTCAATTATACCCGCGGAAACACTGAAATATAAAAAAAAAAAAAAACTAAAAAACCGCCCCCATATACAAAAAAAAAAACACAAAAAAACCCCCCCCAAGAACAAAAAAATACCTACTATAATACCTGCACACTGCTATGTACAAGAATATAACTACTATAATACTGCTCCTATGTACAAGAATATAACTACTATAATACTGCTCCTATGTACAAGAATATAACTACTATAATACTGCTCCTATGTACAAGAATATAACTACTATAATACTGCTCCTATGTACAAGAATATAACTACTATAATACTGCTCCTATGTACAAGAATATAACTACTATAATACTGCCTCCTATGTACAAGAATATAACTACTATAATACTGCTCCTATGTACAAGAATATAACTACTATAATACTAGCTCCTATGTACAAGAATATAACTACTATAAACGCCCTAAAAAAAAAACAAAAAACCCCCAAAAAAAAAATACTCCATAATACCTCCTATGTACAAGAATATAACTACTATAATACTGCTCCTATGTACAAGAATATAACTACTATAATACTACCTCCTATGTACAAGAATATAACTACTATAATACTAGCTCCTATGTACAAGAATATAACTACTATAATACTGCTCCTATGTACAAGAATATAACTACTATAATACTGCCTCCTATGTACAAGAATATAACTACTATAATACTGCTCCTATGTACAAGAATATAACTACTATAATACTGCTCCTATGTACAAGAATATAACTACTATAATACTGCTCCTATGTACAAGAATATAACTACTATAATACTGCTCCTATGTACAAGAATATAACTACTATAATACTGCTCCTATGTACAAGAATATAACTACTATAATACTACCTCCTATGTACAAGAATATAACTACTATAATACTGCTCCTATGTACAAGAATATAACTACTATAATACTGCTCCTATGTACAAGAATATAACTACTATAATACTAACGCTCCTATGTACAAGAATATAACTACTATAATACTGCTCCTATGTACAAGAATATAACTACTATAATACTGCCTCCTATGTACAAGAATATAACTACTATAATACTGCCTCCTATGTACAAGAATATAACTACTATAATTACTGCTCCTATGTACAAGTATATAACTACTATAATACTACTCCTATGTACAAGAATATAACTACTATAATACTACCTCCTATGTACAATAATATAACTACTATAATACTGACTCCTATGTACAAGAATATAACTACTATAATACTACTCCTATGTACAAGAATATAACTACTATAATACTACCTCCTATGTACAAGAATATAACTACTATAATACTGCTCCTATGTACAAGAATATAACTACTATAATACTACCTCCTATGTACAAGAATATAACTACTATAATACTACCTCCTATGTACAATAATATAACTACTATAATACTGAGCCTATGTATAAGAATATAACTACTATAATACTACTGCTATGTACAAGAATATAACTACTATAATACTACCTCCTATGTACAAGAATATAACTACTATAATACTGCTCCTATGTACAATAATATAACTACTATAATACTACCTCCTATGTACAAGAATATAACTACTATAATACTACCTCCTATGTACAATAATATAACTACTATAATACTGATCCTATGTATAAGAATATAACTACTATAATACTACTCCTATGTACATGAATATAACTACTATAATACTACCTCCTATGTACAAGAATATAACTACTATAATACTGCTCCTATGTACAAGAATATAACTACTATAATACTACCTCCTATGTACAAGAATATAACTACTATAATACTACCTCCTATGTACAAGAATATAACTACTATAATACTGCTCCTATGTACAAGAATATAACTACTATAATACTACCTCCTATGTACAAGAATATAACTACTATAATACTGCTCCTATGTACAAGAATATAACTACTATAATACTACCTCCTATGTACAAAACTATAACTACTATAATACTACCTCCTATGTACAAGAATATAACTACTATAATACTGCTCCTATGTACAAGAATATAACTACTATAATACTGCTCCTATGTACAAGAATATAATTACTATAATACTGCTCCTATGTACAAGAATATAACTACTATAATACTACCTCCTATGTACAAGAATATAACAACTATAATACTGCTCCTATGTACAAGAATATAACTACTATAATACTACCTCCTATGTACAAGAATATAACTACTATAATACTACCTCCTATGTACAAGAACATAACTACTATAATACTGCTCCTATGTACAAGAATATAACTACTATAATACTACCTCCTATGTACAAGAATATAACTACTATAATACTGCCTCCTATGTATAAGAATATAACTACTATAATACTGCTCCTATGTACAAGAATATAACTACTATAATACTACCTCCTATGTACAAGAATATAACTACTATAATACTACCTCCTATGTACAAGAATATAACTACTATAATACTGCTCCTATGTACAAGAATATAACTACTATAATACTACCTCCTATGTACAAGAATATAACTACTATAATACTACCTCCTATGTACAAGAATATAACTACTATAATACTGCTCCTATGTACAAGAATATAACTACTATAATACTACCTCCTATGTACAAGAATATAACTACTATAATACTGCTCCTATGTACAAGAATATAACTACTATAATACTACCTCCTATGTACAAAAATATAACTACTATAATACTACCTCCTATGTACAAGAATATAACTACTATAATACAACCTCCTATGTACAAGAATATAACTACTATAATACTGCTCCTATGTACAAGAATATAACTACTATAATACTACCTCCTATGTACAAGAATATAACTACTATAATACTGCCCCCTATGTACAAGAATATAACTACTATAATACTGCTCCTATGTACAAGAATATAACTACTATAATACTACCTCCTATGTACAAGAATATAACTACTATAATACTACCTCCTATGTACAAGAATATAACTACTATAATACTGCCCCCTATGTACAAGAATATAACTACTATAATACTGCTCCTATGTACAAGAATATAACTACTATAATACTACCTCCTATGTACAAGAATATAACTACTATAATACTACCTCCTATGTACAAAACTATAACTACTATAATACTACCTCCTATGTACAAGAATATAACTACTATAATACTACCTCCTATGTACAAGAATATAACTACTATAATACTGCTCCTATGTACAAGAATATAATTACTATAATACTGCTCCTATGTACAAGAATATAACTACTATAATACTACCTCCTATGTACAAGAATATAACAACTATAATACTGCTCCTATGTACAAGAATATAACTACTACAATACTACCTCCTATGTACAAGAATATAACTACTATAATACTACCTCCTATGTACAAGAATATAACTACTATAATACTACCTCCTATGTACAAGAATATAACTACTATAATACTACCTCCTATGTACAATAATATGACTACTATAATACTGATCCTATGTATAAGAATATAACTACTATAATACTACTCCTATGTACAAGAATATAACTACTATAATACTGCTCCTATGTACAACAATATAACTACTATAATACTACCTCCTATGTACAAGAATATAACTACTATAATACTACCTCCTATGTACAAGAATATAACTACTATAATACTGCTCCTATGTACAAGAATATAACTACTATAATACTACCTCCTATGTACAAGAATATAACTACTATAATACTGCTCCTATGTACAAGAATATAACTACTATAATACTACCTCCTATGTACAAAAATATAACTACTATAATACTACCTCCTATGTACAAGAATATAACTACTATAATACTACCTCCTATGTACAAGAATATAACTACTATAATACTGCTCCTATGTACAAGAATATAACTACTATAATACTACCTCCTATGTACAAGAATATAACTACTATAATACTACCTCCTATGTACAAGAATATAACTACTATAATACTACCTCCTATGTACAAGAATATAACTACTATAATACTACCTCCTATGTACAAGAATATAACTACTATAATACTGCTCCTATGTACAAGAATATAACTACTATAATACTACCTCCTATGTACAAGAATATAACTACTATAATACTACCTCCTATATACAAGAATATAACTACTATAATACTGCTCCTATGTACAAGAATATAACTACTATAATACTACCTCCTATGTACAAAAATATAACTACTATAATACTACCTCCTATGTACAAGAATATAACTACTATAATACTACCTCCTATGTACAAGAATATGACTACTATAATACTACCTCCTATGTACAAGAATATAACTACTATAATACTGCTCCTATGTACAAGAATATAACTACTATAATACTACCTCCTATGTACAAGAATATAACTACTATAATACTACCTCCTATATACAAGAATATAACTACTATAATACTGCTCCTATGTACAAGAATATAACTACTATAATACTGCCTCCTATGTACAAGAATATAACTACTATAATACTACCTCCTATGTACAAGAATATAACTACTATAATACTACCTCCTATGTACAAGAATATAACTACTATAATACTGCTCCTATGTACAAGAATATAACTACTATAATACTACCTCCTATGTACAAGAATATAACTACTATAATACTACCTCCTATATACAAGAATATAACTACTATAATACTGCTCCTATGTACAAGAATATAACTACTACAATACTACCTCCTATGTACAAAAATATAACTACTATAATACTACCTCCTATGTACAAGAATATAACTACTATAATACTACCTCCTATGTACAAGACTATGACTACTATAATACTACCTCCTATGTACAAGAATATAACTACTATAATACTGCTCCTATGTACAAGAATATAACTACTATAATACTACCTCCTATGTACAAGAATATAACTACTATAATACTACCTCCTATATACAAGAATATAACTACTATAATACTGCTCCTATGTACAAGAATATAACTACTATAATACTACCTCCTATGTACAAAAATATAACTACTATAATACTACCTCCTATGTACAAGAATATAACTACTATAATACTACCTCCTATGTACAAGAATATGACTACTATAATACTACCTCCTATGTACAAGAATATAACTACTATAATACTGCTCCTATGTACAAGAATATAACTACTATAATACTGCCTCCTATGTACAAGAATATAACTACTATAATACTGCTCCTATGTACAAGAATATAACTACTATAATACTGCTCCTATGTACAAGAATATAACTACTATAATACTGCTCCTATGTACAAGAATATAACTACTATAATACTGCTCCTATGTACAAGAATATAACTACTATAATACTGCTCCTATGTACAAGAATATAACTACTATAATACTGCCCCTATGTACAAGAATATAACTACTATAATACTGCTCCTATGTACAAGAATATAACTACTATAATACTGCTCCTATGTACAAGAATATAACTACTATAATACTGCTCCTATGTACAAGAATATAACTACTATAATACTGCTCCTGTGTACAAGAATATAACTACTATAATACTGTCTCCTATGTACAGGAATATAACTACTATAATACTGCCCCCTATGTACAAGAATATAACTACTATAATACTGCTCCTATGTAGAAGAATATAACTACTATAATACTGCTCCTATGTACAAGAATATAACTACTATAATACTGCTCCTATGTACAAGAATATAACTACTATAATACTGCTCCTATGTACAAGAATATAACTACTATAATACTGCTCCTATGTACAAGAATATATACTATGATACTGCCCTCCCTGTACACAAATATACCTACAAAGAACATTTCTGTATCATTTCTTATTATGTTAATGTAGCATGATAGTTTAGAGTTGTTGTGCAGAAAAGTAATGGCGCCATCATGACTATAGGCTCCGAAAAGGTTTTATCTTCCATTTGGTAATTCTTTAAGGGAATGTTGACATTTGTGAAGGTGATTAAACCCAATGTAGACAACAGTTCTATATTAATGTGACTTATTTGTCCATTATACAGATGTAAGAAGGTGAGACTTCATGATTTGGGGCTCCTGCCAGACAGTCGTCTTTTTCTATTATTGGACTATATATATATATAAAGCCGTTCTATTCCATATGTTGTACAATGTGCTGACCGGGATCTTTTTCCACCATACGGCGGCCTCATTCCGTCTCATAAATCATAGTCCTCTGACATCCTGGAAGGATTCTTCTAGCTCAGATCAATGTGCTATGGTAACAATTGAGTTTTTCTCCATTATGTGAGTGTCTTGTGAGGAGTTGGATTAAAACTGATATATTTTATCAAACTCTGATGGCAATTTAGAGACATCACTTGAAATAGCATCGAGACATCCTCAGCTCAGTGCTCACAATAGACGTTGTGCAGTTTTTACTGCGGAACTGTAGATAATCTTTATTTAAAGGACAAGTTTTATATAGAGATGAACTATGGAAGTTCCAGGAAAAATACATCAGAAAAAAATAGATATTACAATTACATTTAGAAGTAGAAGGGCATGTATATGGCACAGGATAACATTGCACAAAAGCACAAATGACCCCCCCTCCTGGTTCAGGCCATTACACTATCCCATCTTGACACAGGAGAACCAAGATTAGTGTTATGGTAGGTACAAAAATGTAAGCCAGACTCCCAAATTATCATCTGAGAGAGTGGATCTTGGATATCCCATAGGTGATGCTCTTATCATACAATGCCTATTTACAAGTGCTATACAGTATAGTACCCAAGTAACAGTGCAGTAAAATGCCTAAATAACATATATTTATATTTTCCTAAATACTATAACAATGCTATAGAGTGCCATTAAAATAATAAACTGCAAAAATAATATACTATACAGCCCCTTCACCATAATACACTACTAAACAAATATAGTATATCATGCAGCACTATTATAAACTACAAATGTAATATGATATACTATACAGTGCCACCACCGTAATATATTACTAAAATAATATACTATACAATGCCATAACTATAATACATTGCTATAACATACTATACAGTGCCACCACCGTAATATATTGCCAAAATAATATACTATACAATGCCATTACTATAATACACTAATAAAATATACTATACAGTATCATCACTATAATACAGTTATAAAATAATATACTATGCAGTCCCATCACTATAATACACTAATAAAATAATATGCTATACAGTGGCATCACTATAATACCCTAATAAATTATTAACTATTATTATTATTGTTTATATAGCACCGTTAATTCAATGGTTCTGTACATTATTATATTAATTCCTTGGTGCTTTACATTTGAGGATTTACATACTATACACAAGATATACAAAACAGATAATACTGATAGTGACCAACTGGCACAGTGGGATACAGGGCCCTGCCCACAAGGGCTTACAATCTATGAGGGAAGAGGGATAGAGACAGAAGGTGGGGTAGAGGCTGTACAGGTGGTGGTGTGGTGACAGTAGTGTTATTGGAGGTTGTAGGCCTTCCTGAATAGGTGAGTCTTCAGGGCCTTCTTGAAGCTTGTGAGGGTGGGGGTCAGTCTTATGTGTCTTGGCAATGAGTTCCAGAGTATGGGGGATGCCCAGGAGAAGTCTTGGAGACGATTGTGTGAAGAGCGGATGAGAGCAGAGCGGAGTAGGAGGTCTTTGGAGGATCGGAGGTTATGTTCGGGCAGGTAGCGAGAGATTAGGTAGGAGATATATGGAGGGGACAGGTTGTTGATGGCTTTGTATGTCAGCGTTAGTAATTTGAACTCTATTCGCTGGGCGATGGGTAGCCAGTGAAGGGATTGGCAGAGGGGAGCGGCCGATGAAGAACGGGGGGAGAGGTGTATTAGGCGAGCAGCACAGTTTAAGGTGGACTGGAGGGAGGCGAGAGTGTTAGCTGGGAGGCCATGGAGGAGGGTGTTACAGTAGTCTAGGCGGGAGATTATGAGGGTGTGGACTAGCATCTTTGTAGTTTCAGGGGTGAGGAAGGAGCGGATTCGATGGATGTTCTTGAGTTGGAGGCGGCAGAAGGTATTGAGGGTTTGAATATACTATACAGTGCATTAGTATAATACAATAATAAAATGATATACTATACAGTACTATCACTATAATACATTGCTATAATATACTATACAGTGATATCACTATACAGTGATGGTCAAAAGTATTGGCACCCCTGCAATTCTGTCAGATAATACTAAATTTCTTCCAGAAAATGATTGCAATCACAAATGCTTTGGCAATAATATCTTCATTTAATTTGTCTTCAATGGAAAACCACAAAAAGAACTGTCAAAAAGCCAAATTGGATATAATTCCACACCAAACATAAAAAAGGGGGTGGACAAAAGTATTGGCACCCTTTGAAAAATCATGTGATGCTTCTCTAATTTGTGTAAATTAACAGCACCTGTTACTTACCTGTGGCACATAACAGGTGGTGGCAATAACTAAATCACACTTGCAGCCAGTTGAAATGGATTAAAGTTGACTCAACCTCTGTCCTGTGTCCTTGTGTGTACCACATTGAGCATGGAGAAAAGAAAGAAGACCAAAGAACTGTCTGAGGACTTGAGAAGCAAAATTGTGAGGAAGCTTGAGCAATCTCAAGGCTACAAGTCCATCTCCAAAGACCTGAATGTTCCTGTGTCTACCGTGCGCAGTGTCATCAAGAAGTTTAAAGCCCATGGCACTGTGGCTAACCTCCCTAGATGTGGACGGAAAAAAAAAAAATTGACGAGAGATTTCAACGAAAGATTGTGCGGATGGTGGCTAAAGAACCTCGATTAACATCCAAACAAGTTCTAGCGGCCCTGCAGTCCGAGGGTACAACAGTGTCAACCCGTACTATCCGTCGGCGTCTGAATGAAAAGGGACTCTATGGTAGGATACCCAGGAAGACCCCACTTCTGACCCAGAGACATAAAAAAGCCAGGCTGGAGTTTGCCAAAACTTACCTGAGAAAGCCAAAAACTTTTTGGAAGAATGTTCTTTGGTCAGATGAGACAAAAGTAGAGCTTTTTGGGAAAAGGCATCAACATAGAGTTTACAGGAAAAAAAAAGAGGCCTTCAAAGAAAAGAACACGGTCCCTACAGTCAAACATGGCGGAGGTTCCCTGATGTTTTGGGGTTGCTTTGCTGCCTCTGGCACTGGACTGCTTGACCGTGTGCATGGCATTATGAAGTCTGCAGCATAATGTAGGGCCCAGTGTGAGAAAGCTGGGTCTCCCTCAGAGGTCATGGGTCTTCCAGCAGGACAATGACCCAAAACACACTTCAAAAAGCACTAGAAAATGGTTTGAGAGAAAGCACTGGAGACTTCTAAAGTGGCCAGCAATGAGTCCAGACCTGAATCCCATAGAACACCTGTGGAGAGATCTCACAATGGCAGTTTGGAGAAGGCGCCCTTCACATCTCAGGGACCTGGAGAAATTTGCCAAAGAAGAATGGTCTAAAATTCCAGCAGAGCATTGTAAGAAACTCATTGATGGTTACCAGAAGCGGTTGTTCGCAGTTATTTTGTCTAAAGGTTGTGCTACCAAGTATTAGGCTGAGGGTGCCAATACTTTTGTCCGGCCCATTTTTGGAGTTTTGTGTAAAATGATCAATGATTTGACTTTTTTTTCATTCTCTTTTGTGTTTTTTCATTGCAAGCAAAATAAATGAAGATATTATTACCAAAGCATTTGTGATTGCAATCATTTTCTGGAAGAAATTGAGTATTATCTGACAGAATTGCAGGGGTGCCAATACTTTTGGCCAGCACTGTAATACACTAATAAAATAATATACTATACAGTGACATCACTATAATACACTAATAAAATAATATACTATATGGTGTCTAAGCAACCACAATATGCTTAGAAAATGCCACTACATAGTGCTTAAATAATACCAACATACAGTGCCCATATAATATCTCCACACATACAGTAATTATACATCAATGCTATACATTTTCTATGTAATTCTGCTATACTAGATTATTTGTGGTCACAAGACTTCAGGCCATCTGTGGTGTCCTCTTTAGCGCTATCATGTTCTTGGGTCTTATAACAGCCATAGTAGCTTCTTCTTGATACAGCAAAAATAGTGAATGCTCCAGCATCGAGACAAGTAATAGTTAAAGAACCATTGTTTAAAAAACATTAAAAACATTAAAAAAATCCTATGACTGTCAGATAGTAAATCCTTCCATCATGACGCCTTAGTCCTAGAGAATTATAATACCAGTGCATGGAATGACCTATGAGCAGACATTGTGGGCAAATTAAAGACCATAAAGTAGATGTGTTAGCTGCATATGTATAATATAGCTACAGGTCCGCACTCTTAGTAGCCAAAAAGGCATAAAAATACTGTGCTGCTTGGCTAATAGAAAAGATGAAAGCATGCATATATACAAATACATAGTTATGAGTCCAGTGAATTCATGAGGAATGGGCTCTGTACAATGGCAGAGGTATACATAGCATATAATGTCTCATGACGATTGAGGTCCAATCACAAGCATCGATGTTCCCCTAAGGCCGCTGACATCAGTTATGAGGCTGGAAGAGGCCTGAAAAGGATGGGGGCAAGATGGTGCCCCAGAGAGATCTCTTTGTCTGTTTGTTATGTCTATGTACCTCCTTAAGACCCCCAAATTATAACAGTGATTCATGGGAGCCAAACCCCCAAAATTTGGATCCTGAAGTTTTTGAAAAAATTTGCAATGAACCCAGCATGTTACACCCTTGTCAGCTCATCCAACTAGCAACTATAGGCTCATACAGTGAAACTTAGCTGACTCCGAGATTTACACTTTTAGTATCAAGCCAAGTACTTGGCTCATTGTGGGCACCATGTATCCAGCGCCAGCAAATGGACCAATTTAAAAATGAGAAAGATTTTTGGAAAAAACTTCCTGATTTTAACCAGACTGGATCTCATTTTCGGGATACAGTGTTTAGGACAAAATAGCCAATTTTTTTTTTATTTTTTGTTTTTGATGTTTTTTGGTTTTGAAACTTTTTTAGAACAAATCTTCTAAAACTTTTCTCCCTAATCTCCTTGTGACTGCCCTTACGGCTCCCGGATCCAGTCT
Source organism: Leptodactylus fallax (assembly GCA_947044405.1). Taxonomy (NCBI): domain Eukaryota; kingdom Metazoa; phylum Chordata; class Amphibia; order Anura; family Leptodactylidae; genus Leptodactylus; species Leptodactylus fallax. The sequence goes on from CAMRHE010000491.1 coordinate 515,534, forward strand.
ACTATGACTTTATATACAGCAGAAATCAAGAGAAAGTGACTTGTGGAGGACGTTATGTGAGAACCTGTTGTGAACCCCTGATAGGGGGCTCCTTCCACAAAACACACAGCTCCATTAACACGACACTTAATCACACAAAATGGCAACGGATATAAAAGCCAAGTGTACACCTGAGTGAAACAAAACACAGAACTGATTTCCCGAGAGCCCGTAAACTCCCTCTTCCAGGTTGTTGGTACAAATAAATTCACAACTAAGTCAAAGTTACGGCATTAGGTTTCAGGGATGGTGAGGAGAAAAAAGTACAATAAAAAATAAAACCTGCAAGTCGATACATAGTATCCAGCTGTGGGAAAAGCTAAACTCGAACTCTAACTTTGTAAGACTTTTAGATATAGGGAAACGCCGCCTTTCAATAACATGACACACGTGAACATGACTCGCATCAATACACGAACATGCAAATAATCTAATCAGGATATGTGTATGATGATACAGCCTTAATAAACTGGGATGGATTGGATATTGAGGTTTTTAGGACTTTACAGTCCATGGCATAGCCTTAGCATAGCCCATCAATATAACCTTGGTGGATATTCCTATCCCTGGCACCCTGCCTGATAAGAAGAGGCCATGGTGCTAGAGAAGCTTTTCAATGTTTACCAGACATAGCTACATCCATGTTGTAGTGATTGTTCTTGGTATTGCAGCTTACTGCGGTTCAGTTCCACTCAAGCAACTGAGCTACAAGCTCTACCAGGTGCTGCTGCCAAGAACAACTGCTCTACCAGGTGCTGCTGCCAAGAACAACTGCTCTACCAGGTGCTGCTGCCAAGAACAACTGCTCTACCAGGTGCAAACAGCTGTAGAAAGATTTCCTTCTCCCGTTTACTTCAATGGAATGTGTGGAATCTGCCAGAAAAGTGGGCAGGAAGCAGAGGCGGGGAAATATCTGAAAAGTGAGCAGGCTGCAGAGGCAGGGAAGTATCTGAAAAATGAGCAGGCTGCAGAGGTGGGGAAACATCTGAAAAGTGGGCAGGCTGTATAGGCAGGGAAATATCTGAAAAGTGGGCAGGATGAAGAGGCAGGGAAGTATCTGAAAAGTGGGCAGGCTGTATAGACAGGGAAATATCTGAAAAGTGGGCAGGCTGTATAGGCAGGGAAAACATCTGAAAAGTGAGCAGGCTGTATAGACAGGGAAATATCTGAAAAGTGGTCAAGCTGCAGAGGTGGGGAAGTATCTGAAAAGTGGGCAGGCTGTATAGGCAGGGAAATATCTGAAAAGTGGGCAGTCTGCAGAGGCGGGGAAACATCTGAAAAGTGGGCAGGCTGTAGAGGCGGGGAAATATATGAAAAGTGGGCAGGCTGTAGAGGCGGGGAAATATCTGAAAAGTGGGCAGGCTGTAGAGGCGGGGAAATATCTGAAAAGTGGGCAGGCTGTAGAGGCGGGGAAATATCTGAAAAGTGGGCAGGCTGCAGAGGTGGGGAAGTATCTGAAAAGTGGGCAGGCTGTATAGGCAGGGAAATATCTGAAAAGTGGGCAGTCTGCAGAGGCGGGGAAACATCTGAAAAGTGGGCAGGCTGCAGAGGTGGGGAAGTATCTGAAAAGTGGGCAGGCTGAAGAGGTGGGAAAGTATCTGAAAAGTGGGCAGGCTGCAGAGGCGGGGAAATATCTGAAAAGTGGGCAGGCTGCAGAGGCGGGGAAATATCTGAAAAGTGGGCAGGCTGTACAGACTGTATAGGCAGGGAAACATCTGAAAAGTGAGAAGGAAGCATCTGCATCCTATTGAAATGATAGGGAGGCTGAATTTTTGTGGGAGATACTGCTTCAAAAATTCCGCCATGTGAACTTACTTTTGGAGAACTCTACTATTCCACATAAGTAGTGCACCATGTGGTCAGTGATGGTATTGCAAGTTTTCTTTAAAATCCCACAAAGGAGATAGCTTTCCTTAGATAATTGCCATTGTCTAAATAAATGTAATTCAATGATGATGGAAACATAATGTGGATGCTTCTTTTTTAGGCCTACATCTATGAATTATTTACTTAACTTTGCGTAAATGCTTTCAAAGTTTCATCTCGATTTCTCTCAATGGAACATTGGATTTTTTACAGTAACACGTTCCTTTAAATTGACCCCTTCTTCACCCCAACCAAACCCATTCAGAGACTAACATGCGTGTCCTAAATCCACAATGACAGGGACTTCATTTCTCACCTCTTCCAATATTGTTTTGTTATTTTTGCTGTCTACATTTTGCGATTCCTTTTACCTCCTCATTTATTATACCTCCACATCATTTTGCGAGTACGCTGGCCTTTGATATTCCGTGTGATGAGTTTTTGTAATCTTTCACATTTCTTCGGAGAGTTATTTGGAGGCTGTTTCTGAAATACATTAATGTTTCCTTTGTTGTTTTGACTTTTGATATGTAACCAGTTTCACAACCGCCCACAGCAAAGAGGAACGCTTGACTTAAGCAACCCTGTTCTCCAAGTACGAGAGAAAGAGAGAACCGAGAAACTATGTAAAAAGTTCTGGTGAACAAAGAGATGTAGCCGCATCATGATATCTCTTCAAGTGGAAGTGGATATTTATGATTACATTTTTTTTTTTACTTGCAATACCTTATTTGACCTCCTGGTGTGCTGTTTAGATTTTAGTTTAAATAAAGTTGCCATCTAGTTAAATGTTAATGTTAAATGTTTAATTTATATAGCAAATACAATGTCATGTTTCAGAAGAAGGTGACATCATAAATGATATCCCTAGAGAAAACTATTATATTACCAGAGAGATTGTCAAATGTAACCCCAAAAATATGCTGCATCAGGCAAGAAAAACATTCTCCATGCTATACCAATTTATTTGAATTCATCTTACAAATGTGTCAATCCTTACCATAATTCTGCTGATCCATGAGGTTTTGGGTGTTGACCCCGCCGATCATCAATTGACCAATAGGTCATCAATTTAGCAGTCCTCGAAAACCCATTTAAGTTGCCCTGATCTTAGGTGTTTTTGGTACAATTTTTTTTTTTATCTCCCGTCATGTTTTCAGGGTATTGTTAACATATTTCAGGGAATAGTAGAGGCTGTGACCGAATAAAGAGTCATGCTATTTTTGAAGACACCCCCATCCTTTCCAAATTTTAATCCTGGATTTCAGACCACCTTCCTTTCCAATTTTCAATAGAATCTTAGAAGGCTCAGAATTTTCAAGTCGAGGCTTGGAAGGTGCAAAATGTAGCTGTCAAACCAGTGCCCTATATCTAGGTTATCAATCGCTACTGGGTGGCCCCAAAGGTCCTTCAGCCACATAAAATATACTAGTGTTCTGAATAACCCAAGGTAGGTAGGGGCCCCAAGACAGATTTTGCACTGGGGCCCTGGAACATCCAGTTATGAAACCAAGAGTGATTCTTTCTCAGCTAGCAAAATGTTCCAGAGTTTAGGGCGGGGACTAATGAATAAATAGCTGCACATTGCCTCAGCTAAGTAGTGTTAAAGTAGTAGCCCATGTAACATTCATGTACTCCCCGACTGTGGACACAGGCCTTCGACTCTTGCAGTGGCTGTTGGAGCTGGCCAACATCCTTACCTTCTACAGTAGATTGCAACAAGAGATGTAACCTGGGGAAAACTGTCCAAGTACCAGCTGTAGATTTGGGAGTCCACAGGGTCTGGGCCAGTCATTTACAGAATATACACCCCAGAGGGCAACAAAAGGAGCTACTGCATTTCAATGCTTAAAGTGTATCTCCAACTATAAAACCACTTTTCATAAATGAATACTACAGGTGAATATAAGAAACTTTGTAAAATATCTTATTAAAGAAATCTGTTTCGTTCTTCATTTATAAGGCTCATCTCACACACAGAAGTCTATGGAGACGGGAGAGGGAGGAGGAGGCTGTTAACTGATTTATTGGGACAGAATTATTATGCCATTTATTGGCTTACAAGGCAAGTTGCAATTATTTTGTGCAAATCTTTTTTTGGGGAAAACATTTTCAACTTTTTCTTTTTTGCGCCGCGCTCACCACTTCCCTGAAAAGGGGCTTAACAAGGGCATGCAGGGGACATGCAAATGATGCTGAAATCTATCACCTATGTCCTTGCTTAGATTTCCCTCCAGCTGCATGGAACGGCACACATACATAAATAAATGAGACACACCCTCTGCCGGCTTAGGCGTTGAAAAAGCCACTCTTCATAAATCTCCTCTATTGACTCGTTCTGTGCAGTGGTAAAGTCTTATCTTGAAGATACAGCAGTGTCAGAAGAGCTCCCTCACTTACAGTGTTCCAGAGTGTAGCAGTTGCCGTTGTGAGTCTTTTCCAGCAGCCTCCTCCTCTCCCCTCACTCTCCATAGACTTCTATGTCAAAAGTAACACAACCTGATAAATAGAGAAGGAAACAGATTTCTTTAATAAGATATATTACAAAGTTTCTTATATTCACCTGTACTATTCATTTATGCAAAGTTGTTTATAACTAAAAATTACACTTTAAGCCTGATGTGCATTATATTACAGAAGAAATTTGACCATACGGCAGAGACACAATAGCTGAGCATTGTCACTTTGACTGTGGTAGGGTAAATGGGAGACAATTGGCCATCACAAAGGATGGCCAAAGGAGAAATACCTGAGACTCCACCCGCAGCCCCTTCTCAAGTGCTATACTGTTACAGAAGTAGTTGTCATGTGCGCGCCCCTAAAATGTCCGTATTGTATACAGACATATTAGATATAGACCTCCCTTATAATTTTTTTTTTACCCCCAACCTTCAAATTTTACTCATAGTAACAGCGATGCTGAACAAGAATAACCATATTCATGAATAAATAAGTCCCAAGTATCTGGGTTTTTTTTTTTGTTTTTTTTGTCTATTAAATTTTAAGTTTTTCTGAACTAAGTTTACGAAATATAAAATAAAGTTTTACTTGCAGTAAAAAAAACCTCTACATTTATATTTAAATTTTCATCCTAAACATTGTAAAAATGGAGAAGTTGCATATGTAAGTCACCCGACGTGAAGTGCCCACAGCAGCCGGCTGGAAGAGATGATTGAACCAGACAATTTAACATTCAGCAGCAAAGTTTCCTCCCTGACTCATGATATTCCATAAAACAGCCACTAAAATGTCACTATGACTTATACATGTTGTTCTAGAAAATTTCCCTGTGAGAGGGAAACGTGTTTAGGGCAGGGAGAGAAATATTCCTCTGGCGTGGAAATACCCAACCATCACTTTGTCTTTGTTTCAAGCCTCTTTTTTATTTCTGCTATTGCAAGGATATTTTGAAAACTTTGGAAAAAAAGAATTGTAATAGGGGAAGGAGGACGGATGGGAACTATTCATTTATCATCCATTATTTATATAGCACCAGCATACGCTGCAGCTCTGCACATCAATCAAAGCGCCCCCCGGGGAGCTACAGTAAGTCCTCTATCTCACACTTCATAGGTCGGTGTCAGTATCAGGGGCCACTGGACGTGGGGGGGCCCATTGGCATCTGAGTGTCAGAAGTGGAGGGTCTCAAAAAAAGGAATGGAGTATGTGAAGTAAGTGAGACTAAGTATGAAATTGGTCACAAAAGCAGTAAAAGAAAAAATGATCTGAATTGGACAAATTAGTATATACTATATACATATACTACATACATGCAGAAAATATATACAATAAATATGTACTGTAGGGTACATACATCCAATAAATACATATGGTACATACAGTGCTGGCCAAAAGTATTGGCACCCCTGCAATTCTGTCAGATAATACTGAATTTCTTCCAGAAAATGATTGCAATCACAAATGCTTTGGTAATAATATCTTCATTTAATTTGTCGTCAATGGAAAACCACAAAAAGAATTGTCAAAAAGCCAAATTGGATATAATTCCACACCAAACATAAAAAAGGGGGTGGACAAAAGTATTGGCACCCTTTGAAAAATCATGTGATGCTTCTCTAATTTGTGTAATTAACAGCACCTGTTACTTACCTGTGGCACATAACAGGTGGTGGCAATAACTAAATCACACTTGCAGCCAGTTGAAATGGATTAAAGTTGACTCAACCTCTGTCCTGTGTCCTTGTGTGTACCACATTGAGCATGGAGAAAAGAAAGAAGACCAAAGAACTGTCTGAGGACTTGAGAAGCAAAATTGTGAGGAAGCATGAGCAATCTCAAGGCTACAAGTCCATCTCCAAAGACCTGAATGTTCCTGAGTCTACCGTGCGCAGTGTCATCAAGAAGTTTAAAGCCCATGGCACTGTGGCTAACCTCCCTAGATGTGGACGGAAAAGAAAAATTGACGAGAGATTTCAACAAAAGATTGTGCGGATGGTGGCTAAAGAACCTCGATTAACATCCAAACAAGTTCTAGCTGCCCTGCAGTCCGAGGGTACAACAGTGTCAACCCGTACTATCCGTCGGCGTCTGAATGAAAAGGGACTCTATGGTAGGATACCCAGGAAGACCCCACTTCTGACCCAGAGACATAAAAAAGCCAGGCTGGAGTTTGCCAAAACTTACCTGAGAAAGCCAAAAACTTTTTGGAAGAATGTTCTCTGGTCAGATGAGACAAAAGTAGAGCTTTTTGGGAACAGGCATCAACATAGAGTTTACAGGAAAAAAAAAAGAGGCCTTCAAAGAAAAGAACACGGTGCCTACAGTCAAACATGGCGGAGGTTCCCTGATGTTTTGGGGTTGCTTTGCTGCCTCTGGCACTGGACTGCTTGACCGTGTGCATGGCATTATGAAGTCTGAAGACTACCAACAAATTTTGCAGCATAATGTAGGGCCCAGTGTGAGAAAGCTGGGTCTCCCTCAGAGGTCATGGGTCTTCCAGCAGGACAATGACCCAAAACACACTTCAAAAAGCACTAGAAAATGGTTTGAGAGAAAGCACTGGAGACTTCTAAAGTGGCCAGCAATGAGTCCAGACCTGAATCCCATAGAACACCTGTGGAGAGATCTCACAATGGCAGTTTGGAGAAGGCGCCCTTCACATCTCAGGGACCTGGAGAAATTCCAGCAGAGCATTGTAAGAAACTCATTGATGGTTACCGGAAGCGGTTGTTCGCAGTTATTTTGTCTAAAGGTTGTGCTACCAAGTATTAGGCTGAGGGTGCCAATACTTTTGTCCGGCCCATTTTTGGAGTTTTGTGTAAAATGATCAATGATTTGACTTTTTTTTTCATTCTCTTTTGTGTTTTTTCATTGCAAGCAAAATAAATGAAGATATTATTACCAAAGCATTTGTGATTGCAATCATTTTATGGAAGAAATTGAGTATTATCTGACAGAATTGCAGGGGTGCCAATACTTTTGGCCAGCACTGTACATACCATACATAGGGTACATATAGTAAATACATACAGTATATACATAAAGGAAATACATATAGTACATACCAATACTTACATAGAGCACATACATACAGCACATACAGTAAATACATACTGTACATAAAATATATTGGATACATACAGTAAATACATACAATGCATTCATACATACAATATGGACATTCATATAGTACATACATACCATAAATAGGGTACATGCAATAAATACAGTATATACATGTATATACATATAACTACATACAGTACATGCATACAATAAATACATGCTTAGAGTACTTACATACCATACATACGTACAGTAGATATAGGAAATACATACAGTACATACCTGCATAAAATAAATGCATACAGCACATACATAGAGCACATAACATACAGTAAATACATACAGTACATACATAAATAAGTACTGTACATAAATACACTGAATGGACACTTTATTAGAGACATCATTTAGTAGAACAACCTTTGGTCTTCAGATCTTGAGTAATTTCTTGTGGATTCCTCTAGATATTCAGATCATTCTCCAGGAATATCGGCCCCTGTGGACAGGGTAGCTTCTCACAATTGCCGCCAATTAGATGGAGGTTCTGACATGTTCTGGAACAGTCTGTTCTTCCTTGTCCTAGAAATGCCCTAAAGGATTGAATTCTGTGGATTGTGAAAGTCAGTTAAGCAAGGAAATCTCTCTGTCATGTTCCTGGAACCAATCCACAACTTTACGACCCTTGTGGCATGGTGCATTATCCTGCTGAAAGTGTCCTTGTGAACAGATGCCACGAAGGAATGAACTTGGTCGGCTGCAATGCTTAGGTAAACCCTACTGTCCAAACATCATCCAAAGTTATCCAAGGACCTCGGGTGTGCAAAAAAAAACTTTCCTACACCGTTCCTCCAACTCCACCAGCCTGAACAGCCAGACACCTAATAGGATTCACACTGCTTGCACCAACTTCTGAGCTCCCAGAAATCTGGATACATCTGACCAGAAGTTGTCTCTCCACTGCTCAGTCTTCTTCTCTTACAGTCCATCTGTGCTATGGAGCAAAAAGGTGGAAATTAGCGCTGTATTTGGTAGAAATTTATTGTGACGGATTCTTGACACCTTCATCTGACCGCTGTTGCTAATGACCCAAATATTCTAAATTGTTCATTTTTTAACAAAACCAAACAACTGGGGAATCAACTTAGATGAACTAAATGACATGCATTGCGGTAAATTATTCCCATGTGGAGTCTCTTCAGACCCCAGAGTATAATAAGAGGAGGATCAAGGGAGGTGACAAAAATAAAAATCCCAGGCACATGATGTTCAGGAGAGCGTCGGAGCTGCAAGGAGGCCCAAAAAGGTGAGGGAAGTTGAGTATAAATGTTTTTGACTTATTTACACCTCCCCTGGGCCTCCACCTACTATACTCTGAGGTCTGAAGAGATCCAAGAGTATAATAATTTTACTTTCAGTTCTATCCAAACTTGTTTGACCTTAAATGAATCAGGGACCCGAGCCACCCCAACCCAAAATGAATCTTGGGAGGTTCTCCCATCTCTAGACAGGATCCGCTTCCTCTGGATGTTGTCCCTCGATCACACCATTCGGTATACTCTCCTTACCACTGCACTAGAAAACCCCACAAGGTTGGCAGTACACAAAATCGTGGCCCAGACTAGTCTAGCCATGATCATCTCTGTCATTTGTGTTAATATGCGTTTCCCTGGCAGAATTTTAATGCCTACGTTGTCTCCATGAATTTTGGAAAAAAGAACTATAATATTGGAAGGAGGATGAACAGGACCTATGTTATCCATTATTTATATAGCGCCAACATATTCTGCAACGTCCTGGGGGCTTACAGTCTATTTCCCCTATCTCAGACTTCATAGGCCGTTATGAGCATCAGGTGGCACTGGACGCTTGGGGCCCATGGTAATATGAGTGTCAGGAGAAGTTGAGGATCTCAAAAACAGAAGAAGAAAAGCAAGAAAGAAATGCAGTATGTTGAATAAATAAGACTGCAAAGTAAATTGGTCACAAAATCAGTGAAATAGAAACACTCTAGAAAAAATTAGTACATACAGTGGGGAAAAAAAAGTATTTAGTCAGCCACCAATTGTGCAAGTTCTCCCACTTAAAAAGATGAGGCCGGCCTGTAATTGTCATCATAGGTAGACCTCAACTATGAGAGACAAAATGAGAAAACAAATTCAGAAAATCACATTGTCTGATTTTTTAAGAATGTATTTGCAAATTATGGTGGAAAATAAGTATATATCTGTCTGTCTATTTATCTATCTGTTTATATTTGTGGAAAAATATTTGGTATAAATTATTATTTTTACACCTAAACAAAATGGTAGACCTGCACCAGGCTGGGAAGACTGAATCTGCAATAGGCAAGCAGCTTGGTGTGAAGAAATCAACTGTGGGAGCAATAATTAGAAAATGGAAGACATACAAGACCACTGATAATCTCCCTCCATCAGGGGCTCCACGCAAGATCTCACCGTGGGGTCAAAATGATCACAAGAACGGTGAGCAAAAATCCCAGAACCACACGGGGGACCTAGTGAATGACTTGCAGAAAGCTGGGACTAACGTAACAAAGGCTACCGTCAGTAACACACTACGCCGCCAGGGACTCAGATCCTGCAGTGCCAGACGTGTCCCCCTGCTTAAGCCAGTACATATCCGGCCACGTCTGAAGTTTGCTAGAGAGCATTTGGATGTTCCAGAAGAGTATTGGGAGAATGTCATATGGTCAGATGAAACCAAAGTAGAACTGTTTGGTAGAAACACAACTCGTCGTGTTTGGAGGAAAGTGAATGCTGAGTTGCATCCAAAGAACACCATACCTACTGTGAAGCATGGGGGGGGGGGCAACATCATGCTTTGGGGCTGTTTCTCTGCAAAGGGACCAGGACGACTGATCCGTGTACATGAAAGAATGAATGGGGCCATGTATCGTGAGATTTTGAGTGCAAACCTCCTTCCATCAGCAAGGGCATTGAAGATGAAACGTGGCTGGGTGTAACGTCTCTGCCATTTCGGGTCTCAGCGCCGCCCTCCGCTCGCACGCTGTGGCGAAGGAGGCGTGTTCAGTTTGGTTCTTTGTGTAAGTTTCTTACTGCTCAGTCTGAACATGATCCTAATCAGTGTAATGGATTTCCAGCCCCACCCGTGTTCTGAACATTTCTCTCTGGACGGTATAGAGTTAATCTCTTCCTGGCTTGTGTGATTGACAGCCTGTGTACCTATCAGATCTGGGGGCTGGTCCCAGACTTTCTATAAACAGGTTGTCAGCCCTCACATAGTCGCCGGTTATTGCTCTGACTTTGCCTGCTCTCTTTGTGCCCTTGCTATTGACTGTACTATTTCTCTGACCTCTGGCTTGCCTTTTGACTATTCTCTTGGATTTTGATTCTGTACTGCATTGCTCGTTTGTTACCGACCCCTTGGCTTGCTCACTCTGCTTCTGTGTTGTTTTTGTCTTGTCCTGTTCTGTGTGTCACTTACTCAGTATAGGGCTTGTCTTCTGGTTGTCCTTTTACCGTTTAGGGTAACTGAGGAAATAGGAAGGGACAGTGGCTGGGGTGAGATTAGGGCTCACTTGTCTCTGTCCCTCCTCCCAGACCGCTGCTGTAGTGTCAGGGTGTTGTTACGGTTGGCAAGACCCTTACACTGGGTCTTTCAGCATGACAATGATCCCAAGCACACCGCCAGGGCAACGAAGGAGCGGCTTCGTAAGAAGCATTTCAAGGTCCTGGAGTGACCTAGCCAGTCTCCAGATCTTAACCCCATAGAAAACCTTTAGAGGGAGTTGTAAGTCCGTGTTACCCAGTGACAGCCCCAAAACATCCCTGCTCTAGAGGAGATCTGCATGGAGGAATGGGCCAACATACCAGCAACAGTGTGTGCCAACCTTGTGAAGACTTACAGAAAACGTTTGACCTCTGTCATTGCCAACAAAGGATATATAACAAAGTATTGAGATGAACTTTTGTTATTGACCAAATAATTATTTTCCACCATAATTTGCAAATAAATTCTTTAAAAATCAGACAATGTGATTTTCTGGATTTGTTTTCTCATTTTGTCTCTCATAGTTGAGGTCTACCTATGATGTCAATTACAGGCCGGCCTCATCTTTATAAGTGGGAGAACTTGCACAATTGGTGGCTGACTAAATACTTTTTTTCCCCACTGTATGTACATAGAGTATATACATATATACACTAGGCCTCACCCAGAGTTGCTCAGATCACTGAATATTACCATTCTAACTTGGATTCACACCAAAAGTGATCTACAGAAGGGTTGTCACTTGATTGTATCATGCGCTACAGAGTTTCTTTTCCATTCATGGAAGCTCCAGTCATGGAAGGGCAGGTGTATCTAATAAAGTGGCCATTCAGTGTCTATACCTACAGAAACCACAAGCAAAGTCTATGGAACTGACATAGAGAACCAGAGAGAGGGCTACGGTCAGGGGCGTAACTTGAGGGGGTGCAGAGGAGTCTTAGGGGGCCCATAAGCACTGGCCTCAGTATTGAGATTGCAGCTTCCATCTGGCCCATGAGCCAAGGAGTCCCACAGATTACCCTAGCCACACTAAGGTTGATTAAACTCCTTCGCACCCGTAACCATCACTATCAAGAATTCACTGTAGGGATGAGGTAGGGGGCCCCGGACAAAAGATTACACCAGGGCCCACAAGACTTTAGTTACGCCACTGCCTACAGTATCCCCTACAGTCCCATAGACTTCAAATGGAGTTTGCAGCACATATATTCAATTGCCACTTCATTCACCCTCTTCTTCACTGCAAGCAGTCAGTGAGAAGGAACAGGAAGCTCAGGGCCCTTGTTCTAGTGATCATTCATGATTACAGTGACCATATATTTATCACCAATTCTGTCTAAGAATTTTTTTTGTTTATGGGGTATTTGAAGTGTACTCCTACCTCCATTCAACCTCCTCTTAACTGATGTCATTCAGTGAAAAGGACCTGGAGGGTCAGGACCCTTCTTCTAGTGATCATTCATAGTTCCAGTGGTCGGGCACCTAGTAGTGAGACATTTATCACCTATCCTGTCTAAGAATGTTTTTGTTTATAGGGTGAATGTAGTGTACTCATACCTCCATTCAACCTCCTTACTGTATGTCTTTGTATATGAATTTTTTTGTTTGACTTTACCGTTACACAACTGACCGGGTTCTGGTCCTGAATTCATAAAGATACTGTAGGCATTAAAATTCAGCCTGGGAAATACATATTAACACAAATGACCGAGATGATCAGTCTGAGAAAATAACACACCATTATAACCACCATATGTCACCACGTAATATCAGTAAAAATATCAATTTAGTCAGGAGAAAAATAATGGTTCTACTCGATAGACAGATGGTTGTACTTCAGCCATGACCATTCCTGATGTATATTATTTTCTTTGATGGATATGTTTCAAAATGAACATTCTGAGTCCATAAGAAATATATAATGCATCGTACCCTCACATGTAAAGGAGTATAGTCTATTTTATGGGCCAAAATCATCATAAAGCATACATTAGCTCAACATATAATATCTACAACATAAAATATCTGCAAAAAAAGCATTTAATTTAAAAGGATTCCAAAGTATTTAGTAAAAATATGAATGTAAAAATATATAAAATATAACATTTAAATATAAAACAGGAACATATAAAATATAAAAACATAAATGTAAAAATTGAATTAAAAATATATAAATATATAAATATTTATTGCATGCAGTTTTGTATACTTACATACAGTTTTTGGTAAAGGATTTCATTTTTTTCAGCCAAAACTTCACTTTTTCAGGAGTGGAACAAAAAAACAAGAAAGAGTTATAAACTAAATAATATTTGTTGTCTTTTTGCATCCACTTCCAAATTTAAAAGTTTTCAAAATGAAGACATTACAGCAGTGACATTTTCTGTTTTCTGCAGCTCACTCGTCAGCTTTGCTTTATAGACTGGGACAGTATTTGCAGAGTCATCTCAATATCTTTATAGGTGGGTGACTATATACATCCGGGTGCTTGGCAATTAACTCTGCAAGGACGTACCTACACATCCTGCACAGTTAAGTAGCACAGGATCATGAGCTGCATGACATGGACATCCCAAAAAGAAGGCAGGGACGGTTTATTAACTCCCCACCTTCCCGATCACTGTATACACAGTGCTCAAATGGTAAAGCTATGGAAACTGGCATGGTGCATCTTCCTTCCTGCCCGTTGGTCATGTGATCTTCAAGGGGCCAGGAACTGTTGGGTCCTAGAGGATCTGGATCAGCTCTGTAGTGTGTACCAATGGGACTGATACATTAGCCCCAGTTACAGAGAAAATTGTCTAAATAAAGAGTAACAATAAAATGCCCCCACAGGCCTATTTTGACCTTATGGGGGTTACTATGTGCAAAAATAAATTAGGACACAAAAAAAAAAATAAATGAAAAATAAAAAAGAGCATCATCACCTCAATTACATCACAGGTTCTAGCCCCATCCCAGGGGGGATGAAAAATTTGAAAAAAAAAAAAATTCTACATTTATCCAGATATTTTAAATAGGAAAAAAAACATGCAAAAATTATATAAAAATAAAGATTCAAAAATTATTTCCATAGTCCTAACAAAAAAATTACAGATATAAAAAATAACTAAATATATATAAAAGTACAAAAAAAAAATAAAACATAAAAAAAACTATATGTGCCAAAAATCAGCAAAATGTGTCTTGTCATGAATCAGGAAAAAAAATCAGCTTGTCGTGAAGTCGTCAAGGACATCTCTATTGTGTTGCCTGGATCCTGATAAGGCAGCATAGTAACGCTATACACATAAATAAAGATGCTTGTGCAGCTCTTCTGTCACTTCCGTGTCTTTGGGGACAGGGCTGTACAGGAAAGAAGTGTCTTCAAGATGGCCACCTCCAGGGACTTTTTTTTTTTTTAGAAAAGTAAGCTTGTTCTTCTTTTAATTGAACATGTTAAATTTACTTACATAAAACAACCTTTTCCTCAGATTAAAATGAAACACAATTCTAAGTAAATGAAGAAGTCTTTGAGTCACCGCATAATAAACAGCAAACAAATCAAAGAGAATTTCAGCTCTGTCTATTTTGGGGAATGTTTTGGCTTTTTGAGGCAAATCTATTAGCTACTTAATGATACATTTATTGTTCTTGTACTTTGCAGAACCAACCAGGTTTTTGTGCAGAAGATTAGAAGTCACTTTGTGTCACCTGTTGAAGCTGTAGCTGTAGAGATATTTCTTGGCATCTGGCTCCATCTAGGCACTCGTCGATGTTGGAATGGTGATGAATAAAGAAGAAAAAGAAATTATCATCACACAAAATCTTCCAGTGCCCTAAGGGACAGCCTGTACAGAGCTCAGCAAAGTGTCCTCCTCCATAACTTGAGGAACTCTCAGCCCACCACTCCAAAGTGGCAGCAGTTTCTCGTGACTCGTCACCAGAATGCCAACACTTCTGTAATGGAGAAGCCCAGGCCTATCTGTTCCACAGGCCAACCACAGATTCTCTAGACATGGACTAACTGCACTCATCCCCTTGGTGCCAAACCACTTCCTTATGTGTGCTCCTTTCTACACCCCCCATCAGCTGCCCATGATGACACCTCCTCCTTTTAGCTGAGAGCTAGAAAGCTAGCATTCCCCCAACAAAGTACCTTGAGAGGACATGGCGCAACCATCAAGTACCCCACCAACCCATGCATCCTCAACGTGGTTACAATGAATACACACACACACGTGCACACCATACAATAAGGCAGTCTACAGGTGTTCTTACCTTAAAGGTTGGGTTGTCCAGTGACTTTAATTTAACTTACCTGGTCCTGGTGTTTGCTGTTGCTGGACCTGGGATTTCTGGCTGGTTCTGACCTTGGATCACGTGATCGGAACCAGCCCCTGGGTTACTCCTCCTCGTCCCCGTTTTCACAGGTAGCTACCCGTGCTATTGGGACTGGCTTTGTAAACAAGAGAGGAGGGGGGGGTAGAGCAGGCAGAGGACAGGGGATGGTTCAGATCACGTGACCCAAGGTCAGAACCACTTGCACCAGGTAAGTCAGTCAATTGCAAGTCCCTTTACAACCCCTTTAAGGGAGAACATGCCCTACCTCACCACACAAACCTCGTGTGGTGAGGTAGGGCATCTACATGAAAAAATAAAAACATCCTGATGACTAGGCAGTGATATACATGTTTAATTATTATTATTTTTTTTTTTTTAAGAGAGGGGAAAGCGCGAACAAAGCCCCCCACTACCATAAATGATGTAGTCGAGTTTCCCACATTTTGTGATATTACAGGGGTCAATCCTTCTGAAGTGCAATGATTGGACCTCACCCTGGTAAAAGCAGCAGGAAGTGAAGAGCAGGCGCCATTCTCATCCATGTTTGTGGAGTTCCCGAAATTATCAATACTGCTTGTTGTAAGTGAATTGAATGGAAGTAAATTATAAAGTAAACTATCACCTGTTCAGCTTCTCCTGTGTCTCCTATGTCTTATTCGCACCTTCCATCAAGGGCACCTCCAAAACACCAATAAGAAGGAGACCCCTGCGTGTTGTGTTCTCTCATCACTTCAATTCCTCAGGGCCTGTAGGAGGATTTTGTGGTGAAGTCATGGTCACACGAGAAAGAGTGAGCAGCCGCCATCTTGGGTCTACTCCACCTACGTCATTGCTAGTCCCCAGCTTGTTACAAATGAGCACCAAGATGTATTCAGGCTTGCATACAGAATGATTTGAGAGACTGAATAGTTGCATTTTCTGGGACAAAAACCAAAATCCATCTCACCTCTTATAGCATCTAAGAGGTGCACGGGGTGCCTAGCACCACCTTGTAGATAATCCACAAAATAGTGATTCCAGCACCACAACTATGATGAAAAAACACTTAGTTCTATTGAATCGATATAAAATGCACAGCATAATGGAAAACAACACTTCTTATGTGTTTCATAGCTATGACTAAGGGCAAAATTACGGTCTGAAATGCGTTAACAGTTTTCTTCTGTATTCCACTATGTATTTTGTATCGATTCAATAGAACTAAGTGTTTTTATTTTGCATTATCTGGAGTTACAGGGATTGTCACAGGAGATCTGGCTGCCGGGAGAACCATGATGACAGACTAATCATTGACATTTATAGACTTCTATTGTCTCTCGTGAGGGTGGCCGGTAGTAACCAATGCCAAAAACCAAAGAAAATTCTATAGCAGGCGGCAACCTTTTATATAGGCTCTTTTGCTTCAAAAAACTTTGCATAAATCAATAGTGCTGACAATTATAGAAACCTTTTTTGTTTGTTTCCCTGCTCCTCCAACTCCTCTGATAAACTGAGCTTCACTCTGAAAGTTCTACTAAATCCATCTTAAGAAGGTCTGCAGGTCACATGACTATAGAAGTTATGGAGGAGTGAGCAGGAAGTGACAGAGATAACAGAAGAAAGGCAGGTTTAGTTTGATGCTGGAGCTGAATAGGAGATTTCTATCACAACCAAAGTGCTTTATTTATATCAGTGCAGACCAGTACTTTTATCTACAGTGCTGGCAAAAAGTATTGGCACCCCTGCAATTCTGTCAGATAATACTCAATTTCTTCCAGAAAATGATTGCAATCACAAATGCTTTGGCAATAATATCTTCATTTAATTTGTCTTCAATGGAAAACCACAAAAAGAACTGTCAAAAAGCCAAATTGGATATAATTCCACACCAAACATAAAAAAGGGGGTGGACAAAAGTATTGGCACCCTTTGAAAAATCATGTGATGCTTCTCTAATTTGTGTAAATTAACAGCACCTGTTACTTACCTGTGGCACATAACAGGTGGTGGCAATAACTAAATCACACTTGCAGCCAGTTGAAATGGATTAAAGTTGACTCAACCTCTGTCCTGTGTCCTTGTGTGTACCACATTGAGCATGGAGAAAAGAAAGAAGACCAAAGAACTGAGCAATCTCAAGGCTACAAGTCCATCTCCAAAGACCTGAATGTTCCTGTGTCTACCATACGCAGTGTCATCAAGAAGTTTAAAGCCCATGACAATGTGGCTAACCTCCCTAGATGTGGACGGAAAAGAAAAATTGACAAGAGATTTCAACGAAAGATTGTGTGGATGGTGGCTAAAGAACCTCGACTAACATCCAAACAAGTTCCAGCTGCCCTGCAGTCCGAGGGTACAACAGTGTCAACCCGTACTATCCGTCGGCGTCTGAATGAAAAGGGACTCTATGGTAGGATACCCAGGAAGACCCCACTTCTGACCCAGAGACATAAAAAAGCCAGGCTGGAGTTTGCCAAAACTTACCTGAGAAAGCCAAAAACTTTTTGGAAGAATGTTCTCTGGTCAGATGAGACAAAAGTAGAGCTTTTTGGGAAAAGGCATCAACATAGAGTTTACAGGGAAAAAAAAGAGGCCTTCAAAGAAAAGAACACGGTCCCTACAGTCAAACATGGCGGAGGTTCCCTGATGTTTTGGGGTTGCTTTGCTGCCTCTGGCACTGGACTGCTTGACCGTGTGCATGGCATTATGAAGTCTGAAGACTACCAACAAATTTTGCAGCATAATGTAGGGCCCAGTGTGAGAAAGCTGGGTCTCCCTCAGAGGTCATGGGTCTTCCAGCAGGACAATGACCCAAAACACACTTCAAAAAGCACTAGAAAATGGTTTGAGAGAAAGCACTGGAGACTTCTAAAATGGCCAGCAATGAGTCCAGACCTGAATCCCATAGAACACCTGTGGAGAGATCTCACAATGGCAGTTTGGAGAAGGCACCCTTCACATCTCAGGGACCTGGAGAAATTGGCCAAAGAAGAATGGTCTAAAATTCCAGCAGAGCATTGTAAGAAACTCATTGATGGTTACCGGAAGCGGTTCTTCGCAGTTATTTTGTCTAAAGGTTGTGCTACCAAGTATTAGGCTGAGGGTGCCAATACTTTTGTCCGGCCCATTTTTGGAGTTTTGTGTAAAATGATCAATGATTTGACTTTCTTTTCATTCTCTTTTGTGTTTTTTCATTGCAAGCAAAATAAATGAAGATCTTATTACCAAAGCATTTGTGATTGCAATCATTTTCTGGAAGAAATTGAGTATTATCTGACAGAATTGCAGGGGTGCCAATACTTTTGGCCAGCACTGTATATGTCTTGCATGGTCCTGGAGCTGTTTCTGAGTGAGATGGTTATGGAGCGGATTCTCCTTTACTTACTGTGAGCATTGTATGGCAGCTAGTCTTCTTGGACCAGCTCAGAGAGGACTGAAAACTATAGATATAGCAAGCAGAGGGTAAAATTACTATAAACCGCAGAAAATAAGTCAAATAATGACCACAACTAGTATTACTACTCATGGACGCATATAACAGCTTATTCTGAAAAGTTAAATGAAATGACTGGTACGCTATAAGGCTAAGTCATCAATACCAGGTCAGTCGAGATCCAACATCCGGCACCCCCACTGATCAGTTGTTCGATAAGTGCTGCTTCCTCTTTCTATGTTTACACCGTGCAGTTTATAATAGCTGTGCTTGGTATTGCAGTTCTGGTCCATTCACTTGTCGAGGTATATATGGGCTATATGACCAATGACCATGATGTCATGTACTCTGAAGAACAGGAGTGGCACTTACAGCTCCGCTGGTGCTGTGATCAGCTGATCTGTGGCGGTCCCGAGTATTGTACCAGCTACTCTAATATTGATGACCTATCCAAAAATTAGGTCATGAATGTTTTAGTCTTAGAAAAACCTTTTTATAACGGGAGGCTATTAGCAAAGTATGCTAATAATGCTGGAACAATGACATACGTTGCAACCTCCCAAAGAAGGAATACCCCTGACATACAATGTGAACAAAGCCTTATACACAATTGCGTACTGTCTACATGTCTCCTTGTATTACAGATATGCGATTTTTACTTTGTATTCCTGTTTATTCCACACAGGTCGAGAACCATCGAACATGCCCCGTTCTTTATTGGAAACAATCTTCCGAGACTTCTGTTCTATATTTACCGCCCTGACCTCTAGAATGGATCTAAAATATAGATAAAGTATGTTAAATAGAATTATCTTCACTCATCTCCCTGTAGGTTCGGAGAACATCTTATTGTGATATATATTTCTCTTCTCGCTGCTTTATTTGATTTGCAGAATTTGCTGTCGCTTCTTATTTTCGCTGCAGTCTTTTGGAAACTACATGACAAGCAAAGACTGATTACAGCCCCGGAACGTAGAAAAAAAAGAGGAAAAAAATGCTTCTCACGGATTCACGCCTGCAAAAGCTACACTGGAGAAAGATGCCAAGAGCATTTCTACCGAGCATCAAACATTAACCAGTGAATGGAAGCCCAGGAGTTATTCTTTTCCCTCGGCCATTAGTTAACCCTTAGAAGTCTCTTTCCTTGTAGGTTTTATTAAAACCAGGGATTGGAAGACATCGCAGCTCTTAGGGGGCTTCAGGGGGCTTTAGGGGTGTGACACATGTCACTACTGAATGGGATGCCACTGGTCCTGGTGGTCTACACACCCAAAGATTACATTCCTGATCTCACTTGTTGTGCTCAAGGGAGTAGACCTTGTGAAAATGTGCAGAAAAGTGGGCACATTGGCCAGTTATCTCGACATTCCCAGGCAAACTGGACAGAGCCTAAAATTTGTCCCTCGAAAAAGGATATTGGTAGGTATGTCAAAGCTATAGGACAGTGATTCCCAGGGGTGCCTTCAAGGGGGCTGCAATGATCTGGTTGGGAAGATGACCACATGTCTTCACGCAATATTATCTGTGTCCTTAGGAAATTTTTGGTTTTTTTGAAAAAATGATTTGGTAGGAGTGCCCCGAGGAATTTTTTTTTCCCAATGTACCCAGAATCTGAAAAGGTTGGAAAACACTTCTATAGGAGATTACTTTCTAGGCAGCTGTCCACATGCAGTACAGTGGTTTCCTTTACTTATAGTTTCCAGGGAATGCTCAGTGGTTTGTGTAGACGTTGTGGTGCCTTTACTTTGCAGGTTGTCCAGATGGCAGGTTGTGATGACAACACAATGAGCTGCAATGGCTGGCTGTAGGAATGATGAACTTTTTCGCCATCAGTCACAAGAGATGGACAAACTGATTCTCTTAGAACTGGGTTCGACCTGAAATTTCCAAAATTTCCCATAAAACTTTTTGGGTTCATCAGCCTCGAAATACTTTTATACTCCGGGATCTTGTCAAACCCCAGAATATAATAAGTGGAGGCCCTGGGGAGGTGAGGGAAAATATTAAACACTTGCCTTGCCTCTTCTAGGTGTCCTCTAAGGGCCCAAAGAGGATGCTGAGGGACCACTGGATATGGCAACCGAGTCCAGGAGAGGTAAGAGGCAAGAAGGATGGAAGGGGCCCAAAGAAGATGCTGAGGGACCACGGGACACTACAGCAGTTTCCACTCATAATACTCTGATGTACTCATAAATATTTGCCAAAGAAATGTTGCGTGGTCACCCAACAAATGCGGTGACTACTGCAAAGAAAACCACTACAGAATTGGCAAGTGTCTGTCTAATTTTAGGATTAGTGGCCAGGGTGAAAATTGCAGGATTTACTATTTTTTTTTTCTAAATATTGGTAATTACAAGAAATAAAAAAAGATATTTAACAAAAATCTGATTTAAAAAATGTGACACAATGCTATAACTTGTGATTTTACTATCTAGTTAATTTCAGTATGTGACAGGGCCCCCACCATGTGCCATTTCTAATGGACTGAAGGTCCTTCTCTGCATGTTGCTGTAACCTCTACATCTAAGCCCCTATGCCTACTTGGATTATGACACAATAGTAAGGAATGGCTTTGCTTAGGTTCGCTTAGGTAGCAATTCACACTTGACAATTTGCCTTTAAGGCCTTCCATTCATTTCACTGGTAGATACAGCCTGAGAAAATACAGCTGTAGTAATATGTTAGACATTCAGCTTGTGATTAAAAAAATACAGCATTTTAATAGCGCACCCCGAGGCCCAGCTCAGCAAGAACTATTGAGCAAATAGCTGAACATACTTGTACCCTTCATTTCTGCTCGTCTACGTTTCTACTGGAAGGTTTTCCGATTTTCGTGAATATGAAATTAGTCGACTCTACTTTTCCTCGCTGACGCGTTATTAAAAATGCATTTGATATTATTAAACAAGCAAACCAATTTTTTAATTAGTCTATAAGAAGTTGGTTACCTCGGCCTCAGATTTATTACTAAATGCTTCTTCGGTTTCAATTAACCAGCAAATGGCGGCTCAATTCAATATGCTAATAACCCGCTCCGACGCTTATAAATAACAGCCTCATTAAAATGGCAAATATTTTATAAAGACTTTATTAAATCGAGGACACAAGTTACTCATTTCCGTTGTCTACTTATTATTAGTTTTAGAAAACGACACTGGGATAATATTTTACATTATTTAAAGAATTTTTAAAGAAAAACTTCATATAAACAAATAAAGTATGACGACCTTGTGTTATAAGGTGGCATTAAAGGGAATGTCCAGAAATTGGATCAATCTGTGGGGCGAGTCCAAAGAAAAAGCATACTCACCTGTCCCTGGTGCTCCCGTAGTCTGCCGTCCATTCAGTCTTGTGCTGGTACCACGTTGCTAAAAGCCCTACCACTCCTCCCCTTAGGTCCTGCACCGGACTAACGCATAACTGGGGGCCAATCAGTTGTCACGACATTTTGACATCTATAGAAGTCTAGGCCTGTTATGCTAAAGGTTCTGTGAAAACAAAAATCATATTGGTAAATGGACAGAAAATTGGCATTGATAATGCAGTATGTGTACTGTAGGATTGTTCAAACCCCCCTAGGTGGACTAAAAATAAATTTGAAAAATGTGAAAAAAAATCATCTATGTAAAAAAAAAGAATACAGCATAATTGGTCACCCTTCCAAAAAAAGGCAAAACTCGTTTTTCAATAATTTTTACCTGACAACTATTCCTCCCGACCCTTCATACACATGGTTGCTTTCAACTTTTTGTGTTTTTGTTATTTCGATCACACAGGATTATTTAGACTATGTTGGATTTGTTGGACTCTCATGGTCATCGTTTGTTGTTACTTTAGCAAATTAAAAAATTATTATATCTCTGTATTTTTTTACAATACTTTGCTTTAGTAACGTCTGCTGTCTGATTGTCAGTGTCCTATACTAAGCTGGGGTTTAGTGTTAGCTGGTTTAAAGGATAACACTAACCCTGCAATTGAAGGCTACCGGGAAGAGCTGGGTTGGATCCAGTACTCGACCATCTAGTGATAGCCAAATACTGAGATGATCATAAGCTGGTGTAAGTCTAGAAATGCCCTCAAACCATTGTCACCTTTTTCAATCATTCATTTCACATATTTTATCATTTAAAATGCTCCAAAAAATTACCCCTTTTTGGAAAAAGGTGCTTGTCTGTAGCTTTATTACATACTCATGGCAGTTATATTGCAAAATGCAATGGTTTTATAGTAAATTTGTAAGCGCTACAGGCTTGTTATATGGGAGGCAAATGTGTGACTGTAAGCTCAGTTGAAAAGTGACGAAGAAGTGGCTTTCCAACACCAAAGGCCATCAAAAATTATGCCTTTATGGGATCAGATCAATATGGTATTGAAATATGCAAAGGCATAGGCATCTTGAGGACCTTTTTCAATATAATTTTGTTTTTGTATGCCAACTCTGTGGCACCAACAGAGGGGTAAAGTGGGATATGATGGACCAGGCCACAGGATATGTCTGTCTGAGTGGTGGTAGCTGTGGCAACATGAGCCGCAGTGGTTAGGTGTCCAGTGTCTGTACAAACTGCAGTAGTCAGGCTCACTGCACAGTGCAGAAATTCTTCCTCTCTCCACTCCTCTGATTTCTTTGTCTATCTGCCTAAAATTAATTTAATCTAACTTAACTTTGTTCCACTTGTCCTCCTCCTATTGTTCTGTAGTTCTAGTATATTGTTGATATTGCTTTGCAGTAGAAAAATGGAGCTATTGCTTTGGATCATTCATTGATGATGATAACTCAATAAATATAAAATCTTATATTTGGTCTGTAACATCAGCACTGTACGGTCTCCCCCTACCAGTCATTATTGGCCGAGAGGCTTTCAGGTGATGCCAGAATCACAGCCAACATCACGCACGTGTCTCCGCTGTATCTCAAAGGTTTAATTAAAAACCAACATTTTGGAATATTCAAGTTTAATCTGACTCATAACTTAATTGGTTTGCCCATCTCTATTGATAACCATACACAGGAGATGAACTTGCCCTTGCTTTTTGTAAGTCTTAGGGACTTTCAGCATTTTTCTGAAACAAAAAGTCTTGTAATAATCCTTATCAGTTCCATTTTCCAGTGGACAACAGTTGAAATGTGGGATTTGCAATGTCGAGTTTAATAATCTTTGCAGATCTTTAAAAAACTGCAGACAGGCCATAAATTGTCGAGAAAAAAGTCCTGCACATCTATAGTCTATGGGGTCTGTCGTTGTCCGCGGGTAATGTTCTGGCTCTCTGTCGTTACGGTCCCTGGGCGCAGAAGTGAACCTAGTCTAAGAGGGGGAGGCTCCTGCTGCAACCAGATGTCTTATAAACACACCCAAGACAGTGAGGCAGAGAAGGGGATACATTATCTATCTATCTATCTATCTATCTATCTATTTTTTATCTGTCTTTCTATCTATTTATTAATAATAATAATAATAATAATAATAATAGTCCTTTAATAGTCCCACAATGGAGAAATTCAAAGTGTGTTACAGCAGCAAAGATAAGCAGATACAAATACAAATACAACATGTACAGGAATGTTCCAAGGTAAGAGGCATTACATTGGTAGTAGACAGACAGATAAGAAGTAGCGGGGGGGGGGGGGGATTTAACAGGCAGAAAGATATTTCAGTTCTCTGTGTGTAATGATCTCCGCTTAGGTCGGTGTTGGTTGTACAGCCTAACCGCGGTGGGGAGGAAAGACTTCCGATAGCGCTCCTTCTCACACTTAGGGTGGAGCAGTCGGTCACTGACACTACTGCCCAGCGCGATCACGGTCTCATGCATGGGATGGGACTTCTTCCACATGGAGCTCACCACGGACAGTATCCTTCTGTCACCCACCACCTGCACTGGGTCCAGGGGGCTCCCCAGGACAGAGCTGGCCCTTCTAATCAGCTTGTCAAGTGTATTTCTGTCCCTGGTTGATATACTGCTCCCCCAGCAGGCCACTCCGAAGAAGATGGCTGATGCCACTACCGAGTTGAAGAAAGTCCTAAGAAGTGCCCCCCGGA
The DNA here is from genome assembly GCA_947044405.1 of Leptodactylus fallax. Taxonomy (NCBI): domain Eukaryota; kingdom Metazoa; phylum Chordata; class Amphibia; order Anura; family Leptodactylidae; genus Leptodactylus; species Leptodactylus fallax. Next base: position 540,266 of record CAMRHE010000491.1, read on the forward strand.
TTCCAAAGGCTCTCAGTTTCCTAAGCAGGTAGAGCCTGTTGTGGCCCTTCCTGTACAGGACCTCCATGTGATCTGCCCAGTCCAGCTTATTATTAAGGAGCAAACCCAGGTACTTATAGGTGTTCACAATTTCGATGCCCATCCCCAGGATGTCCACTGGTTTAGGAGGGCATCTGCATTTACGGAAGTCCACCACCATCTCCTTGGTCTTCCCCGTGTTAATCTTCAGGTGGTTCCGCTGGCACCAGTCCACAAAATCTCAGTTCAGTTCTCTGTACTCCCTGGCATCATCGTCTGTGATGAGGCCTACTATTGCGGAGTCGTCAAAATACTTCTGTAGGTAGCAGCTGGATGAGTTGCACCTAAAATCAGCAGTGTACAGTGTGAAGAGGAAAGGGGCGAGAACCGTACCCTGAGGTGCCCCTGTATTACAGATCACGGTTTCTGACATACAGTCTCGAGCTCTCACGTATTGAGGTCGATTTGTGAGGTAGTCTAGGGTCCAGTTGGAGAGGTGGTGGTCCACTCCAGCAAGGCCCAGCTTGTCTCTCAGTAACCCGGGCTGTATGGTGTTAAAAGCACTGGAGAAATCAAAGAACATTATTCTCACCGTGTTCCTTGGTTTCTCCAGGTGAGACAGAGCCCTGTGCAGAAGGTGGATGATGGCATCATCTACCCCAATGCCTGGCCGATAAGCAAACTGGAGAGGGTCCATAGCGGGGCTCACTAGAGGGCAGAGATGTGTGAGAACCAATCTCTTTAAGATCTTCATCAAGTGGGATGTCAGTGCTACAGGTCTGTAGTCGTTGAGGTCCATAGGGTGAGGTTTCTTTGGAACTGGTACCACACAAGAAGATTTCCATAATTCAGGGACTATTTCCTGCCTCAGGCTCATATTAAACATATATGTAATTATACCACACAGCTGGTCCCCACAAGTCTTAATTAGCCTTGCACTGATGTCATCTGGCCCTGCAGCTTTCCTTGCCTTGATCTTTTTCATCTCCTTCCTCACCTGGGCCCGTGTGAAGGTCAGACTGTGGTCAGATAAAGATGGATTTCTGCATTTACTGGTCTGGTGGGGAGTAGCCGCAAGGGGTGAAGTCATTGTGGTGGGGGGAGCTGAAGGACATACTGGGGTGGGAGGAGCTGGTGTGTGATCAAATCTGTTGAAGAATAAGTTTAGTTCATTAAGCCAATTAACATCTGCCTCAATCTGGCAGGCAGACTGTCTATGACCTGAAATTGACTTAAGCCCCTCCCAGACCCCCCCTTATGTCTTTTCTTTCCATTTGCTTTTCCATTTTTCCTTATAATTGGCTTTTCCCTGCCTGATTTGATGCCTCAGCTCCTTTTGTAATTCCCTCAGCCCCTCCTTATCTCTTGTCCTGAATGCCATCTTTTTCTCCTTAAGTAGTGTTTTTATATCAGAATTATCTATCTATCTATCTATCTATCTATCTATCTATCTATCTATAACTTTTAATAATAAATTAGGATCAAATGAATGGTAGAAGGTATATTTTTTATTTTCACATTATCTATGCTTACTTTTCCTTTAAGTTTAGTTTTGCTCTGCCATACAGATATGAAGAAGCCCCCGTCATAATCTAAATTTTCACTTGAGGGAGGAGCTGTTCATTTCTGGATGAAATACTATACAATAAAAATATAAGACCCTGCAGCTGACTGTATTGAAGTCTATAGTGTACTGTAAGCTACCAGACTTTTATGGATCTTCTGTGGCTTTCTTGTCATCCAGTGAATATAATGTTTTTATGACTTCCTTGCAAGAGTGAGACAGAGGAGAATCATTCAGCCTGTAAACCTGACGTGTGATTTCTTCAGAGCTGACAAAATTATCAGTATTTGTATTCTAAATAAACATCCAGGAATATAATTGGCTTATTGTAGAAGATAGATTGTTCTGCAGATGTGCTGGGGCAATAATGTCATATTCCTCCAGAAATGTATGCAAAATAATGAATCATCTATCCAAATCAATTAGGGAGGGAAGTCATTCTGTTCAGTCACAGAAGGAAATACTAAACTCTTGTACTCTTGTTATACTATATTCTTCTACATAGGGTATTATAGTAGTTATATTCTTGTACATAGGAGCAGTATTATAGTAGTTATATTCTTGTACATAGGGGGCAGTATTATAGTAGTTATATTCTTGTACACAGAAGTAGTATTATAGTAGTTATATTCTTGTACATAGGAGCAGTATTATAGTAGTTATATTCTTATACATAGGGGGCAGTATTATAGTAGTTATATTCTTGTACATAGGGGACAGTATTATAGTAGTTATATTCTTGTACATAGGAGTAGTGTTATAGTAGTTATATTCTTGTACATAGGAGTAGTATTATAGTAGTTATATTCTTTTACATAGGAGCAGTATTATAGTAGTTATATTCTTGTACATAGGAGCAGTATTATAGTAGTTATATTCTTGTACATATGAGGCAGTATTATAGTAGTTATATTCTTGTACACAGAAGTAGTATTATAGTAGTTATATTCTTGTACATAGGGGGTAGTATTATAGTAGTTATATTCTTGTACATAGGAGGTAGTATTATAGTAGTTATATTCTTGTACATAGGAGGCAGTATTATAGTAGTTATATTCTTGTACATAGGGGTAGTATTATAGTAGTTATATTCTTGTGCATAGGAGGTAGTATTATAGTAGTTATATTCTTGTACATAGGGGTAGTATTATAGTAGTTATATTCTTGTACATAGGAGCAGTATTATAGTAGTTATATTCTTGTACATAGAAGCAGTATTATAGTAGTTATATTCTTGTACACAGAAGTAGTATTATAGTAGTTATATTCTTGTACATAGGGGGTAGTATTATAGTAGTTATATTCTTGTACATAGGAGGTAGTATTATAGTAGTTATATTCTTGTACATAGGGGTAGTATTATAGTAGTTATATTCTTGTACATAGGAGCAGTATTATAGTAGTTATATTCTTGTACATAGGAGCAGTATTATAGTAGTTATATTCTTGTACATAGGAGCAGTATTATAGTAGTTATATTCTTGTACATAGGAGTAGTATTATAGTAGTTATATTCTTGTACATACGGGCAGTATTATAGTAGTTATATTCTTGTACATAGGAGAAGTATTATTGTAGTTATATTCTTGTACATAGGAGTAGTATTATAGTAGTTATATTCTTGTACATAGGAGGTAGTATTATAGTAGTTATATTCTTTTACATAGGAGGTAGTATTATAGTAGTTATATTCTTGTACATAGGAGAAGTATTATAGTAGTTATATTCTTGTACATAGGAGGTAGTATTATAGTAGTTATATTCTTTTACATAGGAGGTAGTATTATAGTAGTTATATTCTTGTACATAGAAGAAAGTATTATAGTAGTTATATTCTTGTACATAGGAGCAGTATTATAGTAGTTATATTCTTGTACATAGGGGGCAGTATTATAGTAGTTATATTCTTGTACATAGGAGCAGTATTATAGTAGTTATATTCTTGTACATAGGAGCAGTATTATAGTAGTTATATTCTTGTACATAGGAGGTAGTATTATAGTAGTTATATTCTTTTACATAGGAGGTAGTATTATAGTAGTTATATTCTTGTACATAGAAGAAAGTATTATAGTAGTTATATTCTTGTACATAGGAGTAGTATTATAGTAGTTATTTTTTTGTACATAGGAGCAGTATTATAGTAGTTATTTTCTTGTACATAGGAGTAGTATTATAGTAGTTATTTTTTTGTACATAGGAGCAGTATTATAGTAGTTATTTTCTTGTACATAGGAGTAGTATTATAGTAGTTATTTTTTTGTACATAGGAGCAGTATAACATCTCTGTTTGTGGGGGTCTGTGTTTTTGCCTTTTTTTTAATTGTTGTCTTTTCTTTTTTTTTTTTTTGGGGTTTTTTTTTTTTTTTTAAAGTGTGTTTTTTTTTTTTTTGTTTTTCCTAATTTTTTTTTTTTAGTTTAAAAATTTTTTTTTTGGGGGGGGGGGGAGGTTTTTTTTTTTTTTTTTTTTTTTTTGGGGGAAATGCTATGAGGGGTTGGGCAGGACATGCACCCTGAGGGCTGCCAAGATGCCACTGTGCCTTGAGTAGGACATTTAGATTTTGAGCTAGTACAGAGAACTAAATCTGATTTGTCAGGTAAAGGATAGCCATGACGTGCCCCTGATATGTATTGTCTATATACTGTTCTTGTGCAGTGCCCTCGCTGTCAGTGTCTGAATTGCACTATTACAGTATTTTTTATCACTTTAGGTCAGTGAGAATAATGTTTTATCTATTTTCTACCCTTTCCTCTAAGCAAACTCTTTCTATCTAGAAGTGTTTCCTTCTGTATTTCGTAAGTTCTCTTCTACTTTAGATTCTCTGGGAATATCTGGGTATAGGAACAGATCAGGTTATTGATCGCTTGGTATTTCTTCAGTCCCTTGGAAGTGCATATTGCAGGGATTACATATTGACTTTACATTTAGCCCCTTGTGTCTGTTTTATAATAGCCAGTCCATGTTCACTGTCTTTGTACAAGGGTTAATGTGAACCTTGTTGTTATTATATCACTGTATCGGCTGCAGAGCAGGTTACATAGCTAAATTATTGGGACTCTTAGGACCCAGGAGCAGCCTTCACTTCTCCACACTCATATAAGGATGCAGGGGCATTAGATGATGTGTCACCCACAAAGATGGAGTCCTAGGTCCACACCTTTGTGTAATGATGATCATTGATGCCATGTCACCCATGAAAGTGGAGCTAGGGGACAGTAGAGATGGAAAAACCTCACAAGATTCATTTTGTGAATTTTCAGGAGATTCGCCCACCAGATACATTTTGGATTGAACTTCAGACCCTGGAGTATAATAAGCAGAGGTCCAGGGGAGGTGCGGTAAAATAATAAACACAGATTGAACTGTCACAATGTTGCCCATGACTTCACCCTAAAAGCTGGAAGAGGCCGGAAGATGACAGAAGAGGACCATGAAGGAGTGCCGGACACCATGAGGGAGCTCAGCCTAAGTGAGAGCCTCCACTTATTACATTCTGAGGTCATTGGACAAAGTATCAGGCAGGTTATATTCGGACAAAGGATCAGGCAGGTTATATTCGGACAAAGGATCAGATAGGTTATATTCGGACAAAGGATCAGGCAGGTAATATCAGGACAAAGGATCAGGCAGGTTCTATTTGGACAAAGGATCAGGTACTTAAATTATAACTACTTATTTTCCTATGGCTGTTATCACCTCAGAACTGTGGACATGCCCCCACTACAACTTAAGTCCTGCCTTGCCTACCAGTTTATTCACCATCATGGCTTCATGCCATTCATATGTCTGTCTTGAGGGGCAGATTTGCTTAAAAATAAGTAAGTTGTTGGCTGATTGTTAAACTTTCCTTGATACTTATCATGGACATTCGGCAGATTTTCATCTCCTGTTGTGTCAGCTAAATGTTTATTTATGAACCTCTTTAAAGGCCATTTATTTATTGCTTGGAATATTGTCCCTCCCGTAAGACTGATGTGACCATGGAAGCTTCACAGAACAATTTATTCACTTTGCGGCATTTCAGTTATGAAATCTAAACAAATGTCAATACACAGGTAAAGGTTGTCTGCCGAATTTTTATTCTCAGTTCGTATTTGTAAGAATACGGGGGATGAAGGAGAACGGTGGGTGAGCATTTCTTGTCTACTCCTCTCAAGGTCCTTTAAGCTTTTATAGCTAATGTAGCTCCAGGGTTGGAAGCAAAGAGCAAAGAAATGTGGCTTTGGATAAGCGGAGGGTTGTGGACTAAAGACAGGAAAGTGCTGAAACTTTTCTTTATTGGAACTGAAGATTCTACACAGATTCTTCTAACTATGCTCAACCTATAACTGCAATGTGTCAGAATTTTCCTTATTAGTTTTTGAGTGACGTCACCAGTTCTGGGTGTCAGGGGCACATGTTCAGTTTATTTGCCCACTACCCCAGGCCCACATTCAGTTGAATCTACCTCCTTAGGACAATTACAGTGACTTTTTGGTGGTGTGAAGCAGGGTACTGGTTTGGCTAGGAGAGACGTCTAGGTGAGTCTCTACACATCTCAAGAAGATATGGTGCACCTTCTGACCCACATCAACAACCTCTCACCTAGCCAAACCAGTCCCTGCTCCCCACTCATGAGGGGCAACCCTGAAACAGCTGTCTGTCTTTCTTCCTTTTGGGGGAGATGTTCTAGCTCAATCAATGTCACAAGGTTTCCTAGAAACCCAGGCACTGATCTATAAGGTGCTACCTTCCAAAAGGTGGCACTAGAGCAAATTTTCCTTTTTCTATCAAGGAGAAATTATTCAAATATTCATTTCCCAAAATCAGATAGTGAGATCTATCACTTTTTCTAATTCTGCTTTTATTTTCAGATTGTGGATTTTATGTTCTATTGTCTGTACATAGTTATAGGGGTGACCATCTTTTCTGAGCTTCTTCTCTGGTGTGTTAACAGTATTCAGTGATCTGCTTTACAGCATATTCATGGCCATAGGCAGCAATAGGCTGGAGCAGACTCATTGAGGTCTATGGGAGAATTTTATAGACATGCACTGTGCAGGGAGCGAGAGTAGATAGTGGATGCAATGATGGGCAAATGATGATATCTCTAAAGGTGTTATCTTCTATTTTAATCATGTCTATGATGTAAATGAGGTGACTGCTGCAAAGGAAACCCCTCTAGATTTAGCAATTGTCTGTCTATTATTAGGCTTAGTAGCCAGAGTTAAAATTACAGGACATCATACTTTTATAAAAATATATAGACAGTGGAATGAAAACTTTTGGGTTGAATTGTATGAAATCAGCTATTAGATTTGTAGCTTGCAGTCATTGATCTACTTTCAATGACCGAGAGTAACCGATCTAAACCATTGACAGCTATCATTGGCTGGTTTTGGTCATGTGCATTGGGGAAGTCACTCTGAGTCACTGAAAATAGGTCAAAGACCTATTTTTGTGATGGCAAAACTACATGATCTAAACTAACCAATGATATTTGTAATCAGCTTAAAAGTGTAATTGGCTTGTTTATCTGCAGTCCAGGAGATTAGGAGACAAGGTTGAAGGACCATATGTTCTGAAACAAGCCTGTCATTGGTTGGTTTAGATCTGTTACTCACGTTCAAAAGTAGGTCAATGACCTAAATTCAGTACAGAGATTAACCTCCTGGACCACATGATTTAAGCCAGCCAATCACAGCTGTAGTCAGCTTTTAGCTATCAATGTCTGCTTTATATGTTACTGAAACTAGGTCAATGGACCACATGATCTAAAACAACCAATGACAGATATAAGATAAAGTATAAGGTAAGTTGAGTTACTCATGTTCAAAAGTAGGTCAATGACCTAATTTCAGTGATCAAGAGTAACACCACTTAGAGCGGTTTGTCCAAAATGAATCCGAAAAATTTAGAATTTTCTAGAATCTGAAATTTTGGGGAAATTTGGATCAAATTTAATTTGCATGAATCGATTTGTTCATCTTTATTGGAGAGCTATATATACATAACTAGCACAAATCTCGCACTTGCTTACTGTACTGTTTTCCCTCTCTGTATGGACAGCACGTTTTTTGACTCTAGCCTACTCTGTAAAGGAGCCACTTACATGTAGATCAGTGTTTGCAGCTTGTCGGTACAGATACTACAGCTGCCTGGAAAAGCAGAATCTGAATGAAGAAAATCTAGTTTGCAAGCGATGCTTTAAGGTGATTGTTATTTTCCTTCTGCCATGAGGTGTAATCCGTGTAATCCAGAGCAGGATTGAGAAGGATTAAATTTCTCCTTATTTCTTGTCATGAATAAAGGCAGGATTCAGAAAATATATAGTTTTTAATTATATCGGCTGCATCCAGCTCAAAGAATTAGAAGAAATCTATTAAAATGAATTATTAGAATTAGAAAAAAGTAATATTAAAATATTGCAATTTACCAAAATACTAAGGAACGTCGACACAGTATAATATATTCATCCTGAATTTCACTTTTAATATAACTATACAGTGGGGAAAAAAAAGTATTTAGTCAGCCACCAATTGCGCAAGTTCTCCCACTTAAAAAGATGAGGCCGACCTGTAATTGTCATCATAGGTAGACCTCAACTATGAGAGACAAAATGAGAAAACAAATCCAGAAAATCATCATTGTCTGATTTTTTAAGAATTTATTTGCAAATTCTGGTGGAAAATAAGTATTTGGTCACCTACAAACAAGCAAGATTTCTGGATCTCACAGACCTGTAACTTCTTCTGTAAGAGGCTCCTCTGTCCTCCACTCATTACCTGTAGTAATGGCTCCTGTGTGACATTGTTATCAGTATAAAAGACACCTGTCCACAACCTCAAACAGTCACACTCCAAACTCCACTATGGTGAAGACCAAAGAGCTGTGGAAGGACACCAGAAACAAAATGGTAGCCCTGCACCAGGCTGGGAAGACTGAATCTGCAATAGACAAGCAGCTTGGTGTGAAGAAATCACCTGTGGGAGCAATAATTAGAGAATGGAAGACATACAAGACCACTGATAATCTCCCTCCATCAGGGGCTCCACGCAAGATCTCACCCTGTGGGGTCAAAATCATCACAAGAACGGTGAGCAAAAATCCCAGAACCACATGGGGGACCTAGTGAATGACCTGCAGAAAGCTGGGACTAACGTAACAAAGGCTACCGTCAGTAACACACTACGCCGCCAGGGACTCAGATCCTGCAGTGCCAGACGTGTCCCCCTGCTTAAGCCAGTACATATCCGGGCCCATCTGAAGTTTGCTAGAGAGCATTTGGATGTTCCAGAATAGTATTGGGAGAATGTCATATGGTCAGATGAAACCAAAGTAGAACTGTTTGGTAGAAACACAACTCGTCGTGTTTGGAGGAGAGTGAATGCTGAGTTGTATCCAAAGAACACCATACCTACTGTGAAGCATGGGGGGGCAACATCATGCTTTGGGGCTGTTTCTCTGCAAAGGGACCAGGACGACTGATCCGTGTACATGAAAGAATGAATGGGGCCATGTGTCATGAGATTTTGAGTGCAAACCTCCTTCCATCAGCAAGGGCATTGAAGATGAAACGTGGCTGGGTCTTTCAGCATGACAATGATCCCAAGCACACCGCCAGGGCAACGAAGGAGCGGCTTCGTAAGAAGCATTTCAAGGTCCTGGAGTGGCCTAGCCAGTCTCCAGATCTCAACCCCATAGAAAACCTTTGGAGGGAGATGAAAGTCCGTGTTGCCCAGCGACAGCCCCAAAACATCACTGCTCTAGAGGAGATCTGCATGGAGGAATGGGCCAACATACCAGCAACAGTGTGTGCCAACCTTGTGAAGACTTACAGGAAACGTTTGACCTCTGTCATTGCCAACAAAGGATATATAACAAAGTATTGAGATGAACTTTTGTTACTGACCAAATACTTATTTTCCACCATAATTTGCAAATAAATTCTTTAAAAATCAGACAATGTGATTTTCTGGATTTGTTTTCTCATTTTGTCTCTCATAGTTGAGGTCTACCTATGATGACAATTACAGGCCGGCCTCATCTTTTTAAGTGGGAGAACTTGCGCAATTGGTGGCTGACTAAATACTTTTTTCCCCCACTGTATATATATCTATATATATTTAAAAAGATCATGGACTTAAAGGGGTTGTCCATTTTAGATTTAGCAATCCCTTTTGTGATACAGGGCCTCTGATGATAAGATGATAACAGGATGTCTTGCTGCTATGAGGATCAGCAGCGATCTGCAAGGGAATCAGGAATCAAGTGTTCAGTTTAAATTATACAGCACCACCACAGGACAAAACAGGTACTACACAGTGTCCATTAGAATGGGATGGCTGATTGTATAATCTACATACATACTGGGTACTCCAGAGACGCTTTATGTAGTGCTGTCTTTTCTGCCTTATTGATAGGGATCCCAAACAAGGGACTTCTCTGTGTCAGCTCATAGGGCACTTGAAAATTATTTTCCTAAACTAGACAAAATGACATTTTGTAGGATCGCTATAAAGCTATAAATTCTACAAAATGTGTCATAAATGTCTGATAAATGCAGGTCCAACCTTTGGGTTCCATACCTAACTGTAGAATAGGGGACCTCCGACCCTTCTTCTGTAACATGAAATAGCCAATATGCACCGCATCCAAGTGGAGAGTGAATGGAGAGATGGCCGCCCTTGTGCATGGCTACTTCTAGTCCCTCCTTTCACTATACAACCACTGGATGGCCTCAAATAGTCATAGAATGAATAATACTTTGTTCCACATGACTGCAAACAGTAGCAAATTTACTAATATAAACACTCTAGAATTCTGGTAAAATTTTTATGGTACATGTCTTGCATCACATCTGATTTAGACACTTCGACTTGTCCAACATGGGGGGTGGAGTTTACCAGAAATGGGGTGTGGTCTAGGGTGTGACATCATGTGCAAAAATAATATGCCATATTTTTTTGTCAAAAACTAAGCCAACGAATAGGTGGTCTAAACTTAGGCTAGACAGTCAGCGTATTGGTATCAGTCACTATGATAAACCTGGCACAGTCCACTAGTCTAGACAATATTAGTATATTAGTAAGCCTACCCTGTTGTCTTGAAAAGCTGTTACTCTTGTGACATACATTTCAGAACATGGCCACTCAAAAGTGAAAATAAAGAAGGATTCATCTATATTATACATTTATGGTATATCTTGAGGATACTTTAAATATTTAAGACAGGTTTGTCCCTTTAAAGGGAGTCTGTCAGCAGAGCCCAGCATACCAATACAGCCCTGCAGATAGATAGGTTAGGGTCACCTGAATCCAACAGTGTTTCCACCAAAACTGCTGAGATGTCACTGTTTTTGTTAATATGCAAATGAGCTCTTTGGATCAGTGCAGTCAAAGGGAATGTATCACCAAAGTCACTTGCCAATTCTGTAGGTTTTTTTTTTTATTTACATCATAGACAGAATTATAATAGAAGATAACACCTCTATAGATAACACCACTGACCCATCATTACATCCACTATTGACAATATATGATGTCACAGCTTATCTCCTCCCCCTCCCTACACAGAACATGTCTAGACAACTCTCTCATAAACCTCAGTGAGTCAGGTCCAACCTATTGCTGCCTATAGCCATGACTACTCTGTAAAGAAGATCCCTAAATTCTGTTAACAGAGCAGAGGAGAGGCTCAGGCAAGATGGCCGCCTCCATAATCATAAACAGAAAATAGAATAAAAAATATATATCCAGAAAATATACTTGGTTTTAATAAATCAATAAATAAACAAAAATAAATTGGCCGTACATTCCCTTTAATGAGAGATTCCAACCACAACCTTTGGTTTTCGGAGTCCGAATCTGAAGAGGAATGATACTACATGAGAGCAGCATTTACAGTTACAGCATGTTTTAACAACCCCCCTCCTCATATGTTGGGCTGATCGAGATGAAGCTTTCATGACGTTCTTCATAAATTATCACAATAAGTCTTGACTTAATAAAGTGTTTTGCATATTTCTAAGACTTGATGTATTCTACTGAAAATTGCTTCTGCGCTATACCACTGTGCGCGTCTCATCTGTATACTGGATGACAAGGACATTAAATTTGATTCCTCTCCATGACTATTTATAATATTTGAGAGTCTGTGGTTTCTATTAGGAATTCTATGACGACTTCTAACAATTACTTTTCCCATTGATTGAAGAGGCTGTGGCGGCATAAAACAAAGGATCTGCTATTTCTACTTTCCTTAAAACCTCCTGGTGGTGCAGGAAGCTGAGATACAAGCCATAAGTAGTGACATATTCATCACCCCATAGCGGCATGGGATTCAATGTTCTAGAGGGGATTAGATAAGTGTGAGGGATTGCAGTACTCACGTTCCTATGGATGTGATTGATGGTCCAGAGCGGGTTCGACATCATCGAACCATCTTCCCAAATCTGCTCCCAACGCAAGTCTATGTGACAAGTTCCCTTTCAGTTACTGATAGAAAATCAATAGCAACCAAACAAACAGCTAAAGTATCTCTAAAATATGCAGGGATTATGGTCCACATCTGGTGGACATGTCCAATGAAAGGTTTTTGTATTCCTTTATACGTTTTGCTAGATTAGTACTGAATGCTAAGGTTTGGTTCACAGACTCACAGAGACTGCCAAAAATGGTGGAGAAGACAGATCTGCACACAGGACTTTTTTCTCTACCAATTTCAGTTTCAAAATGGCGGATACCCAATGGAACCCATTATTGTCAATGGAGTCCAACAGTGTCTGTGTGTAACCACTGTTGTAGCGGTCCAGCCCTCCATTGTTCGGGTCTCCTAGCATTAGTCTTCCAGGATGGTAAGTTCTAGTCATCTGGTTAGTAATGAGCTGAATTTGTTACAAATTTTTCAAGGGTTTTGGGTTCAACCTGAAATTTTCATGTTCACCTAGGACATAATTGGAGGCAAGGAAAAAATATCATCTCAGTAGCATCCTGTAGTGTACCAGTCATCTTCCCAAGGTGTCTGGCATGTCTACCATCCTCTAAGTCCACTCCGAAGTCTGTCATTATGCCTCGTGGTTGCATGGGGGTGGTGATGTCTTCATGTTTTGATACTACAGCTTATATAAGAGATAAAAGATTCTACATCTCCAGTAAGAGACATTACATGATGCATTTCTGAGGGCTCTAAGGGAACAGTCAGTAACAAAGTCAACAACATACCGAGGTAAAGGCTGGAAAAGTTTGTACATAGTTCGTAAACCATGTAATAGATCAGGGCTGTCAGCAGGTTCAAAGAATGGGCCAAAGTTAAGCACGAGTTGACAAAAGTCACAGGAACTGAAACTCTTTACATCTAGGAATCAAAATTACTCAAGCACCTTGCCATGGGGAAAGGTGTCTTACGTAACCAGAGACCACTTAAGATAGACTGAGAACACATTAGCCCAGAACCAGGCAGAGTGTGCGGTATGGGAGCACATACTAAAAAGAGCTAAGATGTGAGCTACAGGGACTCCAGTGCACAGGAGCATGATGGAGACGATGAGTAGCCACCATATTGGCTAGGCTGGCTATAAACAGTGGGGAACGTTTGCTAAGAGGGTCTAAATTTAGACAATTTAGAATTAGGTATGATGTTCCAAATCTATCAAAGCATTTCATGTTGGGCGATACATTTGGTGCCTGTTTAAATACTATTATCTACATTTATGCCACCTCCAGGTTGACGTACTTTAGATCAAATTTTGTGCGATTTGGCACATCTTAATCCCTTTCCCCTTCTTCAAAAGCCACTTTTCCATTCCAAACAGGGGAAAGGAAATTTTACAACAAGGAAATCAATTGCAGTGAATATTAAAATGCCAAGTCTAAAGCAGATAAACATGGAAAGGTGAAGACCAAAATCATCGCTAACAGCAGTCACAATGGAGTGAAGCCAAATTCCAAGTTTTTGTAAGAAACCCTCTTCTTACCTGTTGTTATATCCCCGTATAATAGATAATAACTTTATTTGAGCTAATATCAATTCATATAATGTGCTCAGCCTGAGTCCTCAATATCATACCCATCGGCAACTATCCCTTTAACTGGCCCTTAAACATTCCTACAATACTGTATATCAACACAAGGCAAAGTTACTGAAGAAATCCCTTAAGAATAATATACTATAAGCAAGACTCTGAATCTGACCTTCCAGCTGGCTCGGCTGCGAGTCTGTTCACTGCAGATATCATAAAAATGTATTGTTCATCATATTGAATCATTTTAATAATGTTCTTCTGGAGCCGACAGCTAATTGTGTTTTATTTAGTGGTGGAGTTAATGAATTACGGAGTCTGAGATGTGGACGCGCGTCCTGAACTGGATTTTTGCACTGCATACAATTTTATTTACTTTGCTATTTACATGACTTACAGAACTGTTTCTTTAGGACACTATGATAACTCACAGGGTCCCGGAGAGTGGTAGGTCCCCCAAAGCCTAATGGGATTATATTCAACTGCAACACTACTACTATATGGTTAAGCATAAGCTGAACCTGCACCGACCCCTCTCCCCATTGGAGCACCTCTACATTTAGATTCAGTCCTTTTTAGACCCGTTTCCACCCTTTACCAATTTCTAGTGCAACCCTCAGACCCTCCACTAGAATTTGTGAAAAGTTGGGAAAAGAAAGTCACAGCTATGTTCACCCCCGACCAGTGGACCAAATCATTCACAATATCTAGTAAGGCTCAGGAGACTAACTATAAAATGCTGAGGAGATGGTACAGGGTGCCTGCCCTATTACATGCGGCTTTTCCCAACTCTTCTGAGCTTCTCACACATATATGGTGGCAGTGTTCCCCCTGCACCTCTTCTGAACAAAGGTGGTGGAAGCAATGCACAAAGTCACTGATATCCAACTCAACACATCCATGATGCAGCGTCTTGGTACTATCTATGCTCCTGGGTTGCGTCAAGAAATACTCATGTACATTATTTAGTCTTATGCTAGTAGCAGTCAGAGCGATCATTCCCATATTGTGGAAGACCACCATAGCTCCCACGGTCCCAGAATGGTTCCAGGAAATTCACATGGAGTCTCTGCCTACTGAGTTCAGTCCAACGCCGGAGGCTATCACCAGACGTTGGCAGCTTTGGGTAGCATTTCAGTTCTCGGCAACCTATGATTCATACATTGAAAACTGAAGTAGATGCACCTGAAAATGTCTTAATCTCCCACCCTGACTTATTGCCCCCCGCCACCCTCTTGGATGGTACCCTCCTTTCCTCCCCCTTCCCAATCCTCTTCCTACTTGCTTACCGTGTTTCAAGATGTATGACGGTGTTTAAGTTTATATGGTTGTAATGTTACTGACATTGTTTCAATTCTCTTGTGTCTAGTATTGTCTTGCTGCACCAAAATTGATTTATATCACGCGCTTTAATACCCATAATAGTGTAATACTGCCATATAGTGCAATATAGTGTTCAGAAAATATGCACCATTCAAAGAAAAGTGCAAACAATTCTGGCATACGGTGCCCACATAGTACTGCAATTCTTTTCCTAAATTATACCACTGTACACTGCTTAGTTCTTAGTACAATGGGTTCAATGTTTATATATATATATATATATATATATATATATATATATATATATACTGTATATATTAAAATGTTTATTAAAGTTTTACGTAGGAAATAAAAAAGTACAAATCAAAACTGTAAAACAAAGGGATTCCAGTGGGGAAGGAGGGGTCAGCAATTGGAGAATCAGAGAAGGGAAGGGGACGGGGGAAAACATGTACTCTGACGCAGCAGAGTACAACAAACAATCAAAACATAGTCAGCGCAACAATAGATAACAGGAGATAAGCAATGGAGAGTCCGCAGCCCCTAGCGCAGAGGCCGGTCAAAGGGAGGATGGGAGGAGGCCGGTCTCCACCTTCCCCAGAGCCTAAGATGCAGCTATAGAGAAGTGGGACAGACCGGGGGGGGGGGGGGGGTACAGTGGAACCATATGAACCAGGGTGTACAGTCAGAGCTAGAGAGGAAGAACAAGTGTAGGTACCAGGAATATTAGGAGGGATGGGGGAAGAAGGCGGACTGGAAATCAGTAGAGTAGTAAAAGTATCCCATAGTAGTAGCCATGTCTGTTGATGAGCATGGTTATCCTGTCTCAGCTCAGCCAGTAGGTTTTGCATGCTGCATATGTGGAGCAACTCCTGCAGCCAAGATGCCAGGGTTGGAGGGGACTGGGATTTCCACAGTCGTGGGATGACAGTACGAGCTGCAACAAGCATAAACCCAAGCAGCCTGTGAGTGTGTTTTCTAAACTTCCTGGGGAAGATAAAGAGAAGGAGGGATACTGGGTCATCATCTAGAGCGATACCTGTAACAGTTCTTATAATACATCAGACATCTGAACAGAAGGGGCGTAGGAGAGAGCATCCCCACCAGATTGTGCCATTGTGCCCCTGTCAGTAGAGCATCTCCAGCATTGGTCAGATGTGGAGGCGTATATCTCTTGGAGAACAGAGTGCACTGTATTGTATATACCCCTAAATCAGAGAGAAAGGGAAAATGTGCTGCAGTAATAATGGGGCTATTAGCAACAGAGAAACTGATAGGACATAATGTATGAAGGTTAATACAGCCAGAGAACAGACTGCTTAGTAAGTCCCTGCACATATTAAAACTTTTCATGAAAACTGAAATATCTTTTAAATTATCCGTGAAACAGACATGTCCTGCATCAGCTTCAAGAAAAACAAAGTCTTACATAGCACTCACTGGCACGGTACACCAATCTAAATTAAAAAAGTTCAGCCATTTATCCCGGGCGCTCTTCTATCTTTACCTTGTGTTTTATTCATTCTCATTATACGTCCCTGACAGTAGATTTCATGATTTTTGTGCTGTGTCCCAGACTTTCTAAAAAACCGCTGTCAGCGCTGATAATATTATAGAATGAAAGTGCCATGATCAAACCCCTGACTGATCAGAAGGCCTTCTCCTGGCGTAATGCGCTGTGACATTAACTCTTTCATGTCTTTGCAAATCACCTCTCCCCGATGGAGATCTGTCTACTTCAGGAGCTTACTGAGAGAACAGAATCTAAATGGAACGCTATACAAGGAATTCTACCCATGAGGATTCATGTTCTAGCCGGGCAGGTGTCAGCAAAAAGACTCAGATTAGTCAGCTCCGTTCTTGCAAATAAACAAATCCACATCAACTCATAAAAATACGGAACGCGGCTTCCTCCCGAGACATAAGAACAAAATTAACTTTACCTTTCAATTTATAAATCTATATGTAAATGCTAAACCTAAATTGTATACCGCCAACGTTTAGGAAAATATAATTTTTTTCCTAAGAAAACAGCAAATTGCAATGTTTGGCAAGCTGTTCCATATATTGTGTGCTTGTTAAGAGGAAATTAGGGTGTATAATGAGCATGGAGACACAACCGCAAAAATAAAATTATAGATTTCTAATCTCTGCCAACCAGAAACTTTTCTAGACTTTATAAACATCTGGGATACCGAGAGGTACAGGCTGCCAAGAAGAGTGGAGGCGCTGTGGGTGATAGTTCCGATACTAAGCCTCACCTCTAATTTGCTCCAATATTCAATTGAATCAATGCCCTTGAGATGCAGAAGGGGTTAATGAGAGGATGGGATTGCAAGGTCATTGGGCAGGAGACCTTCGGCATGTGCTTTGGATGCCTAGGCTTATCAACGTTAGGGTTCATTCCGAATTTCCCAAGTATTTGCCATCCACAAACCACTATTATACTCTGGGGTACTCAGGCATCATGAAGCTTGCGTTTAAGCGTCATCACTTTGGCACACCCCAGGTTACGTCTAAGGACCAATCACAGGCTAATGTGAGGCAGGAGGCTGGAAGAGGCCTGAGGAAGATGGTGACCCACATCGGAGAGAACGACAGTGCCTAGGAGATTGTTTTATACATTTAAGCACCTTCCCTGGGCTTCACCTTGTTATCCTCAATGGTTTGAAAAGACCACAGAGTGTAATCATAGCAGTTTGGGGTTGTCCAAGTTGGGAAACCATTTAAAATGGTGTGGTGGGATTAGAACTAGAGATGGGTGAATCTCCTGAAATTTGTTTTGGGTCACATTCACTCAAATCAGGTGTCCAATTTGATTTGGACCAAATACACTTGGTCTGAATTGAAAGTGCCCTGATTGTCCTGGAAATATGTTTCTTGGACTATTTGGACATGTGGTTTTATACCACACTTCTAAAAAGTTGAGCTAGTAACTCATAGTCATTGACCTAGTGATTAAGAGTAACCTCCCAGGACACAGCAGTCATCTGTCTGGTTTAGATTGGTTACTCTTGATCATTGAATGTAGGTCAATGTCCTATTTTCAATGACCAAGAGTAAAGCCACCATTTTCAGTGATTGGTCTAAAACAAATTCCAAAAGTAGGAATGGCTCAATTCTTACCATACCATACAGCTTAATTTACAGTTGACTCTTCTAACCATGACGTCAGATCGTGAAGGTCCCAAGACCAACTAGCTACAAGGTCCATTTCTGAAAATCCAATAGTTGTATACAGAGTCCGGAGAGAACTTTGGATCTCCTGAGATAAATCCCCTGTTCAGCATACTGTACAGAGCGCTTGTGTGGATTCTAGGTTTGGTTGCAGTTATTTTCGTGGCATTAATATTTAAAGCTTGCCGGTATCTCGAAGCCAAGTGTTGTATAATGATTGAGAAGACTATCAAGAGATGTTGGCAGGAAAAGTTAAAAGGTGTTTAGTTCTAATGTTACGGAGCCATCGATCATTTGGATTGGACTGGTGTGTCTCATAAATAAGACTTGGCAAACACAAGTATCATTACTAGACAATGGAGCGTCCAAGTAGCTGAGAATACAAGACGATTAAGATCTTATTAATGTATACAAGGCTTCACTGCCATATTATTTATAGCCCTCTTGGTTACAATCTGATATCGGGTGTAGGAGACACTATTGCCAATGGGATGTTACAGGTGCTGAGGCAGCTACATGATACCCTGAGTCAGAGATGCAACTTGAAGCTCTAGGCACCAATGAAAATTATGTAAGGAGGCCCAACTTGCATGTGCTATTTAAAATACTGGTGTCTTCTTATGGTGTAGAGAGGTCTTTGGGTCCCCTAAAGCTTCAGGACCTAGTAGTGATTGCTACCCTTGCACCTTCAATAGCTATGCCTTTGCCCTTTGTCCTTTTCTGATCAAATGTCATATTGTCCTCACTATTAGATGGGGCCCAACCAACAACGAAGAGTCATCTCACAATGTTTCTCAACTTCAGTTCCCAAGTACTGCCCAACCCAACATTAAAAGATTTTGTCTAGAATCTCAGACACAGGTGCACTAGGGCCATTTTGATAGGGAACTAACTACATTATAATTATGTTTTTTGATTCTGGGAGGCAACCCAGAGAAGCAACACACAAGAAGAACATACAAACTCCACACAGATGTTGTCCTTGGTCAGGTTTACACCCAGAATCAAAGTACTGCTGGGCAACCTTTGAACCACCGTGCTTTTCCCTACTCATGCAACCATTATATATACAGTATCTATATTAATTTCAGCACAAGCTCTCTAATGTCAGGTGGGCGGTCCTTGTCTAGAACCACCCACCTGACAGCAGAGGGCATAATTGTGCTAAACTTAAATGAAATGATTACTCAGGAATGGTATGGGGCTAGAGAAAACATTCCAACTGTGCCAGAAACAATGGAGCCATGCTTACTGAAGGATGCAAAGAGATGGTTGAAGGGGTGAAAGGTCCTCTGGGGAAGATTTGTGTATTGTGAGACAATGTTAATACCAACGTAAGGCAACTGCTATAGGTGATGTCAGCTCTGATGTCTAGTGTCCAGCCATTTTCATTACAAATGTTACCTTCCAATTTAACATTCCTTTAAAGGGTACCTGAGTTTTCAAGAAAAGTTTAAATAGGTGCAGGGTCTTGCTGGGCAGTCTGTTCTATGAATGTATAAACCTTCATACATGATGTCTTATCAGTCTTATGCTGCTAATAATCACTTTATGGCTGAAACACATTTTACATTTGTCTCTAAGCCAAGGGGCGTATATAATAAGGAGCAGGCTGCCCCCTCCCCTACCCATTACTGATAATGTTCTGCCATTCTGCCAGGAGTAACTGTACAATTGTAAACAAATACCTTAGAAAAGCTCAAGTGACCACAATATAGGAGATCCAGGAACACTGGACTGTAACTACAGGGCATATACATGCAGCAAAGCAGATTAAAGGGAGTCTATCATTACCAAAAACACTTTTAAGATAATGGAATGTTGGAATGGCCTTCATAAAGGCCATTCTTCTCCTACCTTTCCTTGTTTTCTTCTCCCAGCCGATTCCAAGATAATTCATTTCTTCATGTATGTAAATGAGCACTACGGAGCACCCGGGACATTCCTCCTCTTTTGCGAGCACCCATTGCGTCATCGCTCATCACCACCCCTTCGTCCGTTGCGGTGACTCCCCTCTTGGTCTTCTTTCTTCTCAGTTCTTGCCGACAGCGCTGTACAGCGCATGCGCAATCGGGCCGCCATTTTCCGGTGATCTGTCATAAGAGTGTACTGTGGCAGAACCAATTGTGCATGCGCACAGCGCTGCATACGAGGACTTAGAAAAAAGAAGATACAGAGAAGACCAAGAGGGGAGTCACCGCAACGGACGAAGGGTGGTGATAAGTGATGACAAAATGGGTGCTTGCCAAAGAGGAGGAACGCCCCGGGTACTCCATGGTACTCATTTACATACATAAAGAAACAAATTATCTTGGAATTGGCTGGGAGAAGAAAACAAGGAAAGGTAGGAGAAGAATGGCCTTTTTAAAGGCCATTCCAATGTGCCATTAGCTTAAAAGTGGTTTTGCGAATGATAGGCTCCCTTTAAATAAAGGCAAAAACAAAAAAAAAACAATCTATGAGCACAGTCAGAACAGCAGCTGCTGTCTGTGAATAATATCCCATCTGTAATCACACAAGCAGCCAGAAGAAGATACAAGTACATAGAAGACGTTTCTTACATTGTAAGCTGTGAGATTTGCAGAATCCTCAGTTTTTGCACACAGCAACAGCTTGCAGACATGTCTGTGCAGGCTGTGAGGAGAATCAACCCCTCCTGTCTCCATTCACTGTGTGAAGAGAGAAAAGGACCATCCCCTACACAGAGATAAGCAAGATGGAATGGAATACATCTATGAACAGACTTCCTTAGTAACAAAAGAGAGAACAGTAAATTAGGTAGAAGAGAGACACCTAGTGGCAGGAACTTTTGAGAGGTTTTCAGACAGAATCAGCCACATTTTTAATGAAAGTACATTACATTTTGTTCCAGAATCTCATGCTGTATGAAATGTGACTAAGTTGTCTGAAAAGTTACTGACCATTTAAATGGCAAATTCAGCTCTGCTATATCTACAGGCACAAACAGGACACAGTCTTCTGTATAATGGTTACTCGATCCTCAGCCATTACTGAAACCACATTGGATGTTCTTTATAACATGTTTATAAATTGTAGGAAGAATCTGGATGACTTGAAACAATAAAGGAATGTGAAACTCCATGGAGATAATGTTGTCTCTTCTTATTGTTTTTTTTCCGTAGATTCTGATTTTAACCTTTCATACCTGGCTTTATATTCCGCGTCTATATGTAAATACAGGGACATTAACCTTTCCTGATAAGTAGCTGATTAACATTGTGCCCAGTGGAGATGTAATTGGAAATGGTGCAAATGGAGAATGTAAAGGTCAGGTTCATAGAATATGCTGGGTGTATAATGTCGTGATGTCACCGCTTATGTGCACAATTGGGTAGATATCGTAAACACTGACATCTAATCAGTTGTTATCGTGTATTTTATTGTTGTAGAATGCTATCAACAAAATAAAATCTGGATTATTTCTATGCAGACGGGGATTATAGACAGATTTATCTGCCATTCCTGATAAGATCCCACCAAGTAATAGGATAATAATGGGTAGAGGCCCTGAGGACATGAATGGGTCATGGATGGTTCAAACATATGTTCATAGGATATAATTATACAATTTAAAAGCACTGTGCTTGGTTTTCTGTAAAGAGACCATAGTCCTTGTCCAAATGCTGCGGTCTCTTCAAACAGCTTGATTGACAGGTTTCCCGGATGTTGGACCCCTCTGATCTTCAATTGATGACCAATCCAATTTTCCCAATATTTTAATGAAAGTAGAGTAAAACATCCAGCCACAATGCCGGATCCGAGCCAAGAGCTTCATGACAAAACCAGGGGAAAGTCTTGGAATTATATAAATCCCAGGTGGATAGACATGTTAATGATATGCAAATGATAAAATATGGAAACCAAATATTCAATGTAACTTAATTTATTCAGTATGGAGTATGAGCACCACATACAGAAATCCCTGCACTTCCACTCCTTGGCACGCTATCATTGAGGTTATGTATGGTTGTCTGAGGAATGTTATGCCACGCGGAATGCACTTGGGAACGTAAATCATCAAGATTGTCAACCAACGACGGCCCAGATGTGCTCGATGGGAGCCGAATCTGGAGACTCTGAAGACCATGGCAGCACATTTAGACCATGTAGGCTGCTCACACTAGCACAAGCAACATGTGGCTGTGCGCTGTCCTGCTGAAAAATGACTTTGGAGAAATGGCCGTACCATTGGTTCCATGACCATGCCAATGTAACGCTGTTCTTTTAGTGTACCTAAAATGAAGACTAAAGGGGTCGGCTACAATGCATTATACCTGAGCATAATACCCTGGAGTAGGACCAGTGTGATATTACCTCTTCATGGCGTTCCCCATGTGGTCTCCAAACCAATCTCTGAAATGAAGACTAGAGGGGTCCGACTACCATACATTATGCCACAGCATAATACCTTGGAGTACGACCAGTGTGATATTCCCTCTTCATGGAGTTCCCCATGTGGTCTCCAAACCAATCTCTGTGTCCAAGGCAAAAGTGGGACTCATCCCTGAAGAGGATAGACCTCCATTTTACCCTCCATTGACATCTTGTTGTGCACCATGATAGCTTTTGAGAGCGAAGGCATAAAGTCAATGTAATACTTGTAGCTGGACGTCTGGCTTGTTGCCCAATTTTATTATTATTATTACTATTGTTTATTTATATAGCACCATTAATTCCATGGCGCTTTACATTTGAGGATTTACATACAGTGCACCAGATATACAAAACAGATAATACAAACAGTGACCAAATGGCACAGTGGGATAGAGGGCCCTGCCCGCAAGGTCTTACAATCTATAAGCCCAATGTTGTGCAAATGTCTTCTGTCTGTTTGTGTAGACACTTTTTACCGCTCCAGGCTTGGGATGTGGCATCCAATTTCTAAGTACACTCATAGAAAGAAACAATGCTTCTGGGAAAGAAAAGATCCATATACACAGCACCATATATACAGAATGCTGTACTGCAGGTCCTTAGAGGACCCCATATGTGCAGACTCATCCACACAGCTCAATCTCAAAGGGATCCATTCAAGACATAAAAAGTTGCCTTGGGCCACATCAGAGAAAACTAAAAATCCACTGTGGGTCCTGGACCCTTGGCTGCAAACCGTTACAACTCAGTGCTGCCCCCAGTGGCTATAAGAGTCTGTACAAGTAATAAAATACATCAATAAGCAATAAAGACAGGTCTATGGGAATATCTGTAGAAGTCTCAGCTGTGATATAATACAATATAGAACATTTTATGAAAACATTTTATTACCTCGTGTCTCATCCATTTCCCTTGGTTCTTAGTTAGGGAGCCTGTCATTCCTAATCCTATTACGTGATAAGGAGCTGTACTAGATTTCTCTTCACACTTGTCATTCATCTCATTATGTTCCTGAAGTATGGATAAAAAAAAAAATCTAGTCCCATTTTACAGTCGCTGAAAATTTTCTGGCTCAGAACTTCACATGATTGTGGAATTTTGCAAACTGGTGCGAGAAAAAAAATCCCTAATGCATTAGTTCTAATTCATAGGTTTATTTTTACTGCTGCCGAGCTACGCGTCCCCATCTTACAGCTCCACTTTCTTACAATTTACTGCAGGAATTTACTTAGACATTTACTTTTCTGCTAGTGTTAGTTTCTTGAAAAAGTAAGATAGGGTAGTCATAATTGTCTGATAGATGCAGGTCCTGCACCTAAGGGGGGTATGGGAGTCCTATCTGGCAAAGTCACCACCTAGAGGCAGAGCTTGAATGTAGAGGTGGTCATAAGTATGCAGGACAGGACAGGTCCTCCAGACACAGAGAGGTCCTTTGTAGCTGCTCTCATACGATCCAACTATTGTCTCAGTAAGCTTTGCAATTATAGAAAACTTTGTAAAATATCATATCAGAGAGAAATACTTCTTTCTGATCTTATCAGGCTGTTTCCCTGCTCTCCCACAGCCACTAAATTGACTTTCACTGGCAAAATCCCTGCAATATCCATCTCGAGATGGACTACAGATCACACAACTCAGATAACTCATCTCTATAGAAGTCTATGGAAAGGGAGAGAGGAGGTCCAGGAGATAAGAGAAGAAAGATGCTGAAAAGAAGCTTTCTATCACAACCAAAGCACTTTACTCATTTCAGCACAGTTTATTTCTTCTATGTAGGTATCCTTCATGATCCAGGGGCTGAGAGAGAAAGAGAGAGCAGATTCTCCTCTACTTACTGTGTGCAGTGTATGGCATATAGTCTCCACTCACCAACTCAGAGAGGACTGCAGGCTATAAATATAGCATGGGGGAAAATGCTAATAACTACAAGATATGTCATATCTCAAAAAGTCACCTAAAACAACAGGTTTGTGCTAACTAGAGATGAGCGAATCAATTCAGCAGAAGTGGAATTCGATCCAAATTTCAGGAAATCTTCGATTCTCCACGATTCTGGATTTCCTGATGCTTCGTGGTAACGAATATTTAGTATATTCTCTAGTGATGTGATTGGGTAGGCGTGTCTTTGCTTGTTAGCAGATCCTTCCACATAAATAAAAGTTGTCCGTGCTGAAGAGAGAGAGAAACATGACCGCGGCATCCAAGGACTTCCGCCATTTGCCGCCCACCTCAGCTCTCTGCAGCCTGGAAATAGCTGTTTATTTGCCGCAAAGTAATTTGGATCGAAGCAAATTTTTTTGGAACTTCGAATCAAACTGCCGAATCGAACTTTTGAGAAATTCGCTCATCTCTAGTGCTAACCTACAAGTTGGATTTATATTGGTTGGAGTCTTCATGTTTGCTATCTTTGCTATCTTCTGCTACTCTGAAGCCTAGACAACTTTGGGGTAGATCTATATATGTTTGTGCACTCCCACAGTGTAGCATGCAACAGATTCATCAACAGGATGCACTTTATGAGTTAAAGCTACGACTGGCCAGACCTCATTGGCCAGAGATACGCAGAAAATATTATAAAGTGTAAATGTACATAAACATTTGGCCCAATTTTGTAGCTTTTTCAACTGTCTTTGAAACAAAAATAACCAGAAACTTATAAACAGTGTTAAATGGGTTTTCCAAAGAAAAAAAAACAATTCTGATAGATGCAAGTCCCACCTCTGGGACTCTCAACTATCTCTAAAATGAGCCCCCTCAGTCTCTGTGCCCCACTAAATACCTGAGGATACTTTCAGCCAAGGCTGGGCTGTACTAACACAGAGTTGCTGTTTTCGGAACTTCCATAGAAGTGAGAGGAATCGATGAAAACAACGTAGCTTATTGTTCTATGCAGTTTCCACAACTCCCATTCATTTCTATGGAAGTCACGGAAACAGCGTAGCTTTGAGCTACGCTGTTTCCATGCAGTCTGACCATAGCTGCAGGACTTTTCTCTCAGCCGAATTTCGGCAGAATCTGAGACAAAGTCTCCGACGCAGATGTGAACGAAGCCTTAGTCATTGTAGGCAAATGTTGCTCCATAAGTCCAAGCAGAAGTCCTAGTAGACTTCATGCCCATACTATGAGATGTTTGACTCCTGCTCCTGGCTCATGCACCATTGCCACATTTACGGATCATGATATATGCCTCTCATATTCTCAGATCTTTGCAAAAATAGCCCCTAATGCCAGGTCTATGCAGTAGAGGGAAGCTGATGGTCTCCATCTATTACTACGTGAATCATCCACACAATGTAAAATGTTAAAATCTGTCCGCTCCATCAACTCTTGTCAGTGTAAGCAGGAAGTGAATGAATTGCCTCCGTGCACCTGCAATCCGGAGAAAGCTCTGTGTGATTGACAGGTATACGAATACATACATTTCCACTTGTCATCTAATGTATGGCTGGGGGACGGACCAGAGAGAAGAGCTATAGCTCTTGATGATTTATGGATTTTTCTGTGCTTTTATAACACTGCAAAGCTCTGTGATGTGAGAAAGCCGTCATCGTTCTGTGGAAGCAAAAAATCCCATATGTGAGGTACTGCAATGTTGTAGCGAAGAAGACAAGATAAAACTGGCTATAAGACTCAAGAAGACTCACAGTAATCAGCCAAGTCTAAAGTCAGGTCAAAGGTCAGTAGCAAACAACATCACCATTCTTCTTTATTCTACGATAAAATAGGTAAAAACAAACTGGACTCCCGTGATGTTGTGCACCAAAGGATCTGGTGTTTGTGATGAGTAACAAACCAGATTTGTAACAGATTTTCAAAAATTTTTGTTTTCAGCCATCCAAGAATTGTTATTATCCTCTGAGTTTTCTTGAGACCCCTGAATACAATAAGCGGAGGCCTAGGTGAGGTGTGAACATAACAAAAAACAGTGATACGCACCTCTCCTTGGTGTCCAATCTTCATTCCCAGTGTCCGGTCTTCACATGTGGGCTCTTGTGGTCTCTTCCAGCGTCTTCTCCAACATTACATGCTCAAGGTCACGCAGGATACAACGTCGTCATTAATATTTGCAAACGTTTACAAAACAAATCTTGCAAGGTTTTCCCATCACTATTCAAGACCCACAACTTTTTATTTTTTGGTCAACAGAGCTTTATGAAGTCTTGTTTTTTGTTGGACAACCTGTAGTTTTCTTTAGTACTTTTCTGGGATAGACAGGACTTTTCTATCACTTTTTATTCCAATTTTTGGAAAGTGAGATGGAAAAAAAAGCTATTCTGGAATTGTTTTTAGTTTTTTTTTTGTTTTTTTTAGTGTTATCCCATGTGGGATAAGTAATGTGATAATTTTATAATCCGGGTTATTGCAGATTTAACAATGTAACCCATTATGTATTGATTTTACAAGACCTAATAGTCATGGACTGTACATGGTGGATCTTGGGGCCATTTCTAATCATTGTTAACTGGGCTTCCAGTGTTGATTGATCAAAAATCTCCATGATGCACGTGCCAATAAACATTTGGCCTGCTTAGAGAAGACCTTTCCACCTTCTACCAACTCCATCACTTTCCATCCATCAATAGTAGGCCTCTTCACTGATTTTGGCACAGTTGGAATTTTTTTCTCTAGCCCCAACCATTCCAGAGCAATCAGTGCTGTTATTTTCCACACCCAATATGCTAAGTAGACTCTCTATTGTGAAGCCCTAGGCTGGAGCAGATAGTCTTGGACCGCCCACCTGACAGTAGAGAGTCTAATTAGCCTAGTGGGTGCTGAAACTAACAGAACTGATTGCTCAGGAATGGTGGAGGCTAGAGAAAATATTCTAGTCAATGGAGCAGCACCTATTAAAGGATGCAAAAACACATCAGGAAATTTTGCTATGCATAAGTATGCCTAAATGAATTAAGCACTTAGAAAGCATTGAATAATTTTGAACAGAAAGAGTTTTACTCCAACAATTACCTGATCTATATTAAAGTTTTTGTAGTAAACAGTGTATGAAAATGTAATGGAATAACAAAATTTCAAAAAGTCTCATTTTTCATTTTAAAAGTCTTACTTGAGCAAGGCCCAGTACTGTTAACCCCTTCACACATTCTCACATACATGTACGTGGGAGAATGTGGTTAGTTACCGTATCCCCACGTACAGGTACGTGACGGTGATCGAGCGGGCTTAGAAGCAGAGCCCGTGCGATCACCATGGGAGCCCAGCTTTATCTGACAGCCGGGCTCCCGCTGCAACAGCGGGGACCAGTGATAACACCGATCCCCGCTGTTTAACCCTTAAGATGCCGCGGTCAATAGCGACCGCGGCATCTTAAATGTTTGTTAGTGGCACTGAATGCCGCGGGCGGCATCGGGAGTGGGTGTTAGCTGTAACTGACAGCTAACACCCTACTCCTTAACCTCCGATCCGTGCTTAGGTCAAACATGATCCAAGGGGTTCTGCCATGACAGGTGAGATCAGGGGGTGCCCATATGTAATTTCTGCAGCCTGGGGACTGGCAAGTGACCCCAGGCTGCCTGGAGCCCCCAGTACCTGGTTGATCCTGCCGGGACCTCTGGAAATCAGCCTATGCATCTGCATAGGCTGACTTCCTGTATAGACTGCAATACATGTGTATTGCAGTCTATAGTTCTGAATCAGCGATCAGAGCATCGCTGGTTCAGGTGTCCTAGTGGGACATATAAAAAAGTTTAAAAAAAAGAAGTAAAGTGTATGAAAAAAAAAAAATTAATTATTTAATAAAGCAAGGAAATAATGATTTTTCGCCACCTTGCCTTAAAGAAAATGTGTAACATCTCTGCCTGTTTGGGTCTCTGCATTCCCTCCTGGGATACTAATGCTTATTACACCCCCTGATCAATTCTTTGAGGGGTGCACTTTTCAAAATGGGGTCATTCCCTAGGGGATTCCACTTTACTGGCACCTTATAGGCTCTGCAAACATGACATGGCGTCCAGATACTAAACATCTAAATGTACACTTCAAAAGCCACATAGCGCTCCTTCACATCTGCGCCCTGCTGTGTGCCCAAACTTCAGTTTATGCCCACATGAATGACACTGGTGTACCCAGGATAACGTATTTAATGCCATATGTAGGTATAAACTGCTGTTTGGGCACAGCCGAGCACAGAAGGGAAGGAGCGCTATTTTGGTTTTTGGAGCACAGATTTAGACAGTTTGGTTTTTGGACGCCATTGCACTTTTGCAGAGTTGCTAAAACACCATGTGACCCCATTTTGGAAACTAAACCCCTGAAGGAATTTATCCAGGGGTACAGTGAGCATTTTTAACCCCCATTAATTAACTTTCCAGAAATGAATACGCAGCTGATGGTGATAGGAGAAAATGGCAATTTTTCCAGGAATACATCATTTCAGTGCTTAATATGTTGTGCCCAGCTTGTATCAGACACGAACGCTCCAAAAGCTGTTGTGCCCGGGATCCCCGCTTAACAGTTTCTGGAGTGTGTGTCTCTGCAGACATAAGCTGGGCACAACATATCGGGCACTGAAATGGCGTATCTCTGGAAAAATTGCAATAAATATCAGCTGCACATTCATTTCTGGAAATTAAATTAATGCAACATTTAAGGGTTAAAAATGCTCACTACCCCACTTGATAAATCCCTTGAAGGGTGTAATTTTCAAAGTGGGGTTATGTGTCTGTGGATTCCACTTTACTGCCAATTCAGGGGCTCTGCAAAAGTGGCATGACGTCCAAAAACCAAACTGTGCTCCAAAAACCAAATAGCGCTCCTTCCCTTCTGTGCCCAGCTGTGCCCAAACAGCAGTTTATACCCACATATGACATTAAGTACGTTATGCTGGGTACACCAGTGTCATACATGTGGGCATAAACTGCCGTTTGGGCACACAGGAGGGCGCAGATGTCAAGGAGCGCTATGAGTTTTGGACCGCTGATTTAGATGTTGTTTTTTGGACGCCATGTCACATTTGCAGAGACCCTAAAATTGCCCCTACAAAATGGGGTCATTTCTTGGGGAATTCCAATTTACTGGCACCTCCAGGGCTCTGCAAAAACAACATTGCGACCAGAAAGTCCCTCTAAATCTATACTCCAAAAGCTAAAAAGTGCAGTGCTCCTTCCCTTCTGAGCCCTGCTGTGTGCCCAAGCAGCAGTTTACACCCGCATATGCAACGTCTTTCTACCTGGGATAACCCACTTAATAGTTTTAGGATTGCATGTCTCTGATGACACAAACTGGGGGCAACGTATTGGGCACCAAAATGGCATATTTATTTAAAAATTTTAATTTTCACTTTGTACATTAATTTTCGAGAAGCACTATTGGGCTCAAAATTATAATATCCATTGGTAAATTCCTTGAGGGGTGTAGTTTCTAAAATGGGGACACTTTTTGGGATCTTCCATTGTATTGGTACTTTAGGGGCTCTGTAAATGCGACATGGCACCTGAAAACTATTCCAGCAAAGTCTGCCCTCCAAAAGCTAAATAGCGCTCTTTCCTTTCCAAGCCCCACCATGTACTCATACAGCAGATTACAACCACATATGGGGTATTGCCGTGTTCCGGAGAAATTGTTTAACAAACTTTGGGTTGTTTTTTCTCTTTTAACCCTTTGTGAAAATGAAAATTTTGGGGATAACGTGACATTTTAGTAATTTTTTATTTACACATCCCAATGTTAATAAAATCTGTGAAAAGGTTGTTGGGTCAAAATGCTCACTATACCTCTTGATAAATTCTGTGAGGGGTGTAGTTTCCAAAATGTGATTATTTTTATGGGTTTTCCATTGTTTTGGTACTCTAGGGGCTTTGCAAATGAGACATGGCACCGGAAAACTATTCCAGCAAAACCTGCTTTTCAGACGACCAGTGTCACTCCTTCCCTTCTGTGCACTGCCAAATTCCCAAACATCAGTTTAAACCCACATGTGCGGCATTTCTGTGCTCTGGAGAAATTGCACAACAAACTGTGAGATGCATTTTCACCTTTAACCCTTTGTGAATGTGTTAATTGTAGGGCTAAATGAATGAATTATTGAAAAAAAATGAAATGTCTAAATTTCACCTCCATATTGTATTAATCCCCATGAAATGCTTAAAGGGTTAATAAACTTCCCAAATGCTGTTTTGGATTACATGAGGGGTGCAGTTTTGAAAATGGGGTGATTTATGGGGGTTTATAATATATATGCCTTTATAATCCCTTTCAAAACTGATGTGGTCCCTAAAAAATTAGTTGGGAAATTTTCTTGTAAATCTGGAAAATCGCTGTTACACTTGTAAGCTTTATAATGTCCAAAATACATTAAATGGCAATTAAAAGATGATGCGGATATATAGCAGAGATATGGTAGATAATATTTATTAACGTATTTCGGTGGTATGACTATCTGAAAAGCAGAGCATTTCACATTTTGAAAATTGCGATTTTTTTTCCAAATTTCCATCAAATTTCCTATTTTTTTATAAATAAATAAACAAATATTGATCAGTGTTTACCACTAACATGAAGTACAATGTCTCACGAAAAAAACATTCTCAAAATCACTTGTGTAAGTTAAAATGTTTTAAAGTTATTGCCATATAAAGTAACATATGTCAGTTGGAAAAATGAGGCCTGGTCCTTAACGCACATTTGGGCTCAGACCTGAAGGGGTTAAAAGTGCTTCAGGCATCTGCTTTTGCATTTGTGAATGGTCATATTTTCCCGTTGCAAACACCAGCAGTAGTCCTCCATCATGTTGGGATTCCAGCGGCCTTGATATGTTCTCCATTGTAGAAATATCTTTATGGAAACGCTCTCCATGTTCGTCACTTACGTGTCCCAAATTGGGTGGGAAAGAGTCAATATGGGAATGTAAGAAATGCATTTTCAATGACATTCGGCAGCCAAGTTGTTCATATGCTGTAAGCATGTTGTCTACTAATTCAGCATAGTTTTCAGCTCGTCTGTTCCCAAGGACGTTCTGCACTACTAGCACAAATGTATCCCAAGCTGCAAGTTCCAGAGGGATGAGTTTTATTTTGTGTTGTACAATGTACTGACCAACTGTGTGCTCGACTGTCTCATTTTGTAACGAGCTTTTATCTTGATCTCCAATTTGACAGTCAAAGTAATACTTGTAAGCAAGACGCACTCGCTTTGTCAGATTCTTGCGCTGATCATAAGTAGTGTATTTGCCACATATGCAGCAGAAATTGTCCGGATCGTTAACACATTTGCGTTTATCCATCTAAAGTTTCCATACTGATAGCACTATAACAGATCACTTATCGAAATCTGTCCAGCTTGCCTTATATAGTTACAGCTGACGTCAACCTGAGTGCCTACGGACAGGTCTGGGAATGTCCATTGGAATATTTCCAATATATAATGCATTAATATTATAACTGAATAGGCTTTGCATGTATAACTGAAAATCTAGACGTGTCAGACAAATTCCGAGTTCATATTTGGAATCAGCGCGCTCGTTTTAGTACAAATCACATGGTTTTCTCTAAGTAGCAAAATCATTTTTGCGCGGTGTAATGAGAGAAAAGTCCTCCGTGCAGACTCTTCTTCACACTATTCTTGACACCAATTTTTGGTGGATTCTGTGGCAGACGTGAACCTAGCCTCAGTCATTAGTAAGGGGGGATAACATGAACAAAACTTCCTGTATCACCCCCTATGGTCACTGCAAGCTGTATATGGAGAAGATGACACTAATAGGCTGTAATCTCTATCCTGCCCTCAATTTCCAGCTGCCCCCCTCTCCCCTTTCCCCTGCACAGACACAGGCAGTGGCGCACCGCTAATGAGGAGAAGTGAGGCGGCCGCCTCAGGCGGCACTGTCCGTCACTGTCTGGGGGGCGGCATTTTTACTATTTATTTAATGTAAACCAGCCCTGGTTTTACGAGACCTCTGCATGTCATCGCGCCAATGACGTCATCGCGCCGTCTATGCTGAGACACAGACGTCGTAGACAAGAAGAGGAGGCGGCAGCTCCATCAAGGGATTGCAGGTAGGTGACAATAACTTTTTTTTTTTATATATAAATAGGCCGTAACCTGCTGGATTATCCCCAGCAGGTAACGGCCTATTTACTTATTGATCCCCGTGCCTGCTGTGGCCGCCCCCGCTTCCCCTTCTGCTATCGCACGCAGAAGGTGGAATCAGAAGCGGCTGTGAGCGGCAGCGGGGATCGATAAGTGAGGCCAAATACTACTATTATTATACTCCGGAAAAGGAGTATAATAATCGGAGACCCAGGGGAGGTGATAAACATAAAAACCATTGTTACTCACCTCGTCTGCGATCCGATGTTACTCCCAGCAGGCTTCGGCCTTCTTTGGCCTCACGTGAGCCAGCCTGACGTCATTATGTTGCGACGCTGGTCTGTGCGACATTGAAGAGGGCCAAAAGCAGGGAGTGCACCGGAGCCCAGGTGAGTAACACTGGTTTTATGTTTGTCACCACCTGGGTCTCTGATCATTATACTCTGGGGTCTTTTAGACCCCAGAGTATACTAATAGTTCATGGGTGGGTCACTATGGAGCAGAATACTGTGTGCAGGAGCTACTATGGGGCATAATAATGTGTGCAGGGGCCACTATGGAGTATAATACCGAGTGCAGGGGCCACTATGGGACATAATACCGTGTGCAGGGGCCACTATGGAGCATAATACCGAGTGCAGGGGCCACTATGGAGCATAATATTGAGTGCAGGGACCACTATGAGGCATAATACCATGTGCAGGGGCCACTATGGAGCATAATACCGTGTGCAGGGGCCACTGCGTGGCATAATATTGTGTGCAGGGGCCACTATGGAGCATAATACCGTCTGCAGGGGCCGCTGCGGGGCATAATACCCTGTGCAGGGGCCGCTGCAGGGCATAATATCGTGTGCAGGGGCCACTATGAGGCATAATACCGTGTGCAGGGGGAACTATGAGGCATAATAACGTGTGCAGGGGCCACTATGGAGCATAATACCATGTGCAAGGGCTGCTGTGGGGCATAATATCCTGTGCAGGGGCCGCTTCAGGGCATAATACTGTGTGCTGGGGCCACTGCAGGGCATAATACCGTGTGCAGGGGCCGCTGCAGGGCATAATACCGTGTGCAGGGGCCACTGCAGGGCATAATACCGTGTGCAGGGGTCGCTGTGGGGCATAATACTGTGTGCAGGGGTCGCTACGAGGCATAATACCATGTAATACTGTGTACAGGGGCCGCTGTGGGCCATAATACCGTGTAATACTGTATTAAAAAAAAAAAAAACACCTACTCACCTGTCCCTTGTGCTCTGATGTCTCCCACCGTGGTCTGGTTCTGCTGCTCTGGTGTTCTCTTCTGGCGGAAGTCCCCACCACACATGACCGCTGAGGGGAATAAAACACCGGAGCAGCAGGACTGGAACGCACTGGGAGACACGGGGGCACCTTCCCCAGTTTCATATTAAAAACGTGGTTATCCTGGACAACCCCTTTAAGGTGGCACTTGGGCTTTATTAAAGAGTCTTTCCAGCTCATGTTTATTGATGATCTATCCTTAGGACAGATTATCAATAAGAGATCAGTGAACCCCCCTCGGATCAGCTGTATGAAGGGGCTATGGTGCCTGTTTATATCATACGCTGTCTGTTTATAGTGACCATGTGATGTAATTACAGTCTTGTCACATAGACATGTATAGGACGAGGCTGTAGTTACATTACATGGCTGCTATGAGATGAATGACACTATGTAAGCAGAGAAGGGGTCACGGCGCTTACACAGGTACCACGGATCATTCAAACAGCTGATCAGTGGGGGTCCTGGGTTTTTGAGCCCCACTGATTAGTTTATTAATGACCTGGAAAATCTTTTAATTAGTTAACACCTGGGGTATTATTAATAAGGGGCACTATTTATACAGGGTACACACGGACATTATTAATATAAAGATGCACTTGGGAGTATTATTCATTATGGGGGGGTTATATCATATATTATATAACTGGGGTAGCAGCAGGATGGGTGTGCAGGTGAGGACAATGTGGGTTGGTGCCTGGAAAAGTGAGGAGCCAAAGATGTCTGTGTTGGAGACTTTACAGAGACAAGTCACAGCTGGAAAAACTTAAAAACTGTTAAATCTTAAAAACTGTTTCATAAGTTTGTGTATGTTTATTTTATGACAATAATAGCGTGTGACGCTAACAGCATGTAAATGCAATTTTATATATTTGGTTTTTTTTTGGGGGGGGGGCGTCTTTCGATAGTCCGCCTCAGGCAGCAAAGAGGTTCACCACTGGACACAGGACCCGGAAGTAAAGCTTTTCATTCCTCTACCTAATACCAAATACATTTTGCACCATCTCAGCTTTGATCCTGGTGTCATTTGACATCTTAGATTCTGGGCTTTATGTCTTCCTCCTGGGAATATCTTGAAGAAGTTGGTGATGGACACTCCCTTTGGTCCCCACTGGGCTCAATACCCCAGGGCATTGCCCCTTATTCCCCTCTATAAAGGAGACTCAAAAAACTCTCCACTGTTTCCATACCGATGGCTTTTCCTACACATGTATTCTGGTAGTTCTCCTTTAAGAGTAAGCATCCTATGGGCTCTGATGAAATATTCATGATTTCTGGTCAATACTTGTCTTTGGATAATTTATCGGCTATATTAAAAATTGGTCTACAAAAAGAGAGGGTCCCGGGATTGTAAAGGTGACAGGTGCATTGGAAATGCATAAAGAAGATGCCTTATATTAAACACATCAATTACCAACGTGGTCCGTGCTCGATAAACATCTCCCATATCATCATATTACTGATGTGCACAACTGGACCGGCGTGTCATATTGACATGTACAAATGAATGGCTGCCGCCGTCATCCCTTCAATCCCTGTATAAATCATTGAACGACCGCAATCTGCCGCCTTCATCATGGACGCTTATTGTAGTATAGCATCGAACATGTGAAAACGCTTTGATCTCTTGGAGTGAGAGCTTTATGTACGGAATATCAAACTCCGGCCTGATACAATCCATCAGCTATAGTTCCCTGATAGTGATGTATATCCCTCAGCCTTGTCCCTGCTGGATGTACTGAAGATGGATCCATGAAGATTTGGGGTGGTTGATGACTATACAAGAGAACATATGTCTACATTATTCCCCATACTGATAAAATGTGATAAAGTTACTTCTTGTCACAGGGGAAATGTGTGTATAAGGCTGATCCCTATCTATCTATCTACAGCAGGGGTCTTAAACTCGCGGCCCGTGGGCCAACTGCGGCCCTCGGGACAATAGTTTGCAGCCCCCACCTCAATATCAAAGTTTATTGTTAGTGCGGCCCGAGTTTGATACGAATGGCACCAGGGGCGCAAAGTCTGGGGGGCAGCATTTTTTACTATCTAATGTAAACCAGCCCAGGACAGGCTGCTTTAAAAAAAACAACGCCGAGCGGGGCCTGTCCTGGGCTGGCTTATGAGACGTCCGC
Source organism: Leptodactylus fallax (assembly GCA_947044405.1). Lineage (NCBI taxonomy): Eukaryota > Metazoa > Chordata > Amphibia > Anura > Leptodactylidae > Leptodactylus > Leptodactylus fallax. Next base: position 576,219 of record CAMRHE010000491.1, read on the forward strand.
ATCACAGCACAGGTAAGTGAGGCCGCGGGCCTCAAATACTACTATTATTACACTCTGGGGTCTTTTCAGACCCCAGAGCAGGGGAGTAACTATCGGGGTAGCAGCTGCCACAGGGCCCGGGACATTAGGGGCCCCGGAGCCCTGTGGCAGCCGTTACCGCGAACCCCACAAGCCAGTAATGATCGCGGTCGCAGGGAGTGCGACCGCTACCGGACCCAGCTGGAGATGGCCGGGGCCCCGGACCATTATGATAGCGGTCAGGGAAAGCCTGGTTCCCCGACCGCTATACATAATGTTATTGGAAAGGGGCCCTGGCATATTGCAGGCCCCTTTACAATAGATGGCAGGGCAGGGCACCCAGGGGAGGTGACTGAAAACAATAAATACATATTCTCACCTCTCCTGGGGGCAGCGTCCTCTCCGGCGCTCTTCCGTCATGACTGAGGCCTGTGATTAGGCACCAGCGGTCACATGGGGCGCGGCCGCGTAATGACGTCAGTGCGCCCCCACGTGACCGCTGAGGCCCAATCACAGGCTTCGGCAGCGACGTTGGAAGACACTGAAGACGCTGAAGACGGCAGGATGGAGCGAGGATGCCAAGGAAAGGTAATACAAGGTGAGTATGAATGTTTGTTATTTTTAATCACCTTCCTTGGGCCTCCAATTATTATACTCTGGGGTCTGAGGAGACCCCAAAGTATAATAATAGCACCGATGCGGAGGGGGCTGTTGGGAGCTTATAATACTGTGTGGGGGCCACTGTGGAGCATATAATGCTGGGTAGGGGCCACTGTAGAGTATATAATACTGGGTGGGGGCCACTGTGGAGCTTATAATACTGGGTGAGGGCCACTGTGGAGCTTATAATACTGGGTGGGGGCCACTGTAGAGCATATAATACTGGGTGGGGGCCACTGTAGAGCATATAATAATGGGTGGGGACCACTATGGGGGGCATATAATACTGGGTGGGTACCACTGTGGGTAGCATATTATACTGTGTGTGGGTGGAGCAATGTAGAGCATATAATGCTGTATGGGGGCCACTGTGGAGCATATAATACTATTTGGGGCCACTGTTGAGCATATTTTACTGTTTGGGGACCCGTAACCGGTTCAGGGGGGGCCCCATGTCAAATGTTCGCCTTGGGGCTCAGCCATTCCTAGTTACACCACTGCCCCAGAGTATAATAATCGGAGGCCCAGGGGAGGTGAGGGAACATAAAAACCAATGTACTTACCTGTCCTGCGATCGGTGTTACTCCGAGCAGGCTTGGGGCCTCTGGTGACGTCGTCAGGTCGCGTCGCTGGCCCGATCACGTGACGTGTGTGCGCAATTAAACAGGGCCGAAAGTTGCAAGGAGTGCACCGATGTCCAGGATAGGTAAGTAACATTGGTTTTTATGTTTGTCACCTCCCCTGGGTCTCCGATCATTATACTCTGGGGTCTGAAATAATACCGTGTGCAGGGGCCACAATGGAGCATAATACCGTGTGCAGGGGCCAATATGGAGCATATTACTGGTGTGAAAAACCTGATGCGGCCCAGCCTTACCCAGACTCTACCTCCAGCGGCCCCCGGGTAAATTGAGTTTGAGACCCCTGATCTACAGTATCTATCTATCTATCTATCTATCTATCTATTTATCTAGTATCTTTTCCTCTCTATTTCTTTTTTTGCCTTCATTTTCACAGTTGTTCATGTATATAGTCTTACTGTCTCTATCTCATACGTTCATCCGTCACGTCTTCTTCCCTTCTTCCTATAATGGATGAGTCTCCTCTCTCCCTTTATACCACGTGGTTTCTATAATTATCATCTATTACAACTTTCCACTCTACAATTATCCTTTTATTCCACATGTAGTAAAGGTCATCTCCCGGCATGTAATGTTCTTCTGCCTCGTACAAACTATATACAGGACAAACAACTATCATTGAGTCTTGATGGATTTGCTCCCATTAAAGGTGTATTTATAGGTGGGGTGCAGTACGGTCACACAGACATATTCTCCATAGGTATACTGTATATAGAGGATGTATACGAGAAAGTGGCCATGATGGAGAAAGTTGAGGTTGCAGCACTGTGTATGTTGTCTGATATCATTGAGTAACTTTTATATTGTAGTTGAAGTCCAGGTAAGTCTTAGGTGATGGTCGGGGATTGTCTCATCACATAAAACCCTTTTAATATAAGACTTACCCTGGGACCCTGATAGATAAGAAATGTGATATATGAGGCATACAGTGAAATGAATGGGTGTCCATGTAATATATGAATAGACCAGGTCCACCAGACCAAGAGCCTCTGCTGCGGTCCACTTGGGCACAAAAATGGGGATCTAAAGCACCACAGTCCTCTATATGATGTCAGTAAGACCCATGGAAGCATATCGAATAAGGTTGTGAAGATGAGTCACCCCCTTTAATATTGGCACCTATTACAACAAAAACTTCGAAACTATCCTAAAATGAGTTAAATTTCACAATACACTTTAAGGTGGTATCATATGGACGAAGTCACCACCTAGCTCTAGTCTAGGGTATCCTCAGGTGTGATGGATAATATAGTACTAGGGATTTATGAGATTATACAGCGCCACCCTTGTCCATGGGCTTTCTCTGGTATTGAGTCATTCCCTTTTCAGGGCTTATTCATTGGGTACCTATACTTAGTACAGACCATGAATTGAAAATGGGGGGCAACACTTGGGACCCTGCGTATCAGCTACGAAAAGCCACAGCAGTACTCCTTGGTTATTATTATTGTTATTATTATTGCTGCTATTATCTTTATTATTATTATTATTATTATTATTATTATTATATAATTGTTATCATTATTATTATTATTATTATTGTTGTTATTATTTTCATTATTACTATTGTTATTATAATTGTTATTATTACTATTATTATTAGTGTTGTTGTTATTATAATTGCTATTATTATTATTATGTCTCTGCAGAAAGTCCGCATAAAATGATAAGATTACATCCTCCTACTAATCTTTTGCAGCACGAGCTGACAACACACTTTCACACGTCAATGGTCAGAAGTGGATAGAATTTTTGCAGAAAACCATGAGATGTCAGTATTCAGCCACTGTGATCAGACAAGTGCTGGGAGATTTCTCGGTATTGGAGAGTCCATTTTCTATGGTGATTTCTGTTACATCCTGACTTGGTGTATATCAGAGCTACATGAACTGCGAAGATCAAATGTCAACACATCGGTGGAGAGCGTGAGACAGTCATATGTTTCATTCTGCATTTAATAGCGGGATAAATTCAGGATACTGTATATTACTGTATATCTCTGTATATACTGCATATGTGTGTGTATATATGTGTATATTTCTAGACACACTGGCATTGGAACATGGAACAATATAGAGATCAGTTACAGAAAGTGAATAAGCAGTGGAAGAGCCACCCCATAGTGGTGCCCTGATGCTATAGCTGTATTAGGATGCATCACATCTCCTGACATGTCTATTTAAAGGGGTTGTGCCATTACATATTCTTATCCCCTATCCACAGGATATGGAATAAGGGTCAGATCTCCAGGGGTCCTATCAGTTTTTCTGCTCTCCATTATGACTGTAGCACATTTTGCAGTCCTCTCTGAGAAGTCTGCGCCCTCCACCATCCATTATTACTACTTCTGTTTTATTTACATGTAATTCTGCCAGAAGTAAGTGTAAAATAGCAAAAAAAATTAGCTGAGAAAAGCCCAAGAGAACATAACATAGAGGATCCGGTGACACTGGACTGCAAATACAGGTTATGATGAAGCTAAAAAGATCACAAAGTAAAAGAGAAATCTGATCACAATAAGGAAAGCTGCTGACTGTCTATGACTAACATCTCATCAGCAATAAGATAAGCAGCTAGTCAGAAATAGATAGAAGTATATAGAAGTAAACACACTCTCTGTGAGCTGTGAGAAGCTGCAGAATCCTCTATGTGCTGTATACAGGGAAAGCAAGATGTAGAGGCTTTGGGGAGAGAGACCTGCACACTTCCCCTCCACTCAGTGTGTTCCTCTCTTGAGCTTGCTGGTTACTAAGGATGGGACTTTCCTAGTGGCAGGGAGTGAACAGCAAATTAGCAAGAAGTGAGACACCTGGTGGCAGAAACTTTGGCAAGGTTTTTCAGGCAGAAAACAGCAACATTTTTTAACTGGATTAAATTTTGAATCACATGCCCTATTAAATAAGACTATATTGTCTGAAAAGTAAGTGAAAAGTTACCCTGCACAGCCACTAAACATAGAACAGAGTTGTGCTTTCACCTCTTTTCTCTCCAGGGGCTGCTGTGAAGGATGGGGGTGCCAGGTGTTGGACGCCCACCAATCTGATACACATGACCTATCCTAAGGAAAGATCATCTATATTCGTAACCCCCCCCCCCCCAAAAAAAAAAAAAACATTTAAGTTTGATGAGACCTCTGAGCAAAAGGTTTAGTGAAGGTCCCCATCCCACCTCTGGGACCCACCCTGTCTCCTTACAACTCATCTGAAAGGTTGTTGTGCCTGTACAAGGCCCTCTCCACTTTACAGGGGGTTAGCATTTAGTAATATTAGTCTTATATCCGTATTGTTCTATTAGAAAAATCACAAAATAAAAACTCTCCAAGCAGAACTTGGCACTGAGTAAGGACAAACAATTACTGTAGTGAATACGAGACTAATGTATATTGGCAGACTGTTTACTGTGGCTATTTATGCTGCTAACTATTTGGATTGTAACTATATTACATTATAGATCCGCAGTGACTATTCCAGAGGAGGAATCTTTATATAATTGACACATTTCGGTGATTATAATTATACAAATGGCCGTCACCCAACTCTCCAACTTATGATGTTACCTTCAGTAATGTATCTTCAACATCCCGTCAATCTGGCATCAATAGGACTTAATAGATAACAGACAAATATTCTGTATTAACCCCTGGTCGTAAAAAAGTATATTAAACCAGAGAACTTTGAGGAATAATTTTACTATTGGTTGGCTCTGCTTGGTCATCTGTCTTTGGTCTTGTGAAATTCCATATTATTCCACAGTTGTGTTCTAGAAACAAGTGCCAATTTATTAGATTTCCTGAATTATCAGAATTTCACAGTCCATACATCAGTCAGTCTCAAGTGAGTAACATTGATTTTGTGCTGACAATGGTTTCTGTTAAGGAGTGGGTTATATTAGGACAGCCAGATCTTGAAGGTAACACGTTGGAAGAAGGAAAACTGGGCAAGTATAGGGATTTGAGTACATTTGAAAAGGACCAAATGACTGTGACAGAGTGTATCTAAAATGGTAGGACTTATGGGGTGTTCCAGGTAGGCAAGGATTAGTAGGAACCAAAGACAGTCTGAGAAAGGGCAACTCATGAACCACCAACAGGGTCAAAGTTGCATAAAGCTCATGGATCTGAATATCTGATCTAAGAAGCAGAGGCCCATGGGAGGTGCCAAAAAATAATTAACCCTCATATTTACCTTTCCTCATGGAATCCCTCATATCATAGGCTCCCTCATAGAATCCGTTCTTGTATCCCAGGACTCATCCAGACTCTTGTGTCCTCTGATATGACATGAGTGTCTCAGGGTCACCACTGAGGCCTATGAAGTGGCCTCAACGATCACATAGGGGGGTGTTGACATCATGATGCTTTAACACAAGTGTCACAACGTTAACACCCCCCACATAACCTAGGGCTGCTGACATCACACAGGAGTTTAGAAGATGCCAGGGAAAGAAAACCAAATGATAAGAGGCAGCCCAGGAGAGGTAAGAAAAGTTGAGTTTATTATTTTTCCCCTGGACTTCCAATCATTACATCTCTGCAGACCCCAGAGTATAATAATACCACATCTGTTTAGGACTGAATAAGTTGCACAAATACTCACATATATTTGCAAAATGAATCTTGTGAAGCTTTCTCCTCTCTAGTTGCAATGGATTTCACTTGGGGCAAAAACTGTGGTATTCACCTTTTATAGTCAGGTTGGCAGAGATTAGGACTGGTGGAGTTCATGTAATACAGTAGACAGACATCAGGCCAGGACAGGTATCGTTGCGGTAGGCATACTGTGGACTAGCAAGGTCAGAAACAGGGAAAGTTGAGTGGAGAGAACTTTTGCATGGAACGTGAACCCTAAGAAACCATAAGTCCATAAGAATTGTCCATACGAGCTAGTGATTGACTCCAAGCTGGGTTGTCTTCTTCTGAACCTTTTAGGCTCATTGCTGTCTCAGAACCTGGACTAACTGAAGGCTCCAATTATATTCTATCAAGCAAGTCATATCCTGGCCATGTGAAATCCAAAATTTCAATGCTTACTTATCCTATAGCAGAAACATTGGTGAGTAGCGGGTCATTTGCTGCTACAACTATTGAAGTACTTGTGTTAGAGTCCTACGTGGGGGCTACAAGGGCAAGACGAAGGGTACACATAGTGGAATTGATGTTAGTGAATACCTTGCTGTCCTCAACTGCTAAGAGCTGTCTTGGATATGGCTCTTGATTTTAGCTGATAGAAGGGAACGCCAATTGGGTTACCGCATGTCCTAGTTGAGCAGACCTCTTGAACCTTCTGTCTGATATTTTTGTTGGATGTTTTTCACCTGATAATAGACCTTGTTGATGGTTGATGGTTATATATACTGTAGTTATAAGATCTACTATAATAGTTGCATAAGGCTCATCCTTCCTACTACCTTAGTAGGGTGTCGATATTGAGGGTATAATCTGAAGGGCAGAATATGGATTATTCCTTTAAGGCCTGATCATACAGCTCACATGGGTAACATTTATAGCTGTGTTATCTCATAGTGCTCGCCAAGACTGTACTTGAGAAAAAGCAGACTGAGAAATTCTACTCTTCCTGGCAAGCGTCAAGAACATTATATTGATATAAGAGTTGTCATGTGAAAGGAATGAACCCTGACACTTATTTAGTGGACTAGTTCTTTACAAGAAAGAAAAAAATGACAACAGACACCAAAGCAAACATTTATAATACTCCAACTAAAGTCCATGTAGAAAAATACAGATAGAATATTCTGTACTCATTGAATAATGGTTGAGACCCTTCATGGAGGGGAGCAGGGTGTGCTTTGAAAGAGGACAACCTGGAAGTTAAATTCTTCTATGGTGGTACTGCAAGGAATATAACATAAAATAAAACCTATATAACATCGGTGGCACAAGGAGGAGATTGTATGAGCAAAGATCACCATATTGGTTATAACATTTCAAGTAATGTAAGTAAATGGAGCCATATTGCAATATTGCAATCCCAAGGTTGCCACAACCATGACTCAGTGCCCAGGTCGCAGCAACTTCTGGCTCACCATACTACCCAATTCACTTACATTACTTGAAATGTTGAGGATGAGAAGGTAATACAACTATATTTGTTTTCGCTACGGATGTAGGGGAGGACACAAGAACGACAACCAGTTTCTGATTTAAAGGGGTCCACCACCTCCCCCAAGCATATTCAGCTGCCACCACAATGTTACAGAACACATTACAGTCATAAACATCATATCTTTGTTACATAGGTCACTTTTGTAGATTTGGGAAAAACAACAAGTCATGCTCAGACCCCTACTATCTTCTGCCTGTCCCACCCTGTACATTGGGAGTTGATCCTTCCACTGCATTGACATCACCCATCATATGCCTCATTTGCATAAGACTTCAAACTTGTTTTTCTTCAAATCTACACAAGTGACGTATATAACAAAGATCTGATATTTATCACTGTAATCAGGACCATTTTAACACTTTGGTGGGCCCTGTGCAAAGGTTTCATAAGTGGACCCCCCCATCACCACTACTTAGAAATCCCGAACCTGCACATAATGCCCCCTCAATGGCCACTACATAGTATAATACCCCTTAGTGGCCCTCATACAGTATAATTCTTCCCTAGTGGCCCCATACAATATAATGCCTCTCAGTGCCTCAGTGACTTCCTAACTTTCAAAGGGCAGAAAGAGGGATAAAATGTGCCATGTGCTGTGCGTGCCATGGCAAATTTAGCCCCACCCACTTCCACTTTTTGTGTCCCCCACACAGAATAACACACACACATTCTAACGTCCCATCCAGTTGCCCTCACAGTATAATGTCCCCCTCCAAGTGCACCCACAGTTTAATGTCCCCCTCCAGCTACCAACACAGGTTAATGTCCCCCTCCCTACACCTCCACAGCTTAATATTTCCCTCCAGCTACCCCCATAGTTTAATGGCCTCCCTCCATATACCCCACAATGTATTGTCTCCCTTTAGCTACCCCACAGTTTAATGTCCACCTTCAGCTACCTCCACAGTTTAATGTCCCTCTCCAGCTGCTCCCACAGTATAATTTCCCCCTCCATTTGCCACCTGTTTAATGTCCCCCTCCAGCTGCTCCCATAGTTTAAAGTCCTCCTGCAGTTGCCCCCACAATATTATGTCCCTCTCCTACCAAACAAACATAAAAAAAATACTAATGCTCACCTCTCCTCGCTCCCCTACTGTCTCTGGTCCAGAATCTTCAGGGAGCTGCAGGCCTGATGTCAGTGTTGTCATCACATTGCGCCTGCGGCTCCCGGAGCAGACACAGCATGAATGGTGAAACAGGGAGCAGACACCCCACTGCTTCATCATTGTCTTCAACTCATCGGCGTCCTGAGGACCCACTGCCGGGAACAGCAGAATTGCAAATGCAGGACTATCCCACTCTCCCGCTACCATAGGGCCCGGTGCAAGTGCACTGTTGTCCCTATGGTAAAGCAATCCTGACTGTAATGTGCTCTGTAATGCAGTGGTAGCAGGTGAATATGCTTGGGGAGGTTTTAGTCTTTGATTTGGTTGAAAAGTAAAAAAGCAGGAACATTACTAGCCAATTGCTAGCAGATTTTTGGTCTTCAGTCACTTGGCCTGTGCAAGGGGAGAATTAATGATGGAAGCAACAATTTGATCTTGGTGGTAACTTGGTGCAACATTAACTCCTGGCTCCCTGTGCCATCCACACTCATCGGTTCCCAATATCACCAGCCTTGTTCATATGGTTCTCCTCAGCCCCTTTCTGAAACTATTTCATTCATCACTGCCTGCACCATTTAGTCTGGATTAGAGATAAGCAAACTGGTTCATACTAAAGTGGGTTCAATGTGAAAAATTTCAGGCTTGGCTGAACCCACAAATTACTATTATACTCTTAGATCATTTCAGACCCATGGTGCAATGATCGGAGACCCAGGGAAGTTGCATAAAAAGAATAAAAGGTCATCGTCTCCTATCCAATGCTTCCACCATGGAGTCCAGTATTCTTCCCTGACCATACCTGGCATCTTCTGACCTCTTTGACATCAGTGCTTGTGGGTCACGACTGATCCCTGTGTTTGGGTCTCTGTTGTCATTTGGAAGCATTAATGTCATGACACACAACGTCAAAGTGACTGCTTAGGCCCAATCACAGTCCTCAGCGGTGACCTGGGGCTGCTGACTTCACAGGGGAGGGTGGAAGACACTGATGATACCCGGGAAAAAAGACCAGACACCTAGAAAGATGAGAAAAGATGAGTATGACCTTTTTTCATTTTTACACACCTTCCTGGGGCCTTTGTTTATTCTATTCTCAAGGCCTGAAGACCCAAGAGCATAGTAATAGCACTTCCGGTTCAGACCGAAGAAGTTTGATATAAAACAAAACTTGCAGATGAACTCACAAATATTCGTGACTGCTTCCCAGTCAAGGGCTTAATAATCTTGCCCAGTCTCTGAGATATCCAACTAGACCTACCTCAGTCTTGGCTCCTCCACTCAACACGTACTTCCTGTCTGACATCTGTGTGGGAATGAACTGTGTGCTTCCCCTGTGATCACGTGTAGACCTTCTCCGGCCGGTCTTCCTTGTGCCCCAGTACCTGTCTGATCGTCAAGGCTTAGCGGACTGGGGATGAGTTGTCTTCAATACAGCCAAAATCGCATAAGTATCCATCATGAAGATCTTAAGTGATATATTGCCCATATCATGACTTCTCTCATACACACCTCTCTGCTTAACATCAATAGCTACATATGGTAGGTTTAATAACTTCCCATTAAATAGTCACTAGCTGGACCAGATGTAGAAAAAAAATTGCCTTTGCAGTTTACAAAATATTCTGGTGCTACATCATGAAGGTACATCATTAGCACATGTAATCAAAGCCTCAGACTTTCATCAGACTTTCCACCAGGGGGTCACAAACATCTGACAAATTCAAAGAACTATAAATCCTTTTAAAAGAAAGTCAAAGATTAAAAATGTATTTTCCCACCATACCGGGCAGGTCGATAGTGTTTGACCTTCCAGACTCAAAAAGTTGAGAACATGGTAAGTAATTTTGTTAATGTACTGAGGTCTTTGACTTATCTGGAGCTTTACTGAGAATATCATTAAAGAGGCACTCCAGCAAAAAAAGATATTGCCTATAGCCTCTTATTAAGGGATAATGTAGAGACTGTTGAGTATGTCTTGTGTATGCCTGCCCTAGCTGATGTGCCATTTATGGGTTGTTTCCTATTTCTTGATTCCTTCCTCTACTCTGGGCCCCCTAAGTTAGTCTAAATTTCCCATGATGCCTTTGACTTAGGAGTCCTATCTAAGGGCAGCAAGTGATAGATCAATGACATACAGTAACTCACACTACAGAGTCTCAGTGTATCCTAATACAGCTTCGACCTATCACCTTTGCCCTTGCTTGCAATTGGTTTCTGCTTCTCAGCTCTTACAAGTAGAAGGCAGAGGAAGCAATGCAAAGCTGCATTTCATAGGATACACTGGAGATTCTGCACACAGCACACTCATATACTATAGACAGATTGTGGAAGTTAAGAGAGTTTTATAACTTTGTAACTAGTCATTGTATTGACTCTCCCACAGTACCGCTACACTGCTGGTCTCTTAGATAAAGCAGAAATTAAAACTTCAACAGCATTGTACAAGAGGGGTCACAGAAGAACAAGGGAGCAGAACCTGGCGGGGAGGGGTCTGAGAGCTACTTGGAAGGATGTGATCAAGAGCATATGGAAGGGGGCAGTTTCATGGTTAAAGTCATATCTTTGCAGCTCCTGTTAGATTTCATAGTCCCAGATTTTGGCCTGTCCTGATGTCCCATGATGCCCCAACTTCAACTGAGATAAAATACGATAAGGAAGCAGAAAGCCATCACATACCTGTCCCTACATAGGGACCTGCTACAGGGGAACAGGCTATGAAAGATCCCAGTTGCTTTCTCTATTCGGAAGGTCATAGACGTTCCCTATATTTTTCTTCAAGACGTTTTCTGGCCACTCGATGTGAAAAACAACTTAACCCCCTATAGTTACATGATTAGTAAGATTTTATAAAGACATATGTCCAGTAACTTGCTGAGGGTGGGGTGTCCTGCCACATGGACCTCCAACAATCATAACAATGGAGCAACTGGTGAGAGCACCGGAGATAGCTGAAAGCTTGTACTCGGAGCACCCATTGAAATGGAGTCCATACAGTCATTCAATTCAAAACTGGGGTGTAAAATACTCCAGTTATCGCAATAGATAGGGTTCCCAGTGGCGGAACCACCACCGATCATCAAGCTACCCATTATCCTTTGGAGAGGGGGTAAATTGTTTTTCATTTTCAGGGGCCAGACAACCCCTTCAGCCCGAGGCCCCACATTGCGGAAACGCTGCTTTTTACAGTACTTGAAAAGTGGTTGGGATTCTTGCTAATCCCATCCACACATTGCAGAAAAAAATCTGCAGCGGAGATGCCACGATTTCAAAAACATTTGCGTTTTTTTGTAAATCGCAGCATGTCAATTATAGGTAAGGAAACACGAGCGTTTTCAGTATAGGCATAATAGAAGCAGAAAGTACGCAGAGGAAAACTCTGTAAAAAGTGTTGCAGGAAAAACCGTGATGCGTTTCCGCCACGTTTTTTTCTGAAGCTTTTTGGCTGCGGGTCACTAAATGGGGAATTAGCCTTAAGAACAATGTTGTATATAGATGTCTATAAGGGTTACTTGACTTCACTCCCATAAAAGAGTTACAACTATCGAGCAGTTACTCTGTAGATGTGCGGTTCTCCCCCAGCTTCGCAGTGTGGACAGAAATACAATTACCCAATTGTCACAGCAGCTTGGATTGGTGATGAATGAACGTCCCTCCGTTACGTGCTGGTTTCATGTCGCCTTCACTGGTCAATTCTTAAAAAAATTTTTCTCCCTTATTCAGCAGAAATTCCGACAGATGAAAGTAAAACCGGCAGAGATTTGGCTGCTTTACATCATTTACATCGCGCTCTAAATGACAGCTTGTAATATAATCGTGTTCTACAAGTGACTGCATTTAATCCATTCCCCACCACGGAGCCGGCATTGCTGCATACACATTGGAGCGGACAGTGCATGACATGTATACACCAGGATGAGGCTGGGGGATGGCGGAATGCTACAAAATATTCTCACTGAAGTTGCGTTTCCTCAATAGTTTTATTGTAAGGAAGATTAAGATAACAAATGAATCTTTAGTGAGCAGCTGACCCCCTCACACTGCTCATTCATCATGTTCTTCCAAGTAATTGCTGGCTAGAACAGAGATCGGAAGAAATTAGAGCCTCCCAAACCATGGAAAACAATGCAGAAATGGGTTTAACCCCTTTATATCCAGGCTACTTTAGGCTTTAAATTAGAGAGGAGTGAACCGGTTCGAATTTTCCAAAAATCTCAAGTTTGAATCATTATTATACTCTGGGGTCTCTTAAGACACCTTTGCGGAGTCCAGTGCTCTTTTGCAGGCATCTTCAGTTCTCTTAAATGGGTTATCCCATTTAGGACTGCCCAGTCCCTGCCCAGTCCCTTGCCGTCATTGCGCTTGCATGACCTGTATTCCATTCAATGCTAAGGGGCTGCCTTGCCTGTAATCTCTGGCAGCATCGACAGCCCCATAACAGGGCATGGCCAGGGCCGTAACTACCGGGGTAGCAGTGGTAGCGGCTGCCACAGGGCCCGGGACATTATGGGGCCCGTCAGGCCCCCGATGCTTTTTTTTTTTTTTTTAATAGGCCGTTACCTGCTGGAGTAACCCCAGCAGGTAACGGCCCTATATACTACCGATTTCCGGGGTCCTGCTCACAGCCGCCTGCGCTTTCCATTCTGCGGAGGCGGCTGTGAGCAGTAGTGGGGATCGGTAGGTAAGGCCGCGGGCCGAACCCCACAATCACTGCTATCATTAATAATCGGAGGCCCAGGGGAGATGAGGGAACATAAAAAACAATGTACTGAACTCTCCTACACTTCTTCAGTTTCGGGCCTGTTTGGTGACGTCCCAGACGTCAGCCGAAGTCATTTTGCGTCGCGACGCAGGCCCGGATCACGTGACGCCAGCCTGGTCTAACATTGAAGAAGGCCAAATTAGCAAGGAGTGGACAGGACTCAGGAAGAGGTAAGTAACATTGTTTTTTATGCTTCTATCCTCCCCTGGGTCTCCGATCATTATACTCTGGGGTCTGAAAAGACCCCAGAGTATAATAATTGTTCATGGGTGGTCCACAATGGGGCATAATACTGTGTGCAGAGGCCACTATGGCGCATAATACTGTGTGCAGGGGCCACTATGGGGCATAATACTGTGTGCAGGGGCCACTATGGGGCATAATACTGTGTGCAGGGATCACTATGGGACATAATAGTGTGCGCAGGAATGTGGTTTTTTGAGGGGGGTTGGAGGGAGTGGTCCGAAGTGGCTGTTAGGGGCAGCGGTTTGGGGGGGCCCCATGTCAAATGTTCATCTAGTTACGCCACTGGGCATGGCACTCCATTCACAAGAAAGAGGCATGGGGAAATTGCTGTCCCTTGTTCTTCTTACAGTGATCACAGTGATTTGACACTTATCCTCTATCCTGTGGACAGGGGATAATTGTCCTTAAAGGGACAACCCCTTTAAGGGTTCTTCTGGCCTCCTGGGAGACCTCAGTGGCACTGGGGCACCACTGCAGCCCAATCACAGACATCATGATATTGCCGCACCCACGTGACCAATGAAACCGGTGATAAGCCACTGATATCACCTAGGACACCAGAAGAAAACTGAAGATGCTCACAAAGGAGTTCTGTAAACCTTGAGGGAGCCCAGAAGAGGTGGAAAAGGTGAGTATAACTGTTTATTATTTTTCTGCACCTCCCTGGGCCTCCGAAGGGACCCTAGAATATAATAATATCAATTCCAATTTGGCCTGAACAAGTTCAGTTGGAAACAAAATTTGCAAGCGATCCTCACAGACACACAAAATGGGCCACCATATTGCTTGAGATTGTCATCCCCACAAAGTGTGATCTGAGAGTGCGGCAAACAGTTACTATTACAGTCAGGAGACTACTGAAGGCCCCCAGGTACATTTCTATTACACACTACTAGAGGCAGCATGTAATAATAAGTGAATGGATTTTACAATATACTGCAATGCATTAGTATTGCAGTTTATTGTATGGGTGATCAGACCCCTTAGGGTTTGAACCACCTAGGAGGTCTAAAAATAAAAGTAAAAAAAAATTAAAAATAAGAAATAATAAAAAATAAATATAAAAAATGTATCCCCCCACTTAACTAGATTGCACCTAAAAATATACAAATTAACAAAAACAAATTAGGTGTCCCCAAATACAAAAAATATTTATCTCATGCAGTAAATAACAAATCATAATGGATCACTTTTTTTTATTTTTGCCGTTTAACGTGACTCCAAAAAAAAATTTTTTATAAAAATAATCCAAACATTATACAATCACCAAAATGGTATAAATAACAACTGTGACTTGCCAAGACACATTGCAGAGCTCCAGGTAGGGAAATAAAAAATAAGTTACTGGTTTCAAAATATGGTGACTCAAAGAAATTTTGTATTTTTTCAAAGTTTAGAATTTTTGTAAAAGTATTAAAACATAATAAAAACTATATAAATTTGGCATCACCATGATCGTACCAACCTGTAGAACATAAGTAATGTATCATTTCTACCACTCAGTGAACACCATAAAAAACCAAAGTCATTAAGTCATTAGGCCTCCTGCACATGACCATAGAGGATGAACGGTCCGCAAATATTGATCCGCAATCTGCACAAAAAAACTTGTCCGCATTGCATCAGTCTGTCATCCGCTATAATGGATCCTGTAGGATTCCCTACACTTATCTGTGCCACACATGTGGCCAAAAATAGGACTTTCTTCATAATTTGTGGTTCTTGAATACGGCACAGGCATTCGGCCGCAAAAATTTCAGTTGTTTGTCTAAGCCCATAGCCCCAAAATTGTAGATAAAAAATATGGTCGTGTGCATGAGGCCTAAAAAAGTGGTACGATTGTAGTTTTTTACTAATTGCACCTAATAATCTAATTTCTTCCAGTACATCATATGGTACATGGTGCCATTGCAAACTACAATTTGTCCAGCAAAAAATAAGTTCTCATATGAACAGGAAATAACAAAAAGTTATGGCAAATTCAAGAAGGAAAAATGGGTTAAAGCTACATACAACTCGGAGGTTGTAGAGTCTATAAGGTCCAAAATGGTTCCCAAACCAAAAATATTGCCATGAAGGGGCCCTTAGTGGGAGAAGAACATAACGTTATGGACATAAACCGATGATGCAATACAGAAATAGTCATCTTTTCTGGATATGCCATATCAGCTGGAAAGTGGACTCGGGAGGGGCGTAGGGCTGGTTTGTCTACAGACTGCTGGCCCGTGAAGGCAAAGATATCCCTCAATGTAAGCAAACCTCAATGACGTCTGTATATCCAAATACAGTGTATGGAAAGGGACTGTATTCACGAGATAGCACTTTTATGTTTTCTTTCATCATTTAGAAATATTCATTTTGTACAAAAGTTTTATATATTGCTCATCATTGTGTGGAAATGGAAATGTCTTTGGCTTGGGATGATCTTGTTAGTACAGAAGCTTTTCAGTGTTTACAATCAATTAACCTCCCATCATTGCCGCTCCCGTCATTGCGGCTATTCTGGTGATGTTGCAGCATCTGGACGCCAAAGTAATTTTCCATGTCTTGTGTATCCAGTGACAAGGACAGTCCTGTGTGTGAGCAGCTGCGGGCTTTGTATCACATTTACATAGCTGGTTCTATAGTATATGAATTTAGCAATCGAAATGCAAAAACTTCAGTTCAGCTGAAAGGGAAGTGAATTTTATAAAAATACAACTTTACTATCTTTAATCCCTTTGTGCTACAACCAGTTCTGATTTTTTTCATCCTAACCTTCCAAAAGCTATAACTTTTTTATTTTTCCATTAATATACCTTTAGCTGTATGAGGGCTTGATTTTTGCAGGACCGGTTGTTATTATAATGGTACCATTATATATTATTTATTTTTGTTGGATCATTTTAATGTGCCATATAATGCACTGGTTGAAAAAGGAAAAAAAATGTAGTTAGAATATATTAAGTACTCAATTCTGCCAGTTTTTTTTTTTTTAAAGATTTCAATATACGGACCCCAAAATATGTAAAAAATTCAAAGATGAGCGGTACCAGTAGACATCTACGGCTGGTTTCACATCTGTACATCCTGCATGGTCTGCTTCAGTTTGAAAATGGCGGACACCATTATAGTCAATGGGGTCCTCCATTGTCCTTGTGTAACCGCTGTTTTAGCAGCCCGATTCTTCATCATTCAGGTTCCCCGGTGAATCCGTATTATGGAGACCACCACATTAGTGTGAACCTAGCATGATAATTAGAGATGAGCGAAGTTTTCAAAAATTCAATTTGGCAACTTCGCTGAATTTTCCGATACGATTCTATTCGATCTGAATTAAATTGCAGCGAATAAACAGCTATTTCCTGTCTGTAGAGAGCCGGGGTGGGTGAGTGGGTGGGTGGCAAAATGGCAGAACCCCTTGGATGCCGCGTTCATGTTTGACCGCGGTATCCAAGGTGTTAAAACCCCCGATCGGTTATGGAGCAGGGTGTTAGGTGTCAGTTACAGCTAACACCCTGCTCCATAACCGATTGCGGGTTTTAACACCTTGGATGCAGCGGTCAAACATGCCGTGGGCGCTCGCGAAGGGGTTAAAGGGCCGTGACATCACAGGGCTGGCTGCTGATTGGCTGCACGCATGGCATTGTGGGTGATCCCGTGTTTCCAGAGTTCCTTGCCCCATATCCTAACATGTACAGCAGCCATTTTAAACAAAATGCGATTCGTTACCAGGAAGTGTGAGGAAATCCGGATTCGATGCGAATCGAATATTTCCTGAAATTCGGATCGAATTCCACTTCGTCAGCTTCGATTCACTGATCTCTAATGAGAATCAAATAGGGAAGACTAGTATACTATACACTGAACATTTATAGCCTTTTAGCCCCTCCCTAACGTACAGAACTTTCCAAAAGTTGAGATAAAGGTCTGTTAATGACCACTGATACCAAATTTATATAATTTGTTACAATTTACTACCTTTACAAAGTTAAAAAAATTATTAATAAAATAGTTCTGTGTCATATTTTTTATTTTTTTCAGACTTTGGATTTGGCGATACTAATTTTGCTTTTTTATTGTTTATATTTTTCTACATAAGGATTAGGAAGAAGGTTTTTTACTTTTATTATTTGCTTTTTTTAAAACATTTAAAAAATTTATTTTCATTTTTTTTATTAGTCCTATTAATAGATTTTACTATGCAATCGCTTGATCTCATGAATCATACCTCGCAATATTTCTGAGTTGCAGTGTATTGTGTCATGTTCCGGGTCTAATACTTTTCTGCCCACTATTATGGCATCTAAGGTGGTTAAAATGCCAGAACTGGAATTGTCTCTGTAGGCAGATGTCAGCTGTATAACACAACTAGTACCCTCCGCAAACCTCTTGTCCTGAGCAAGGGAATGGGATTTAAAATACATCGTATTCATACACTGCAAGCAGAACATGAGCGCAGAATCCTCAGCATGTGAATATGACCTAATACATGAATGCAGTGAGTACTCGCTGCAGCATTTAAGGGGTTTACCACTGGGGATCAAGAACACACCTTAGATGGTGTTAAAGCAGGAATCAGTTTGTCTATCACAGCTGAACTCCTGTTATTGATCACATCATGGGCACAGAAACTAAGCTGTGATATCCTCATGACATATATGTATTGCATGGAGCCTTTAGGCAAGGCATTCCGTGACATTCTTGTGTCAAAGTAGCATTACAATTACCCCTTGACACTTGAGTGTCCTACCTGGAAACTGATGACATGTCTAGTCGGAGAGCAAAGAATAGACTCACATAACACTCAGGTGAAGTATACAATGCTATAGAAAAATCATATATATATATATATATATATATATATATATATATATGTTTATTTAGCAATTTATCAGTAACTGATGTCTACTATGTATCTACTCTACTCTACTACACATGTCTATACTGAGCTTCTACTAGGCACGTCTGTGTTAATAATAAGATATGGACAATGTCTTTCTACCCAATAACTTATCTTCCATTACACCATTTTTGGTTTAATGGGGTTCTGCCATTATAGAAAGTCATGACCTTCCACCAGATAGGTCACAAGTTGCGGGTTGGTGGAGGCTTGACTACTGTGACTTCCACAGATATTGAGCGCTGTTTCCCATGTTATAGAGCAGGTTATCACACATGCGGGATGCCAGTCCAGTCATTCTCTATGGGACTATTGGAGATTGCCAAGTGCAGACCATCCAAAGATGGACACAGACACCTGAGGGCCCCTGTGCAAGAACAAGTCGCAGTAAAGAGCACCTTCTTAAGTCTCTTTGATCCATCGGAAATCATTAGCAATGAAATTCATTAGTTTAGGCATTTACCCACCATCAAAGAGACAGTAGAAAGTTGCTGTTAATGTGATAAGGCCCCCTGACCTACTGGGCCCCTGTGCAGATGTAAGGGTTGTACCAATGGTAGCTATGTCCGGCAGTACCATAGAGAATTATTTGAGCATCAAGATGTGTGCGTAACGTGATGTTCCATTCACATGGTTGAAATGGGACCCCATTCTTGGGATTGTTGGGGTTCCCAGCTATCAGACCCATCAAGTTATGACCTATCTTGTGTATCGGTCATAACTTGCTATAGCCACACAACCCCTTTAAAGAATTTCTATACAGTTTATGAAGAAAATACCAGCCAAGTACGCCAAGTCTTCTTGAGCTTTGAAGGCTCAGGTCGATCGTGCATTATTCCATGGCATGCTTTGTAGATTATCTGGAGATATTTTCCAGCGCTGTGCGGAATATTCCAAACCTTTATATCATCAAGTAAAAATAGAAGCCGTCATTAACCACAGTAAATGCCACGCACCTAGTCGCACATTAAGTAGACCCCTGGAGTCTTTGTGAATTATGTAATAAGCTTAATGATCCCGTGTATAACATCACAGTCCTTTGCTCTTTTCAAAGATTCAGAAGACGCTCGTATCGTGATCCGCTTCCATTTACCAGTGTAATGTTCCAACATGTAATTGAAGTTTGTCATTTGTGACAAGAAGGGCTAAATGTTTAAACACCAAAAGGTAATAAAAAAAATAGAGTAATTTGTGAAAAATATACAGAAGTGCAATACAGATCTGACAAGGCGACTGATAACACATTCAGTGCTAGAGTATATATCCCATAGAGGTAGACCATGCAGAATGGGGTGTAACTTTATGGGGTGCAGAGGTTGCAATCACTCCTAGGCTCAAGAGCCTTAGGGCGCACATAAGGCGTCTCTTCCCAAGACGAGGAGCCCAGTACTATAAACAATAAATTATAGTTGGGGCCCAGGAGCTTCATGTTTAGCCTCTGTATGCAGACGCTATGGGGCCCCAGGTGATAGGGGCCAGTTCTTGCAAGCTACATCACTAATTATAATGATTTGGATACAATCCTGAACACTTCTGGTTTCTTGCAGTTTCTTGCTAGTTATTGAGTGTGGGATGTATGTTCAATCCAGAAGTAGATGTCCTAGTGTGCAGTGTTTTTTTTCAGGGGGTTTTTCTAAATCCATTTTTAGTTTTTTCTACTTGTTTGCATGTTTTTTTCCTGTAGGTATCTGTTCTTCATCTACTCACTGGTGCTCAGGTCTGCATCGCTTGATTTTCTTGTCTCAAGGTCCTAGTGCACTAGTGTTGTCCATGTTAGGGTCAGTATTGAATTTTAGCATTTCCACTGGTGTCTGTTGTTATGGTCAGTGTTTAGGGATAGATTTTAAGAAAACATCCAGAAATAATTGAATCAGGATCAGATTTTCTTTTCGTTTAATTCTCTATCAACCATATATTCCAGATCATCCATTTGTTCCATAGACTGAATATCATCACTATCCTCTTCCAGCCATCTATTAGTGAGTTCCTATTTCCTTGCATTGTTATTACTTGCTAGTGTTGTGGACATCAGCAAACAGGTTCATAATTAGCTGTTTCTGTTATGAAATTTTCCCAAAATTTTGGGTGTGGCGACATTTTGGGGGTTCATCTTCCATGAATCATTATTATACTTTGGCATCTCTTAAGTCTCCAGAGTATAATAAGCCAAAGGGCAAAGGGAGTTGCGGACAAAATACTAAACATTGATACTCACTAGAAATGAGCGAATTACTCAAAAGTTTGATTTGGCAATTCGATTCGAAGTTCAAAAAAAATTTGCTTCAATCCGAATTACTTTGCGGCAAATAAACAGCTATTTCCGGGCTGCAGAGACCCGGGGTGGGCGGCAAAATGGTGGAAGCCCTTAGATGCCGCGGTCATGTTTCTTTCTCTCTCTTCAGCACGGACAACTTTTATTCATGTGGAAGGATCTGCTAACAAGCAAAGACACGGCTACCCAATCACATCACTAGAGAACATCATGTGACCATCTGATGTCACAAAGGTTCTTACTAAATATTCATTACCACAAAGTTTCAGGAAATCCGGAATCAAAGATTTCCTGAAATTCGAATCGAATTCCGCTTCTGCAGAATCGATTAGCTCATCTCTAATACTCACCTTTCCTTACTTTTCCTGGGCGTCTGGTCTTCTTTCCTTGCTTCTAGTCTTCACCTGTAGACTCTTGTGGCCTCTTTTGTTGACTTCTCCAAAGAGTCATTGCTAAGACTTGTGGTTGAACCTCAGCAGTTACATAGGGTGCGCCAACATCATGACTCTTGACCCAAGTCTCATGATGTTGGCATGCTCCATGTGACTCCAGGGCACGTGACATTGCAAACGATGCCGGAAGATACCAGAAGAGACCACAGAAATGAAGACCTGATGCCCAGAAGAGGTGAGGTAAGGTGAGTGTCTGTGTTTTTTATTTTGTCTGCACAGATCGTAAAGGTCCCACAAGCATAGCCAGGGAAAATCTGTCCTGTATACCCATACTCAATGCAGTACATAGAGCTGTAGCAGATGTCAAAGGTAGGACGGTCACTTTTAATGGTTGTATCTCTTTTAAACCACCTATAAAGAACAAACCGCAGCATATAAAGCTCAGATTCCCAACTGTTTTTAATTGGTGATATTTTTTATACCCAAATCCAATCTGTGATCTTGGTAGTATATGAATATCTTAGCTTTCATATGATACCAGAACTAATTTTCTTGGTGGTATAAAACTAGAGATAAAGCCTTTCAAAGTGACCAGCCCTCTTTGGCAAAGGCTACAGCTCTCCATACGAAATGTGTCCAGGTTTTCTTTTTCAACAGCTCAGTTAGAGGTCACTAGGGATACTTTTAGAGCCTAATTTCTATTATAAGGAAGTTAGAAGGAGGTTAATAAAGTATTTTACAAAAACTTTCACCAAACACAATAGCCAAAAAATAAATAGATTACAATGTCTCATGAAACCAATTCAACAAAATATCATCTGAAGCTAAAAAAAACCATGAACGGCTACAATTCACACCTGCAGTCGCCCCCACAAGATGGACACACATAGACACAAATGGGACAGTTAGCATATCACTTTGTGATAGCCTATCAAGAGATTAGGTTGCCTTTATGCAAGTGATGTAGCTTGAAGTTCCTGAGCCCCAATGAAAAATCAGTATCAGGGCCCCCTCCTACCATGTGCTATGTATAATACTAGTGTCTAGAGGCTTTTGGGGCCCCTCAGATTACAGGGCCCTGTATGTACCTGTGCATACCCTGTAGCCATGCCCCTGCTTTTATAATAAGTTCACCCATAGGATTCCACCTCCCATTCAGCTAGCAGAGGAAACATCCTTCACAAGTCCGTTATTTTCAATGGACCCAAAAGTCCTGCACCCCGTGTTATTATGTCAGCCACAATAACAGGGACCTGTGACGGATTTGGTGAAAACAAACAGATCAAATCCCATTGAAATCAATGGGATTTTTAACAGATTTTTGACAGATCTGCTCGTGTCCGTTGTTAATATTTTCTGACGGATGCCAGCAACGGCAGTGTGAGCGCCCCCTTAAAGGGTTGTCCTAAGAAGTAAACTGAAAAGGACCCTTCTCGCTCTCCACATTTAACCTGACCACAGACAGGCTGAATGTGTGTGGGGTTGGTGATGGTCCTCGCTCCCATTCACTTCAATAAGAGCGCTGGAGAAAGTCGAAGTGCAGCACTCAGCTAGCTCCAACACTCCTACTGAAGTGAATGGGCGTGCTGACCATTACCAGTTACACCCAGCCTGGGTTTCTGATAAGACGCAGACCATAGAAAGTTCCTTCAGTCATGGTCATATCCATAGGAAACAGATCAAGGAAACAGACTGTCACCACTAAGATGATTAAAGAAAGTCATTAAAACTCTGCAACATTTTTAATTATTTATATTAGCAAAAATATTTAACTTTTAATTGTCTACAAATCTAAATATGGTTATGTTCATGGTAATACCTCTTTAAAGATGCAGCGTCTTTTCTTTTTCTTTTTTCCATTGTAAAAGCCATAACTTTTTAATTTTAATGTTAACATAGACATATGAGGGTTTGTTTTTGCTGAACAATTTGTACTTTTTTTATTGCACCGATTTAGTCTTCAGAGGCATATGCAGGATTCTTTGTGGGGGCGGGTAGTGATGATTGAGTATGATCCTTGGTAAGTGCCAGGGGGAGCATCTTCCATGAGGCAACCTGAGGCATTGGCTTCAGGCGGCGCCTTATGGAATAAACTGAGGGGGGGGCATTTTTATTAATCAGCAGCTACTTATTGTATTATTGCTATAAGCAGCTGCCGATAAGGTTTACTCATCTGTCCACACTCCTGTCCAGGCTGCCCTCCGCTGCCGCCACTACACTTACGTCACAACATTGAAGTATGCCAGGACACTGTATGTAGCGTCCAGGCGTTCTTCAGCATTGTGACGTAAGTGTAGCGCCGGCTACAGCACACCCTGGAGGTGGCAGCAGACGACAGTGTTCAGGTGAGTAAACATTATCGCCCGCTACTCTGTGTGCGGGTAAAAAAAAGCGGGTCATAAACTGTGGTTGGGCTTTAAAAAAGGGGTCATATATTGTGTGGGGGTATAAAAGGGGGCCATAAACTGTGTGGGGGGCCATAAATAGGGTGATCATATACTGTGTGGGGGCCATAAAAAGGGGCCAGATACTGTATGGGGGAGCAAAAAAGGGGTCATATATTGTGGGCGGCCATGAGAAAGGGATCATATACTGTGGGGGGAAATAAAAAAGCGGGATAATATACTGTAGTGGGTATAATAGGGGGCCATAAACTGGGTGGAGGCCATAAATAGGAGGATCATATGCTGTGTGGGGGCCATAAAATGTGGTCAGATACTGTATGGGGGACAAAAAAAGGGGTCATATATTGTAGGGGGCTAAAAAAGAGGGGGTCATATACCATGTGCGGGGCCAAAAAAAGGGGGTCAAATATCTTGTAGAGGGCCAAAAAAAGGGGTCATGTATTGTGGCCCCAAAAAATGGGGGTCATGTATTGTGTGGTGGGCCCAAAAAATGTGGGTGTGATACTATGTGGGGGCCAAATAAGAGGATTTTTTTGATCTGCGTGTCCTAATGCGGGGGGACCCATCACACAACCAAAGATACCTGGGTGGGTATTTTTTTTTTGGCGGGGGGCGCTTTTCTATAGTCTTCCTCAGGCGGCAGAGCGGCTAGGCTCACCCTTGGTAATTCCTACTCTAAACTATGAGACTTCCCCCTTGCGTACACCCCTGGTGGGCCTTAAAACGTGGTGTAAGTAGACTCTGAAGCTTCCGTACCTGGTACCCCAAGGGGCAATGGTGGAGGGAGATTGCCATAGGCAAAAGACTCAGGGCACATGCCTTTGGTGCCATCAACACCCCTGCCCCATATATACTTATATAATCTTTGTATATACATGCGGATTGTAAGGAAAGATTGATTGGGATCATGTCCCTGCTCTGACTAGAGACTGTGAGCCGAGCATGGCGTGACTTTGAGAGTGGCGATTTATCATGGTTACAGAATGTGATGGTGGCTCATTTAGTCCACTCTTTTTACCAACACAATCCATACATTATAAAGTGCTGTCAGAAAGGCTTGACAACTGGAGAATTTACAACCATTTATCACAACGTGCGCGGCCTCATGATGGAGAATTTAACTCTGCGTCCACCCTTGCACACAACAGTTATCATACAATGATGTATAGGATAATACCCTAATGCTAAATGTTAACTCTTCAGTTTGCATTGCAAAATGTTTAAATTGCTATACAGTACTGTGCAAAAGTTTTAGGCAGAAGAAAAATGCTTAATAGGGTTAAGGGTTAATAGTTTATTTTGTTAATAAAAAAAAATGAAGTGAATGAAGAAAAAGAGAAATGTACAGTAAATCACATCATTATTTTGTGTGACCTTTACCTTTTGGAGGAGGAGTCCTGGAAGTGATGATACGGCCCCCACAGATATAGACCTGATCTCAACATCATCCAGTCTGTCTGGGATGACATGAAGAGGCAGAAGGATTGGAGCAAGCCTACATCTACAGAAGATCTGTGCTTAGTTCTCCAAGATGGCGGGAACAACCTCCCTGCTGAGTTCTGCCAAAAACTGTCTGCAAGTACCGAGAAGAACTGATGGAAGGCAAAGGGCAAAGGTCACACCAAATATTGATGGGATTTACATTTTTCTTTTCTTCATTCACTTCATTTTTCAAGATTAACCCTTCTATTTCTTAAAACATTCTTACTAGTGATGGGCAAATCTGAAGAGACCCCAGGGTATAATAATGTCAGTTTTCACTTTGACATAACTTCGGCTGTATTTGCTTTAGAGAGTTATAAATTGTATAGATAGGTTCCTAGGAACCCTAAGAGTATTCTACACTATGTTTTATAGATAGGTTCCTACGAGCCCTAAGAGTGTTCTACACTATGTTTTATAGATAGGTCCCTAGGAGCCCTAAGAGTATTCTACACTATGTTTTATAGATAGGTTCCTAGGAGCCCTGACAGTATTCTACACTATGTTTTATAGATAAGTTGCTACGAGCCCTAAGAGTGTTCTACACTATGTTTTATAGAAAAGTTCCTACGAGCCCTAAGAGTGTTCTATACTATGTTTTATAGATAGGTTCCTAGGAGCCCTAAGAGTGTTCTACACTATTTTTTATAGATAGGTTCCTAGGAGCCCTAAGACTATTCTACACTATGTTTTATAGATAGGTTCCTAGGAGCCCTGAGAGTGTTCTACACTATGTTTTATAGATAGGTTCCTAGGAGCCCTGACAGTGTTCTACACTATGTTTTATAGATAGATTCCTAGGAGTCCTAAGAGTGTTCTACACTATGTTTTATAGATAGGTTCCTAGGAGCCCTGACAGTGTTCTACACTATGTTTTATAGACAGGTTCCTAGGAGCCCTAAGAGTGATCTACACTATGTTTTATAGATAGGTTCCTAGGAGCCCTAAGAGTATTCTACACTATTTTATAGATAGGTTCCGAGGAGCCCTAAGAGTGCTCTACACTATGTTTTATAGATAGGTTCCTAGGAGCCCTAAGAGTATTCTACACTATTTTATAGATAGGTTCCGAGGAGCCCTAAGAGTATTCTACACTATGTTTTATAGATAGGTTCTGAGGAGCCCTAAGAGTATTCTACACTATGTTTTATAGATAGGTTCCTAGGAGCCCTAAGAGTATTCTACACTATGTTTTATAGATAGGTTCCTAGGAGCCCTAAGAGTGCTCTACACTATGTTTTATAGATAGGTTCCTAGGAGCCCTAAGAGTATTCTACACTATTTTATAGATAGGTTCCGAGGAGCCCTAAGAGTATTCTACACTATGTTTTATAGATAGGTTCTGAGGAGCCCTAAGAGTATTCTACACTATGTTTTATAGATAGGTTGCTAGGAGCCCTAAGAGTATTCTACACTATGTTTTATAGATAGGTTCCTAGGAGCCCTAAGAGTATTCTACACTGTTTTATAGATAGGTTCCTAGGAGCCCTGACAGTATTCTACATTATGTTTTATAGATAGGTTCCTAGGAGCCCTGACAGTGTTCTATACTATGTTTTATAGATAGGTTCCTAGGAGTCCTGACAGTGTTCTACACTATGTTTTATAGATAGGTTCCTAGGAGCCCTGACAGTATTCTACATTATGTTTTATAGATAGGTGCCTAGGAGCCCTGACAGTGTTCTACACTATGTTTTATAGAAAGGTTCCTAGGAGTCCTAAGAGTAGTCTACACTATATTTTATAGATAGGTTCCTAGGAGCCCTAAGAGTGTTCTATGCTATGTTTTATAGATAGGTTCCTAGGAGCCCTAAGAGTGTTCTACACTACATTTTAAGCCAATTTAAGGTGTGGTTGATACCGATCTTGTTCGACCCGAAACAAATCTTGATCCCAAACCACCTGAACCTGAAACTAAACGAATCTTGAGAGGTTCACCTATCTCTATTTCCTACTTTGCAGATTTTTTTTCCCACACTTGCCTAAAATTTCTGCATGCTACTGTATACTTCAAAAAATTTGCCTGCTGTCAGTGAACTGATACAATTAAAGCTTTCATGATACTCTAAATTACTCACCTGAGCAGCTTGGATACTGTTTACGTAGGTGCATGGTTTATTACCACTTCAGACAATATTAGGAACTGTAGTGAAGAGTACAAGATGGCAATGGTCTCACAGATCCAGCTAGCCCACTATGTGCAGGAGTCCGGGAGGGGTAAATCCATTGGAGGACGTATGTGTCCCAAACTTTGGTTTATATTGGACAGTTGGCACGCAGACTGCCCAAGAGCATGAAGCAACCTGGAGGCTAGGAAGACAAACTGAGCTGAGACCGAACAATGGAATATGGAGAGCCCCAAAAAGGGTGCCTGGGTTTGGAGGAATGTTCAACGGAAGCCTGGTACCTCGCTGGTAAGCAATGGCATCCGCAAAGAGTAAGTGAATGCAACTGTAACAAGACGAGCTTAATGTGAGGCAGCGGGGACTCCCTTTGCACAGGCTTGATGGCCAAAGACCACAAGTGACAGACATTGAAGATATTCTTCTCTAAACATTCCAAAACATTCAACTAATAAACTAGTTGAGACTTCTAACCCAGTAGGCTTTCTATATCGATCACCTGGAAATGGGTTTATTTTGTCCTATCTCGACTGCTGACCCACTTATTAAATTGCTGGACACAAATAGTACATTATTATTGCTCCCATGTAAGTACAAACTTGGGTTTTGCAAATAGCCAAATCCTTTATGTGCAGAATTACAGAATCCATTCTGGATACACGAGGCGGCTTATTTAAGGAGCTTGTTTTACTATATAAACCATGGGGGTAAAAAGTAACTACAAGGTTGATTTAATTCAAGAAGAGACCTGTAAGGGCCGGTGGCTCTGTTCTTAGCAGGTGGTGTTTCGTGACTTCCAGTAAATTAAGTATCCATTGTAAAGAGTCCTGTCATGTTGACATGTGTACGAATACATAGGGATACAGTGGTAACTCTATATTATTAGGGAAATTCTTCTCACTGTCAGTCACCAACCTCCTTGAATTACTTGTTATTTCTTTAATGCTTTTTTTTCCTTTCATCCTCTGGTTAAAAAAAAACAAAAAAAACTTAACAAAAAAACCACACAAATTAAACATGACACACAGTGAAAGGAGATAATTCTGCTGCCTATTGGCTTTATACCTTGGCTTTATACTTTTGAAAAGAGATTTGGTATAAAGTCTACGAAAGCATTTCAAAAAATGTATTAAAGCTTCTCAAAAAATGTAAAAAGTTGATCAAATTTTATTCCTTTCTAGAATTATAAATGTTTGAAGTTTCAGATCTGTAAGAACAGGTTATGTGCTTTCTTACCACAGCTAAATTACTCACTGTATGCTTATGTTGGAAAGGGTAGTGGGCATGTTCTATGCCAAGTACAGTGGAAACCAGGCAGGGAAAGAAGAACTTGGATCCATTTATCATCTATTGCCAATGATTTGGTCCTAAGTTACCTGCCTCAAGCTTTATAATAATTCCCTTTAAAATATATATCAAATAGAGCTGAGTGAACTTACTCGTACTGAGCTGGGTTTGACCCAAATATTCCAAATAGGGTCTCTTCAGACCTTATAATAGGTAGAAGCCCAGGGGAGGTAACAAAAAAACAAAACAAAAACAAAAAAAATAATCATACTTACTTTTTCTTACCTTCTGACAGTGTTCTACACTACGTTTTATAGATAGGGTCCTAGGAGCCCTAAGAGTGTTCTACACTATGTTTTATAGATAGTTTCCTAGGAGTCCTGACGGTGTTCTACACTATGTTTTATAGATAGGTTCCTAGGAGCCCTGACAGTGTTCTATCCTATGTTTTATAGATAGGTTCCTTGAAGCCCTGACAGTGTTCTACATTATGTTTTATAGATAGGTTCCTAGGAGCTCTAAGAGTGTTCTACACTATGTTTTATAGATAGGTTCCTAGGAGCCCTGACAGTGTAATACACTATGTTTTATAGATAGGTTCCTAGGAGCCCTAAGAGTATTCTACACTATGTTTTATAGATAGGTTCCTCGAAGCCCTGACAGTGTTCTACATTATGTTTTATAGATAGGTTCCTAGGAGCCCTAAGAGTGTTCTACACTATGTTTTATAGATAGAGTCCTAGGAGTCCTAAGAGTGTTCTACACTATGTTTTATAGATAGGTTCCCACGGAGCCCTGACAGTGTTCTACACTATGTTTTATAGATAGGTTCCTAGGAGCCCTAAGAGTGCTCTACACTATGTTTTATAGATAGGTTCCTAGGAGCCCTGACAGTGTTCTACACTATGTTTTATAGATAGGTTCCTAGGAGCCCTAAGAGTATTCTACACTATTTTATAGATAGGTTCCTAGGAGCCCTAAGAGTGCTCTACACTATGTTTTATAGATAGGTTCCTAGGAGCCCTGACAGTGTTCTACACTATGTTTTATAGATAGGTTCCGAGGAGCCCTAAGAGTATTCTACACTATGTTTTATAGATAGGTTCCTAGGAGCCCTAAGAGTGTTCTACACTATGTTTTATAGATAGGTTCCTAGGAGCCCTGACAGTGTTCTACACTTTGTTTTATAGATAGGTTCCTAGGAGCCCTGACAGTGTTCTACACTATGTTTTATAGATAGGTTCTTCAGCACAGAGCAATTACAATGAATATTCTGTGTAAAATCCCTGCCTTATGTCAAGTAAACTGACTTCTTCTAATATATAATTGTCTTGTAGGATTTAGTGTCCCCTATGTACCTCCCCCTTCCCCCACTACTATCAGTTATTACAATTCTTTTGTACAACCAAGAAGAAAATATTGAGGAAGATTGAAAAATGTAAAAGCTTTTCTCAGCAATGTATAAATCTCCTCCTAACATGTCGTCAAATTACTTTTATGTCTCTTCTACATGGAGGGCAAATTGGCAATTTTTTATTTTTTTTTTTCTCCTGTCATGAAAAAAAAAAAAAAAAAAAAAATGTGATACAAAGTTTAACTTTTTACTTTTGACTTAAATGTCCCTTTTTTTTCGAATGGTTCTTTATTTGCTGTGAAATTGATTTTCTTTCGGTGGCATTAAATCTTCAAGCCTCGGAGATTGTATATCTTTTAGTGCCGCCTTAAATCTATCAGAGAGACACATAAGAAAAGCTTGTATAATCGGGATTTACCTACAGTGAGACAATGAGCTGGTGCAGGTGCACTTAGTGTGTTTATCCACCTGCCATCTACCTACAAACACTTACCAAGATGAATGAGGCGCAGGCCGAGGATGAAACATTGGTATCCAGACTACTACTACTTGTGGGAACCATTATGCGAGTATTTGATGTGGCACCAGGAGTAGAGCTGTGACCCTCCATGCTGCTTTTCTGCTTAAAAGATTCTGCTTTTATTGAGCGCGTCATACCCAGCAGAAAATTAGCCCATTTTCCCAAATTACGGTTAGTTTTACCTCCATTAAGCCAAATTACTTTCCATTTAGATGTCTTAATCTCTCGGAAAATAACTCATTATGCTGTTTTTTCTTAAAGATTTCATTTTTTAAACTGCCCATCTCCATACTGTATTATGTTCTCAACATTTTGTATTCATACTGCGAATGTAAAGAATTTTGTCTACCGAATCCAAATATATATATATATATATATATATATATATATATCACTGCTACATACCTTAAAATACGTAGGACTTAGAGTGTCATGTTGTAAAACTTTCTTAGAATAGTTAGATAAATTCAGTAGTTAGATATTAGATGGATAGATAGATAGATAGATAGATAGATAGATAGATAGATAGATCAGGAGGGGCCCCATTCTCAATATAAAAGTGGGTAGCAGATCTGGGCCCCCATCTGTGAGTTATTTATGGCATATCCTATGAGCGGAATACCCGTTTAACTCATTTGTTAAACTGTGCTATATCAGTAGAAAGATATGAGATAGATAGATAGATAGATAGATAGATAGATAGATAATGTGATATACAGTATATGATATAAGATAGATACACAGATAGATATGAAACAGATAGATAGATAGATAGATAGATATGTTAATGATAGATAGATAGATAGATAGATAGATAGATAGAAGCAATTCCTGAGCAATCAAAGCTGTTAGTTTTGGTGCCTGATATACTATTTAGGCTCTGTACTGTCAGGAGGGCGGTGTAAGGCAGGAGCAGGCAAGGGGTGTGATTCTCAACTCTGACACTGCCTGCCTCTGATTGGAACTCTCAGCTACACCCTTCTGTCTAACAGCGCCCTCCTGACATTACAGAGCTTAAATAGCTCATCAGAAACCAAAACTAACTGCTCTTGTTTCTCACAGTATTCTACACTATGGTTCATAGATAGGTTCCTAGGAGCCCTAAGAGTATTCTACACTATGTTTTATAGATAGGTTCCTAGGAGCCCTGACAGTGTTCTACACTATGTTTTATAGATAGGTCCCTAGGTGCCCTAAGAGTATTCTACACTATGTTTTATAGATAGGTTCCTAGGCGCCCTAAGAGTATTCTACACTATGTTTTATAGATAGGTTCCTAGGCGCCCTAAGAGTATTCTACACTATGTTTATTCTACACTATGTTTTATAGATAGGTTCCTAGGAGCCCTAAGAGTATTCTACACTATGTTTTATAGATAGGTTCCTAGGAGCCCTAAGAGTGTTCTACACTATGTTTTATAGATAGGTTCCTAGGAGCCCTAAGAGTATTCTACACTATGTTTTATAGATAGGTTCCTAGGAGCCCTGACAGTGTAATACTATGGGAAAGCATTACAAAGCAATGAGTCCCGAAATCCTCCAAAAGTGATGTTCTTAACTCAGGTAAGAGCTCTAGCATCATCAATGTTATTTACAGACTAGAAGCGTAATGAGCAGCCAGCAGTAATCTATTTGTCTCGATGATGGCATGAGGGAGTCGTATCAGGTACAATATTATAAACCAAAAGAAGCGTAACATTTGCAAAAATAAAATTTTATTAGCAACATAAACAAGATGGTTATTGATGTCGCACTATTGACCGTTCCGTTCATCAACCCAACAGTTTTACTCTTGTTTGATACTGTAAATTTCAGTGGGTCTTCTACAAATACACATTCTTCAGCTTGGCAGTAGAGGATCTGTAGGTTACGCATTAAAAAGAACCAATTTTACATAAGTTTGTGCCCCTTCATTAAGTTTTATTTGGAGCTCTCTTAGGAAATGCGGCTTTGCTGAGTAGCGTTGCTTTCTGTGTTGCCTTATAGTGCGCACACAACTAATATAAAACATCTTATATTTACTATTATTATTATATACTTATTATTTATATAGTGCCATAAACTCCTATGGCGATGTGCAATTTAGTTCGCATTAAGGGCAGAAATGGAAAAAGCAATTATTGAAGTGACTCAGTTTGTCAACACTTTTTAGGCTAAAAATTCTGAGCTGAATCATATTGTTATATGTTTACATGGGCTGGAGCTCTATTTTTCTCATACAGACCTATAATTCTCCTGTTCCTCACCTCTTGGCCATACACTCCAAAGTTATGGCTACCTGCGGCCACTACTACGGGGACTTCTATGTGTACATACTTAAATGGGAGCTGTATGCGCTCATTTTTAACTTTTAGAAGATGACTATTATTTAGGCAATTTTTTAGTTCAAAGGATTTTGGAAAGAAAATGGCTCCCAGCTCCACATTTGAGGAGATTTGTTCCATGTATGGGGTTACAAGTACACAAAAGTTTCACCATTTTCAGTTATATAGTCTTCAGTAACAAAAAGTGGACAGGTTTGCAATGAGCCAGGTTCTTTAGAAATTTTAAAAAAAATTCTGGTTTGACAAAATCCAAAATTTTTGAGGTTCGCCATTCACAAACCAGTAAAATATTATAGAGTCTTATAACAGTGTTACTCATCTCTCCTGGGCTCCGTCCCAGCTTCCTGTGCAGGTCCATGTCTTCTTTGAGCCTCCTGAAAGGTCTTTGATTGGGATAGGGACCAGAACCTGACAGTGGTGGAGCCCAGGAAAGGCGAGTAACTGCTTCTCTGTTTACTCACCTCCCTTTTCCTCTGCTTATTATACTCTGGGGTCTTATTATACTCTGCTATAATAATAGCGGTTTCAGTTGAGACCAAACAACCCAGCCTTGATGATATATAGGTCACCTAATTCACAAGGCACCAGAGGTCTAGGCTATGAGTGCGGAAGGTAGCATCGCATGTGATAACAGGAGTGATGCCATCTCCTTGTGTTGTGCAGAGTGCTGTAATGTTGTATATGCTGCTTCTTTTCTGTATTTCTTCAAACAAGCTCAGTAAAGTTTTGGCTCCAGTATATGAGTGCCTGGTGGTTTTCCTTCTAATGTGACCACGAGTTCTCTGCGGGGCATGACCAACTGGAGTACGGATCCCTTCCTAGAGATACAATAACTTAAAGGGGTTGCCTAAAGTAAAATTTTATTTTAAAATTAAAAAATAATTTAAGAAAAAAAAATAAATAAATAAACCTACATACTCACCTGTCCACGGTGCTCTGTTGCCTCCCAGTGCGGTCCAGCTGCTGTGATGCTTTCTTCTGGCGGACATCCCGGCCACATGTGAGTGCTGACGTCCCTGGG
Organism: Leptodactylus fallax; assembly: GCA_947044405.1. Taxonomy (NCBI): domain Eukaryota; kingdom Metazoa; phylum Chordata; class Amphibia; order Anura; family Leptodactylidae; genus Leptodactylus; species Leptodactylus fallax. The sequence goes on from CAMRHE010000491.1 coordinate 609,833, forward strand.
TCCTTTCTTTGTGTTGCTGAGGCCAATCAGCGGCCTAAGCGAAGGGGATCGGGGACATCACAGCCGGCAAGAACTTCCGCCACAAAAAGACATCGACGCAGGACCGGACCGCGCTGAGAGGACACCGGAGCACTGAGGACAGGTGAGTATATATATTTTTTCATTTTTTTTTTTAACCTCCTTCTGCCGAATTTAAAAAAAAAAATAATTTATCCTGGACAACCTCTTTAAGCCTTACAATGGTGGGGAAACTCATCAAGACCAACCCTAGTAACATTGTACATTTCTATATTTTGTACTGTCTTCAAGGGGACATAACCCAAGAATGCCCTGAGAAACACCCACCTGACTCCTACATGGTTCTCTACAAGCTCATTCACTACAATGTATCATCTAACCTGTGTGGAAAGGAAAAAACCTGCAGCATTGAAAAAAAAAAAAACTAAAAAAAAGTCATAGTGTGTGTGAACAAGGCTGAAGCTTTATGACTCGTGTTGAGTGAGGTAATGTACTTAATGGGGTAGATGTCATTGCCTGCAGGCAAAGACAAAGCTGTAAATCAGAAATAGTTTTTAAATATGAGTTCCCTCTGTGTCAGTGTCAGATACATTTCTTAGAAAACCAATCACAGATCATTGTTCCGGATACATTGCCAAGTGATAAATATGTCAGGGATGTATGTGTCTGTAGAAAGAGGAAAGATATAAAGAGCAAAATAATATGTTATTTACTCAGAATAGGAAGAAATGGAGAGTAATGGATACAAAAATCAGTAAAAAATAAATTATAGATAAATAGATAGATATGTGATAGATAGATAGATAGATATGTAGAGATATAGATAGATATGAGATAGATAGATAGATAGATAGATAGATAGATAGATATGTAGATATATAGATAGATATATATGAGATAGATAGATAGATAGATATGTAGATATATAGATAGATATGAGATAGATAGATAGATAGATAGATAGGATAGATAGATTTCACTAGGAGGAGCTGGCTCCTTGTTTTCAGAAGGCTGTGAGATATCTATCGATGGAGAGAAAAAGAGGCAAGGAGCCATCAATATCTCTGTGAACCAAGTAGGCCACAGAACACAGAAAACAGGACCAAGTTAATGTTCTATGAGGGGTAAGGCCAGATATTGTACAGATAAATGGAAGAGAGTACCTGCTGGAAGTCAGAATGGATAAAACATGAGTCCTGCATCATCATAGAAGATGCCATCATGCTCCGGTCCAACATGAGGATAAAGCCACGACTATTGAACAATGAACAAGGAAGAGCCTGCAATGTCAGGATTGTGTTCTTCTCAGCCTGAATAACACAAGATAGCCCTGTTATAGTGCAAATGACTAGAAGAGAAGTCCTGGGGAATTCCAGGAGTATAGACTATGTGAGAGAGATAGAGTTTAGTATGTCTGTTATTCACTGTTGTTGGATAAAGAATATTAAGTTGTTTTGCAAACAGACTTTTTGATATATGCCAGAAATTGCAAGGTAACCCTGAGAAACTGCATGTGCGAGGAAAGGGAGACTCCCTCCCAACTGATGTGCCGCTGAAGGCCGGCTATTACAGGTAAGTTAAAGTGGTTGTCCAGTTTTAGACCAATATTGAGAGACAAATGTTATTGTTTGTATAATACAAAGTTGTGCAATTTCCCAATATACTTTCTGTATCGATTCCTCACGGTTTTCTAGATTTCTGCTTGCTGTTATTCATTCTGCTTACTCCCAGTGGATAAAAATCAGTCCATGGTCATGTGATATACAGTCCATTGTCATGTGATATACAATCCATGATCATGTGATATACAGTCCATGGTCATGTGATGTACAGTCCACATTTATGTGATATACAGTCCATGGTCATGTGATATACATTCCATGGTCATGTGATGTTCAGTCCACGGTCATGTGATATACATTACATGGTCATGTGATATAAATTCCATAGTCATGTGATGTTCAGTACATGGTCATGTGATATACAGTCCATGGTCATGTGATATACAGTACATGGTCATGTGATGGACACACAGGTGCACAGCTCGTTATAATCACAGCACAGTAATCAGATATCTGCCTGGTAACGAGCTGTGCACCTGTGTGTCCATCACATGACCATGTACTGTATATCACATGACCATGGACTGTATATCATATAACCATGGACTGTATATCACATGACCATGGACTGTACATCACAAGACCACGGACCGTATATCACATGACCATGAACTGATTTTTATCCACTTGGAGTAAGCAGAATGAATAAGAGCAAGCAGAGATCTAGAAATCTGTTAGGAATCAATACATAAAGTATATTGGGAAATTGTAGAACTTTTTGTTGGACACGCAATAACATTTGTCTCTTAATGGACAACCCCTTTAACCAGTGTTTTCTCTGCTGTTTGTTTGAGCGCTCTCCTGTGTGCTTCAATAGACGTATTAGTAAATCATCATATATACCACAGCCAAGTGTCCCCTGAGTCTGTCACCATTATACCTGCACTACATTACAGACTTATTAAAACCTATAAAATCAGCTGCAAATGTCAAAAAAAAAAAAAATCAGTGCTCATTTGTGGCCAGAGTACATTAGCTGCAGTTTTGACATCATTGCTCCAATCTCTGGGCTACAATGTCAGTGGTATGACACATGACCTGTCACTTCCTGTCCGTGGAGAAACAAAGATCAGGATGACCAGTGGGGAACCTTTGCTTAGGAGCTGGCAGAACAAAGAGACGACTACTCTTTATTTTATGGCATGTTTATACATTTTATTTTATTTTTTAATTCTGATGCTTTTTCTTTAATTTGGATAATTATTATGGAAAAATAAAAAAATGATGACTAATGGAATGTGATGATGAAAAGAAATAAAAGAAAAATAACACAGTGATCTTATCACAAAATAAAGGTTTAAAAAAAGAAACGTCTGTGAAATTCCAAAACTGATTTGTCTCTTAGGATAAGGCCCGACATAGCGTCCCGCAGCAAAAAAGCGCTGCAGGGAAAAACCTTGGCGGAAAAACATTGTGGTTTTTCCCACAGCGCTTTTCATAGGAAACCTCTGCAGACTTTCTGCTTCCATTATACCTATAGGGAAATCACCGGCGTTTCCGTAGGTATAATTGACATGCTGCGATTTCCAAAAACCACAACGGTTTAGGAAATTGTAGTGTGTCCACTGCGTGTATTTTTCCGCTATATGTGGATGGGATTTGCATTTACGCCACATGGGGCCTCGGCCTTAAGGGGTTAAATTAAAAAGATTTAAAATATATACAGTATATATATATATATAAATAAAAAAATTTAAAATAAAAAAAAAAATATATATATTTTAGCTTGGCCTTTCCCTAATGAAGAAGGGAAAAATACAGTGTCTTACATTTAGGCCTCATGCACCTCGAAGAGCCAGGTTCAAATTGACCAGCCATTATCACTGACATAGTAAGGGCTTACTTAAGTGGAAACCATTCGAAATTCCAAAATGGATTTGGCTATTAAGGGGTTAAATTAAAAAAAAAAAAAAAAAAAAAAAAAAACGTAGTCCTTTTTATAACGATGTAATGAAGAAGTAATAGTTACATATGCACATGGCAGAACCATGTTCTATCCTATACTGCCATACGGTGCCCCAAAATACTGCTATTTTTTTTTTTTTAAATTACCCTTAAAACATAGTTACATAGTAGATGAGGTTGGATGAAGACATCAGTCCATCAAGTCCAACCTATAACCCTACAGTCCTCTACGGTGTTGATCCAGAGGAAGGCAAAAAACCCCATGAGGCTTATACCAATTGCCCCATGTCAGGGGAAAAAAAATCCTTCCCGACTCCAATCTGGCAATCAGTATAAAACCCTGGATCAATATGCCCTTAAAATCTAAAACCCATAACCCGTAATATTGTTCTGTTCGAGAAAGGCATCCAGGCCCTCTTTGAACTTCAAATATGTCAAAGGGAACAGAAAATAAAACCTCTGCATGTTGTTTTGTGACACAGGAACCTTATAGAAGAACAGTCAAATTGAGTCCAAACTATAAAAAAATATTTACAACTTTTTCAGTCCAATTCTCATAGATCCCCACCAGACGTTATTTTACCTCAATGAACATCGACTGACTGTATCATAAACTATTCCGAAAAAAGTCAAAAAGTAAAAGTTACTACTGTATCTCCGTGCCGGGGCTGACTACCTTTTTGAGATGCCAGCCATTTGAAACCATTTAATTTTGAAACCAATTTTCTACTTGAAAGCCAAAGAGATTTCTGACATCAGGGATATAGCACTTTCGCCCTGGGCGCCACTAACAAAACGCAACAGGTTCCCCCAAGATACGATCGAGGAAGGGAGAAAAAAATAAAGGCCTGTGAAGCAGTTAATTAAAATCTAACTGAGCTTCACACTTTTATATTAATAAACGCATAGTCAGCACCGACTGCAAATTTTCACAAAACTAATATAAGACGAAGTGAATAATTTATCACAAAACAATATTCATTGTGAGTTAAGTACATGCTAATGGGCAAATATTCAATCTACACAAAAAATTTCATCACATTTTTTTCTTCTTTAATGAACTGTATCTTATTAATGTATGAAGTTTATCTATGGAAAGATCACTAAGAAAAACTTGACTTCTGGGACTTTTTTTGTTGCCTATTATTATGATTTCTTAAAGGGGTTGTCCATTTTATGAAGCCTCTTTTTGTTAGAAAGATAAGACGATCACAGGGTGGCCTGTTTTCTTGGAACCAGAGCAAGTATTTAATTTCCCTGCAGTGCCTCCGCAGGAGAACTTAAGAATTACACAGAGCCCAATGGAATCAGTACACTGTGTAAGGCACAGAGGTGCTGGGTCTTTCAGAGCAAGAGGTCCTCTGTTCATAAAGGGGTCCATAGTACATTCACCTCTCGTGAAGTCCGGTGATTTCTGCCTCTTCCTTCCCTCAGGTTGATGTCAATATCATGATATTTTGATACCAGAAGACACACCCAGGAAAGTACACTGGATGCTGTGAGCGAGACCAGGAGAGATGAAGAGGGGGAGAGTATCAGTGTTTATTATTTTTCCGCACCCCCTCTGGACTTCCAAATATCACACTTTGGTGTCTGAAGAGACCTCAGAGAATAAAGTTCAGTGGATGGAGAACCACAAAAATTTAGGGCTCAGCGCTAAATTTTGGAACATTCATAATGACTCTGGTTTGCTCATCTGTACGGAAAGCTTACTAGCACCAACAACTCATATACCGATCCACCGTAAGCTAAATGCAAAATGCATCAGATATATTTAGAGGCTCATGGCTATTAAAAAAAATTGGCATATCCTTTGCCTATTTGTGTCGTAAAAATCCAAATCTATGCCAACTATGAGCATGTAGAATTTCTTTAGAATTTAGGCCATGCTTCTGGAGGAATTTATATAAATATGTCAGGCTATGGGAGGTTATACCCTTCCTGCTAAGCCTCGTCCAATTTTTTGTTTGAAAACTGGCCAGCATGGTGTCAAATCTCAAAAAGTGTGAATACCAAAATGTGTGAGTTTCTGATGCAAGAAAACTAGCGTAAACTGATTTGTAAATATCCCCGGGCTATATATATTTTTTTTTTTTAAAGTTCTAAGCCATCCATAAAATTCTCTTTCTTGAACTATGAATGTAACTTTGCCCGGCAAGCTGTGGGGATGAATATTAATGTCCTCGTGTCACTACAGCTTCCCGTAGAAGACCTGTTACATGCATAAACAGCCCTGTTATACCTTCCTTCAAGGAGCTGCATTAATAATTACTGTACGTACTTCTTTACACAGAGCATCTGCTAACACCACATCCTGGGCCAGGGCTCTGCACAGTCACCGGTCAGAGCCGAAAGCCCCAACTTCAGTATTTGAAGTAAACTTATCCTCCATCTGTAGAGGGAATTTTTGGCAGAAGTTTCCTGCGAGGCTCCAGAGAAGTGTCCGTGATTACAGTGACACGTAATACATAATACATCACCCAGACGTCTGACAATAGAGAATAAATGCATTCAGTAACTGGTGATCTGACCACTGCCAATAACGGAGAGATAGGATTAATGAGCAAGTTCAATAATTGATCAAATATATGGAAGACCAAAGAGTGTAAGGCCATCAGATGTACAGGACACGTCCTGCTCCAGATTTTACTACCATTTTACAAACTAAATTAGTATTAATTATAATTAGAACATAATATGGCAGAACTACATTCCATTTGTAGTATAGGGTTACATTTACAAAAGTCATTGACAGATGGGCTCTCACAATTTTACCAAAATGTTCGCTAAGAACCTCTTAAGATGTAAAATATGTCTCTTTATTCTAATATGTTTATTTTTTAAGATTTTTTAATTTTATTTTCTGTCAATGATTATTATATTGCCTGAGCTTCTCCTCTCCTTTGTTAACAGCATTCAGTGATATGCTTTACAAAAGTCACATGGCCACAGATAGCAATACTCTGGAGCTGACTCATTGAGATCTATGGGAGAGGTTTCCACACGTGTTCTATACAGGGAAGGGGAGTAGATAAGCTGTGACATCATCTATTGTTAGTAGTAGATGTGATGATGGGTGTTACCTGATGTTATCTGCAGAGGTGTTATCTACTTTTGTAATCCGGTGTGTCTTGTCTGTGATGTAAATTAGGTGACTGCTGCAAAGAAAACCCCTACAGAATTGGCAAGTGTCATTCTATTATTAGGCTTGGTCATGGGAAATTGGCAGATTTAATAATTATTTAGTATTTAGTTACATGAAAAATAAAAAAAAAATAATCAAAAATTCTTAAAAAATATGTATAATATAAAAACTTGGTCTAAAAAAAATAGGTAAGTTTCTGGTGAAACATTCCCTTTTGAATGTCCACCATTTTTTATGTGAACACACTGAAGATTCTCACAAGATTTGTTGAGCCAGACATTCATGGGTTCATCCATTTTGTTTTGTTTCAGGCCTTGTTCACCACTTTTCTAGCTTCTTCCAGTTTCCTGGCTACGATTGGAATCAGCTGTTGTGGGGCACAATAATGTGCAAATTAGAGCATCATGATGTCATCACATCTCACGTGACTGCTGAGTCCCAGTCACAGGCCTCTGCAGTCCACTGTGTTGTCTAGTCAGGAGGCCTTAAGAGGACCTCAAGAGAGCACACGATGCCATAAGGGAGCCCAGAAGAGGTGAGGGAAGGTGTGTATAAGTGTTTAGTAAGTTTCTGCACCTCCCCTGGGACTCCACTATTTATACTCAGGGGTCTGAAGAGACCCCAGAGGATAATTATGATTTGTGGGTGACAAACCCCAAAAATTTAGCATCGAGCCCAAGACTTTCTAAATATTTTGGTCAAATTTAGCTCAATTTGAACCTTTTTGCTCATTTTTAATTCTTAATCATTTCTTCATACATATTTACAGTGCCTTGCAAAAGTATTCGGCCCCCTTGAACTTTTCAACCTTTTGCCACATTTCAGGCTTCAAACATAAGGATATAAAATTTTAATTTTTTGGTGAAGAATCAACAACAAGTGGGACACAATCGTGAAGTGGAACGAAATTTATTGGATATTTTAAACTTTTGTATAAAAAAAAACAACTGAAAAGTGGGGTGTGCCAAATTATTCGGCCCCCTTAAGTTAATACTTTGTAGCACCACCTTTTGCTGCGATTGCAGCTGCAAGTCGCTTGGGGTATGTCTCTATCAGTTTTGCACATTGAGAGACTGAAATTCTTGCCCATTCTTCCTTGGAAAACAGCTGGAGTTCAGTGAGGTTGGATGGAGAGCGTTTGTGAACAGCAGTTTTCAGCTCTTTCCACAGATTCTCGATTGGATTCAGGTCTGGACTTTGACTTGGCCATTCTAACACCTGGATACGTTTATTTGTGAACCATTCCATTGTAGATTTTGCTTTATGTTTGGGATCATTGTCTTGTTGGAAGATAAATCTCCGTCCCAGTCTCAGGTCTTTTGCAGACTCCAACAGGTTTTCTTCCAGAATGGTCCTGTATTTGGCTCCATCCATCTTCCCATCAATTTTAACCATCTTCCCTGTCCCTGCTGAAGAAAAGCAGGCCCAAACCATGATGCTGCCCCCACCATGTTTGACAGTGGGGATGGTGTGTTCAGGGTGATGAGCTGTGTTGCTTTTACGCCAAACATATCGTTTTGCATTATGGCCAAAAAGTTCAATTTTGGTTTCATCTGACCAGAGCACCTTCTTCCACATGTTTGGTGTCTCCCAGGTGGCTTGTGGCAAACTTTAAACGAGACTTTTTATGGATATCTTTGAGAAATGGCTTTCTTCTTGCCACTCTTTCATAAAGGCCAGATTTGTGCAGTGTACGACTGATTGTTGTCCTATGGACAGACTCTCCCACCTCAGCTGTAGATCTCTGCAGTTCATCCAGAGTGATCATGGGCCTCTTGGCTGCATCTCTGATCAGTCTTCTCCTTGTTTGAGATGAAAGTTTAGAAGGACGGCTGGGTCTTGGTAGATTTGCAGTGGTCTGATACTCCTTCCATTTCAATATGATCGCTTGCACAGTGCTCCTTGGGATGTTTAAAGTTTGGGAAATATTTTTGCATCCAAATCCAGCTTTAAACTTCTCCACAACAGTATCACGGACCTGCCTGGTATGTTCCTTGGTCTTCATGGTGCTCTCTGCGCTTTAAACAGAACCCTGAGACTATCACAGAGCAGGTGCATTTATACGGAGACTTTATTACACACAGGTGGATTATATTTATCATCATCAGTCATTTAGGACAACATTGGATCATTCAGAGATCCTCACTGAACTTTAGGAGTGAGTTTGCTGCACTGAAAGTAAAGGGGCCGAATAATATTGCACGCCCCACTTTTCAGTTTTTTATTTTTTACAAAAGTTTAAAATAACCAATAAATTTCATTCCACTTCACAATTGTGTCCCACTTGTTGTTGATTCTTCACCAAAAAATTAAAATTTTATATCTTTATGTTTGAAGCCTGAAATGTGGCAAAAGGTTGAAAGGTTCAAGGGGGCCGAATACTTTCGCAAGGCACTGTATATGGTCAGAGTTCAGTTAGATATAGGCACAGCTCCAGGCAAGTTGATAGTAATAAACAAGATCAAAACATGCCAGTTTAGTAATGTGTACTATGTATAGCACAAGACCTGATAGTTTGACCTATGCTAATGTATACAATATCCAAGTATCAAATTGTCCTATATATATGTTCTCTGTGCCAAAAACAGGGATTTGAAAATGTGTCTTGAAACCCTTTGGAACGTCTCAGGACTTTGGATTGTGGAGGTGGTATCGCAGAAGAAACCTAAGGTGGCGGTTGGTCTTTGTCTTTGTCTTAGGTGCCAAAACCTCTTGCAGGCCCTATTCATTGGGCTATTCTACCCATCCATCATCCCACCCAATGTCAAACTGGCCCACCAGAGTCCCAGAGGATCCTCCAGTGGACTCAGGAATTAACATAATAGTGGTCCAGCAGAAGACACCCAAATTTGGTGGGCACTAAGAACTATTTTCAAGGGGTTATTAGAGGGCGGGCCCCAGAATCATTTCACCTGATGGACTGAAGGAACCTCAGTCTGACACTGATCCCATCTCAATCCTATTACATAAGAAGACTGGTAGAAAAAGAAGAACATCTCCAGAATGAGTGAAAGTAATGAAAGCAATAAAAGATACAAGAAAATGAGTAAAAAATACTGATATAAAGAAAAGTAATTACAAAGTATATAATACTCTGTGTTGCTAAATTGAATTCTTTGTAGAGTTTAGAAAGCAATTACTTGTCGTTCGCAGGGGTATTGAGTTGCACAGCTTCTTGGTTTTGCTCGTAGACTGTCGAAAATTTCTTCAGCATATTTCCTCCAGAACGACGATTCGTCAATACTTAGTTGTAAAATGTAAATTGTTTATACAACATATAATAAAAAAGTGCAACGTGGGTGGAAGGCGGGTGAGATAAGTAATCGCTTGGAAAATCCATGGTATACATTTAATTAAAATCAACTTTTTTTCCTGTTTTTTTGGCCCATTGGACTTTGATTTTCTGGCATGATTTAGGCCAAACTCATTCCTCAAGTATTTCTCTAATAATATCATTATAAAAGAAATAGTAAATTTTAAGGGAACTTTTTTTCAATTTAAAGATAAAGCTTTATTCAGTTCGGTAATACAAGATCTAAGTAAAGCCAAGTAAAGTCAGACATGAAAACACATCAATGAACTGGAAAGTAGAGCAAAAAAAAAAATCACCATCAAAAAAATGCCTAGATTATACATCTCTTTCTTTCTATCTTTCTTTAATGTTTTTGTACTACATATTATTTATTTTAGTAATATTTTTTTATTATTTTTTTATGCTTAATCAGTTTTTATTGAGGTTTTTGAAAGTATGAACAAGAAAAGGAAAAGCCAAAACAAAGGCATCAAATAATGCAGTAGGGGGCATGCAGGCCGCCCAATCGCAGAAAAGTCACAGAGGAACAATCAGGGTAAAGGACAATCAATGCCCCCAACATAGAAACCAGTAACAGGTAGCACAAAAACAACACGAGAAAAGGTATCATTGAGAAAGGTGGACGAGAAAGCTATAAGACAGCATGAAAGTCCAGCTGAGGAGGACCTTATTTAACTTTTTAAAATTATTTTTTTAATAACTAAATGATTATTAAAATTTTAAATAAAAAAAAATAATGATGAAATTTTGCACGAGCAGTTTTTGAACTAGCAAACATCAAATGGCCAAACAGGCTTCTTACAGACTGATTTGAAAAAAATCTTGTTTTACAGCTTGAAATTGAAAATTGAAAGTTACCATATGAATGTCAAAGGAAATAAAAAAAATATAAAAGTCACAAAAAAGAGAATTTTTTCCTAGCTTTCCCCTCATTAATCGGCTTTTATCCTTTGATCCTATTTTGTCTCATATTATAATTTAAACTAAAAAATACAGAGTGACTCAAAAAGGACGGTACAAAAGCATTAGCTAAAGTAACCTCAGTGGTAAATGGTCAGGGACTGAAAATCAAAGCACAACTAGCGTAGGAGCCTAAAAAATTTCAAAAAACCATATTGCCAAAAAGGACATAATTTACAAAAAAACGTATCACAGAAGAAGGTCACACTTACCCAATGCCGGCGTTTTAGATCAGACGGGCTGCCCAGCACCTTAATACGTGCACCCCACCATTAAGGCTAGGTTCACATGAAATTCCTCTTCATTTTCCGCCGCTGTATTCTTCTGCAGGATTGTCGCAATGGAATACAGATGTTCCTACAATGGCATTTAGTCTCGGCTTTCCTCTGCTTATTACGGTGGGTGTATGGGCCTAATTGGCAGGGACTTCCGTGTCCGTGGCTGAATCCGCCAGTGAGTTTGAGCAGGATGCTGATTTTTTTCTGCGTCCTGCTGCGATCTCTCCCATTGAAAACAATCAAAGGCATATTCTGGGCAGAATCTGTCACGGATTCTGGGACGGAATCTGCCACGAATTCTGGGGCGGAATCCGCCCCCCAAAAACAGTGGCAGATTCCTACGTGTGAACATAACCTCACAGCACCCTGCAAAAATAACAGGGCCTGGCCACATCCTGTAAAAAAGATTAGATAACCATGAGGCATTAGTCAATACTTTGGGCAAAATACGCAAGATCACAAACCAACATGAAGTTTCCTAGTGCATTGCGAGTCCCTAACCAAAAAAATTCAAAAACATATTGCTAAAAAGGACATAATATACAAAAAACATATCACAGAAAAACGCCACACTAATCCAATACCAAATGACACCAGATGAAACATCCACTCACACACCTACAATCCATGAGGGGGGTTGATGCCAGCATTCCAAATGCACCTGTGCTTCTTCCACCATACAGTGGGGAAAAAAAAGTATTTAGTCAGCCACCAATTGCACAAATTCTCCCACTTAAAAAGATGAAGGCCGGCCTGCAATTGACATCATAGGTAGACCTCAACTATGAGAGACAAAATGAGAAAACATATCTAGAAAATCACATTGTCTGATTTTTTAAGAATTTATTTGCAAATTATGGTGGAAAATAAGTATTTGGACACCTACAAACAAGCAAGATTTCTGGCTCTCACAGACCTGTAACTTCTTCTTTAAGAGGCTCCTCTGTCCTCCACTCATTACCTGCAGTAATGGCTCCTGTTTGACATTGTTATCAGTATAAAAGACACCTGTCCACAACCTCAAACAGTCACACTCCAAACTCCACTATGGTGAAGACCAAAGAGCTGTGGAAGGACACCAGAAACAAAATGGTAGCCCTGCACCAGGCTGGGAAGACTGAATCTGCAATAGGCAAGCAGCTTGGTGTGAAGAAATCACCTGTGGGAGCAATAATTAGAGAATGGAAGACATACAAGACCACTGGTAATCTCCCTCGATCAGGGGCTCCACGCAAGATCTCACCGCGTGGGGTTAAAATGATCACAAGAATGGTGAGCAAAAATCCCAGAACCACCCGGGGGACCTAGTGAATGACCTGCAGAAAGCTGGGACTAACGTAACAAAGGCTACCGTCAGTAACACACTATGCCGCCAGGGACTCAGATCCTGCAGTGCCAGACATGTCCCCCTGCTTAAGCCAGTACATATCTGGGCCCGTCTGAAGTTTGCTAGAGAGCATTTGGATGTTCCAGAAGAGTATTGGGAGAATGTCATATGGTCAGATGAAACCAAAGTAGAACTGTTTGGTAGAAACACAACTCGTCGTGTTTGGAGGAGAATGAATGCTGAGTTGCAGCCAAAGAACACCATACCTACTGTGAAGCATGGGGGTGGCAACATCATGCTTTGGGGCTGTTTCTCTGCAAAGGGACCAGGACGACTGATCCTTGTACATGAAAGAATGAATGGGGCCATGTATCGTGAGATTTTGAGTGCAAACCTCCTTCCATCAGCAAGGACATTGAAGATGAAACGTGGCTCGGTCTTTCAGCATGACAATGATCCCAAGCACACCGCCAGTCCAATGAAGAAGTGGCTTAGTAAGAAGCATTTCAAGGTCCTGGAGTGGCCTAGCCAGTTTCCAGATCTCAACCCCATAGAAAACCTTTGGAGGGAGTTGAAAGTCCATGTTGCCCAGCGACAGCCCCAACACATCACTGCTCTAGAGGAGATCTGCATGGAGGAATGGGCCAACATACCAGCAACAGTGTGTGCCAACCTTGTGAAGACTTACAGAAAACGTTTGACCTCTGTTATTGCCAACAAAGGATATATAAAAAAGTATTGAGATGAACTTTTGTTATTGACCAAATACTTATTTTCCACCATAATTTGCAAATAAATTCTTTAAAAATCAGACAATGTGATTTTCTAGATTTGTTTTCTCATTTTATCTCTCATAGTTGAGGTCTACCTATGATGTCAATTACAGGCCGGCCTCATCTTTTTAAGTGGGAGAACTTGTACAATTGGTGGCTGACTAAATACTTTTTTTTCCCCACTGTATCTTACAATGGGCCTACTTGCATCCTGCATAGCCATGTATCATCTGGTATTGGGTAAGTGTGGCCTTTTTCTCTGATATGTTTAGCGTAGTGGTCCATAGCACTGCTCACAGCCCATAGCAACCAATCACAGCACAGCTTTGATCTTTCAAGAGCCAAATGTGAAATGCCCTTACAGTGTGACATAAGATGGTGATACTTAGAGCGGTTGTCCACGAATTTAAGGACTCAGGGAGTAGGCTGGGGAAAGTGAAAAAGAAAACAAACAAAAAAAAAACGTCCTCATCATTCCCCAACACTCCAGTCACTCACATAAGTCACTCACATAAGTCTCCGGTTCCTCTCTTGTGGCCTCAGCGGGGCAAGACTTCCACCGTGAAAGGCACCATGTGTGCTGGATCAGGCAGCAGTTGTGGAAACCAGAATACTGGGGACAGGTAAGTATGATTTTTTTTTCTATACTCCCTGAGTACTAAAATACAGGGACAACCCCTTTAAGCAAGAAAAAGCTTTTTGTATGTTGGAATTTGCAAAAATGGGGTCTGTTGTGTCAGTACCACGAAACATTAAGAATAAATTTGGTAAATGTGCTCCACATAGAAACCACATTTCATGTTGGGTAAAGCAATTCAAAACCACTGGGTGTTTATGTCAAGGAAAGTACTTCAGAAGAGACAGTATGAAGAAGTCAAGCCATGTACAAGTATAGTGCTAGAAAGTCGACCAGGCTGACTAGTATGGAACTATAGGTGGTGGAACTATAGGTGGTGCCACAAACCACAGTATGGTGTATCTTATGAAAACTTCTCCTTGTAAGACATACAGATTACATCTTCTTCAGGAGTTGAAGCCAGGAGATATTCCTACCTGAATATGTTCAAGAAATAACTTATGCCACAGATAGAGGAAGACATGCAAAACCTATTCCATAATGTTGACCTGCACATTTCCATTTGGATGTTTACTAATACCTGAATGAATCTGTACCAGAATGTTGGAAAGACCTCACCAGAAACGATTCAACAATGATGCGCTGAAGAGACATACAATCTACCCGCAAAGGAGGCATACACCTACACTAGATTGACTTCCTACTTGTCTGATACTACCTCGGTTCAACTGCGTCTGCCGCAGCAGGCCGCCGACCTCTTGCACCCACAGGCTTCCCTAGCGGCTTATAACACTAAAACTTTATATCGAACTTTGAATATGGATTGCACTTTTCGTAAGACTAAACACTTTGGGAAGCCTTTGGGAAGATGACATAGACAGTAGATTTGAGGACGGTCACTGGCGGGAGGTGATTAGATGGGCTAAGCGATCCACAGTATGAGCCTCACATTGGGAGCAATATAGTAAACTACTTCTACGCTGGTATTACCCTCCTTTACGCCTAGCTAAGTTCTACCCATCGTGTTCACCTTGCTGTTGGAGGGGATGCGGGGAGAGTGGCTCTCTGTTCCATCTATTCTGGCACTGTCCACTCATTCAGCCCTTTTGGAGTACTGTGTTTTCCTTGATTAATAGCCTGTGTGGTGGAGTGGTGGGGTATACACCTGAACTGGCACTTCTACTACTGGGCATTCACACGATACCGGGTAGATATAGGACGGTTGTATGTCAGGTGCAAGGGGCTGCCCGCCTACTTATTGCACGAAGATGGAAGTCTACTTTATGTCCGACATTAACAGAGCTGATTTCAGTGGTGTCACTGAACTACCAATATGAGCGTAATTGTGCATGTAACGGCGGGGGCCTGGAAAGTTTCAGGACACACTGGGGGTCATGGGCGGAGGCATTCCCCCCACCGTACACCCATTGACGGCCTATACGCCTTGGCCTTTCCTGTCATTATGGTATTACATTTTACCTTACGCCTGTAGCTTCTTGGGGACACTCTGCTTTGTTACTCCTGGAACACCGACACGCTATCTAATTAATTAATTTGAAAGTTAATACCTGATGGCTGATGGGTCTGCCCCTTAGATTCCAGGGTGGGGTACCTGCTCTGTGGGCTGGGGGATGTGATCCGATCCTATTCGTTCTCTAGGCCTGGACTATGTTTTGTGTTTTATGTTCTTTTGTTATTTGACCCTCCATTCTTCACCCTATCCTCCACTGACCCGTTCCCCTCCCTTTTCTCTCCATGGCAAGACCCGATTGTCATTCCATACGACCTTACCATGTTAGGTATATCATATGTTTGGAAAGACTTACATGCTCTTACTACGCAGTATTATATGTACTTTAATCATGGATGTACCCCATCTGAGTATAATGTATTGTACTGAGACTACGCTGTATGTGAGGTCATAACTATGCCCTTGTTCCTTGCTGTGTTTTTGACTTGTAATGTATTCCTGTAAAAATTTCAATAAAAAACTATTGAAACAATGATGCGCTGAACTCCACGTTCATCAGACCTAACACCCTGTGACTTCTTTCCATGAGACTACATCAAGGACTCAGTGTATCTGTCCCCCCAACCACAAGATATGAACGACCTGAGAAAAACGCATCACTGAAACAGTGAAGTCCATATGGACTGCCTGTTATGAGAGTCTCTGCGGCAAATATCAGAAATTGCAGGAGCTGGTTGACAACAGAGATCAGTACTAGCTGCTTAGATCCTGTACAGCACTGAGAGATAAATCCCAGACTTCCAAACACCTTCACTAGAGCCAGCTGCGAAGCCAGATGGACTTGTGTTGAGGTTGGGGCTCAAGTTTTCACCACAGAAACTGTTAAAAGAAATAAATGCTCCAATAACTGAAATCAAACCAGAACCTACAATACCTAGCAAGGAGAGAGAACCTTTAAACCAAAAGTCAGTCCGAGAGGTAAAGTTAGAGGCTAAATCAGTAAACAAGTGGATTTCCATTGGCAAGTCAAAGATAAGTTCTGAGAGGTAACATCAGAGCCAAAATCAGAAGACAAACATATTTCCAGTAACAAGTTAAAGGTCAATTTAGAGCAGTCCAGCATAGCACACACAACCAAGATAAGAAAATCACACCAGGTACTACCAATTAGCAGGCACCTGGCTGAGGAGGAAGAAAGTTTAAATATCCTGCTTCAGCTACTAAGTGGATTAGTGTAACAGAATTTAGATTAGCTAAATAGTCAGTGAAAGCGTCATATAACTTCATTTTTGAATCACCCTGTGTATAATGAAATTTTCTCTGTGTGTCATCCTCCTCTTCCTCCTCATTGTCTTGTGTCTGGATGTCATATAACTGACTGCAGCAGGAGCCTCCCCCTACTGTCCAGTCTGCAATAAAACACAGCGATACTTAAGAAATCTTCCCCTTGACTAAAACCTCTCCCCTCTGAGGTTTTCCCAGACTAAAATGTAATAGATTATCAGAAGATTAACCCTTGTGTTCTCTGCAGAATTTGACTTTGTTCGAGTCAACTATCTGCTGTTTGGTCCCAGTTCCTTTTGGATGGAGGTATTCTGGATTGGCTATATTCCCAGATTATGCTATTAGATTTCAAGAAAACCAAGCATTAGGTAGCTACCTTCCATAAGGTGACACTAGAGCAAGTTTTCCTTTTCCACCAAGGAGGACTTATCTGC
Source organism: Leptodactylus fallax (assembly GCA_947044405.1). NCBI lineage: Eukaryota > Metazoa > Chordata > Amphibia > Anura > Leptodactylidae > Leptodactylus > Leptodactylus fallax. The sequence goes on from CAMRHE010000491.1 coordinate 626,940, forward strand.
ATATTCCTTACCCGGAATTCTTGTCTGGGCATGCATGGTCTAATAAGTCCCTGTGCACCTCATGGTGGTGATGTCTTTGAGCTCCCAAACAACCGGCCAGTACCCTGCATTGCATTGATGAGAGGCAATAACCTCTAAACATCTGTCTACGGATGGATCCCTCTTTCTCTTGGAGGAGGTATTCTGGCTTGACTATATTTCTAAATTATGCTACTATGTTTCAAGAAAATCAGGCATTGATTTTTAGGGAGCTACCTTCCAAAAGGTAGCACTAGAAAAAATTCTCCATTTCTTCCAAGAAGAGATTTATTTGTATGTTCCTTACCCAGAATTCTTAGCAGGGCATGCATGGTCTAATAAGTTCCTGTACTGTCTCTTCCTAATGATACATAGACCCCCCTCTGTTTCAGGAATATAGAGAAACTCCTGCAAACTGGCAAGTGGTCTCTTCACCTGGCCATTGATAACTGGGACAGACACTGGCCCATTCTAACCATTTGTGTGCTTCTCAAGTTTCAGACTTCCATTCATTCGATTTTTTTGACTGTTATGTGCTCAGCACTGAGCGGAACGCTTGTAACAACAAATGACAGCCTTGTCTCTGACAGGGGGCTGTCCATATGGGCTGACTACTTTAATTTAATTTTGCCTTGCTGATTTAATGCAAATGCAATATATAAAGTTCGGCAGTGATCCCCCTCCCTCACATTCACAGACTGATTTTATGGCTCCATGGTGATAGCAGGTTATGTGTTTCATTTGACAGAAAGTATTCAGAAATTTAATTGCTTTTCTTATGTTTGGTGATAGTTGATGGCAGAATACTGCAATTTTCTCACTGAACTGTGGCTGAGGTTCATTGCTTTTACCTGTGCCTGTAATATTTTGTCTCATTTTGTTAAAATGGATGGTGCTTGTAACTGTAAAAAGCTAAGAACTCCTACATTTTGCTATCGTATATACCTTAAATGGTGCATGACAAGGCTGCTAAAAGTGGTTTAAATATATCGACGATGTACGATAAAATAGGTGAAAGTAATTAAAATTGTTTCCTCTTAACCCCCCACAGTTCTGAAAGTCCTGCTGGGGGTTTGAGGGAAGTGCAGTTTACCCTGAGCAGGAGTAAGTCACTTTAAATTGCTCACACTACGAAGCAGAGGGGGCTAGAGCAGCGATCTTGGCTTTAAAATAAGACCAAGATCATGTCTGTAGCCAATTTGTATGTTGACATATCACTGGTTAAAGTGGAGCGTCATAGACTGCCAACTCCACTCCAACCAGTGTGCTGGGAGAGGAGAAGGATTTTATTATTTTCCTGTCTCTGTCACGACAGATAACCCCAGGGAAGGGGTTAACATGATATAACACCCCATTATCAATCAGAGAGCATATATGCCATTTAACCAGGGTATAATAATCTACTGCAATGCATGTTGTGGCGGCCATTTTTGTTCATCCAAGTCGGATACAAAATTTGGAATATTCAGGTCAAATCCAGTTTGTTGTGAAATAATTTGCCCATCTCTAGTCCGTATATGATGAATACTCTCACCTGGCCACCACCCTGGGATCACCTTTATCAGGGAGGCTATTCGGTATTTCTAGACAGAGCCCTAGATGTTTGCATGACCTAGATGTCCAAATGATTAATACTCACATCTCTGCACCAGCTTGGGATTGCCTTTGTCGAGGAAGCTATTCTATATTTCTAGGAAGGGCCTTAGATGTTCACATGACCTAGATGTCCATATGTTAAATAGACACGTCTGGGTCACTTTCCCATAATTGCTTTCATCGGGGAGACTATTCCATATTTCTAGGCAGAGCCCTAGATCTTCAAGTGAACTAGAGTGAGTTCCTTCAATTTTCAATTTATTTTTCACTTTGTAATCCTAGTCTTCCTGTGACTTTAGATTGATATCCATATGATAAATACTTTATCTAAGATCGAGAGATCTGGGTGAATATTCAGGTCAATGGTTTTATTAAAAAATATATCATGTGTTTCCTTCTCACTTTCTGCGTGTCTTGAGGATTGATTCGGTTTCATATCTTTTTCATTATTAACTATTTATTTGGTTCATGACAACACCAGGCAGAAACTTACGTGACATGACAACGAAGGGAAAAAAAAAAGGTCAATACATACTAAAAAGGTCAAAAAACAATGATTTTATTGAACAGAAAAATTACTAATAAAATACTATATGTCTTATGTTTTAAAGTGACGTTTTTGGTAATTTGATCAGTCAGGATTTCTCCTCTTGCCATTCCTCTGTATTTTGCTGTTTCTTTTAAGCTTTGCGTTCTTTGCCTTTTATATATCTTTATGATCCCGGCAGGCGTTATGTCTATTTTAACATTTCTGTAGCATAGAGAATCCGAGACTAATTCATCTTGTTTAGAAATGCTTGAAATCTATGTGCTTGGTAGTATAGGGAAGAATTTCAAGAAACAAAGCAAAAACATGAAGGAAATGGAGTAAGATAGGCAGAGAAATTGACTTAAGGCATTACTGATAACCTGGAGAGCATGCAAACTGTATAGAAGACTTCGAGGAACAAGAAGAAAGTATTCACGTATTTCCTGTTGCTTATATATTGGCAAAATATTCTGCAGAGCTGTACAGTGGTCACATCAGTATATACAAGCACTCAGATATCTCAGGAAATAATTACCCCCTAATGTTGAACAATTGTCAGGTCAGATAAGTTTTACCCTGTAAGGCTTCTGGTTGTTGCAGGAGCTCTCTCCCCTTTGCTTTTGAATAGCAAAGCTCCCACTCTCTCATCCATTTTTTTTAACCAAAAATGGAAGTGATCATCTGTACTGCCTGGCCAACTCCATATATTTTACATATAATTATGGGGAACTGGGCAACTGAGCCTACAATATGGTCCTGGCCATTTAACTCCTTAGATGGTGTGGTCTGTAGTGATAGAGGCATCTAAGATGTTTAGCAGGGTGTTTGACACACTCATGCCAGCTAGTGGGCAAACAAAGACCCCCATTAAGGGCCTAATAGTATATCAGTAAGTGTTACATTTAATAGAAATATTGCAGCATATTATATAAACAAAAAAAATATACAGTTAAAATAAAATATTAAAAAAGAAAAAAAAACTGAAAAAAAATTTCCAACTAAATACCTTTAAGAAAAAAAAAACTATGAAAAGGCACAAATAATGCATCTGTATAGACTTGTACTATAAAATTATTACAATAAAAAAGTACCATAAATGTTTTTTTTTATCACCTCACCTCCAAGAAATAGAATAAAAAGTGATCAAGACACATGAACCCAAAAATTGTATCAATAAAAACTTAATCTCAACCCACAAAAAGCAAGCCCTCACAAACCTCCGAATGGTTGCAAAGCTGCCATAACTGTCATTTACAAGTGTTTATTGACACTTTAAATAGACAATGACCAAGTTCCATTTATAGATTTTCTATTCTTTTTGTTTAAAGAAAAAACAGGACACAATGTAAATGGAAACATCTATTTTCCACATTCAGCAAATATCGAATACTAATGTCCTCTGTGTCGTACAGTGTTTGTGAGTTTGTTAGTTGGATATTACAGTTCTTGACCAACCCAAGGATCTAGTTGACATTGTATATTGCTTTGCTTCTGGACATTTTTTTCTCTTTTGTGTTTGGGTCCTCACTTTATTCAATGGTGAATTAATGAGTTGGAGGGTTATGTCTTTCCATCTTTTTGACGGTCACCCTCTTCTTCCTCTTTACCTTGAACTCCCTTGAAACTCTCTTAAGACCCCACAGTATAATAAGTGGAGGCTCACGGGAAACCTAATAAATAGTTACAGTGGGGAAAAAAAGTATTTAGTCAGCCACCAATTGTGCAAGTTAACCCACTTACAAAGATGAGGCCGGCCTGTAACTGACATCATAGGTAGACCTCAACTATGAGAGACAAAATGAGAAAACATATCTAGAAAATCACATTGTCTGATTTTTTAAGAATTTATTTGCAAATTATGGTGGAAAATAAGTATTTGGTCACCTACAAACAAGCAAGATTTCTGGCTCTCACAGACCTGTAACTTCTTCTTTAAGAGGCTCCTCTGTCCTCCACTCATTACCTGTAGTAATGGCTCCTGTGTGACATTGTTATCAGTATAAAAGACACCTGTCCACAACCTCAAACAGTCACACTCCAAACTCCACTATGGTGAAGACCAAAGAGCTGTGGAAGGACCAGAAACAAAATGGTAGCCCTGCACCAGGCTGGGAAGACTGAATCTGCAATAGGCAAGCAGCTTGGTGTGAAGAAATCACCTGTGGGAGCAATAATTAGAAAATGGAAGACATACAAGACCACTGATAATCTCCCTCCATCAGGGGCTCCACGCAAGATCTCACCCCGTGGGGTCAAAATGATCACAAGTACGGTGAGCAAAAATCCCAGAACCACACGGGGGGGCCTAGTGAGTGACCTGCAGAAAGCTGGGACTAACGTAACAAAGGCTACCGTCAATAACACACTACACCGCCAGGGACTCAGATCACTGCTCTAGAGGAGATCTGCATGGAGGAATGGGCCAACATACCAGCAACAGTGTGTGCCAACCTTGTGAAGACTTACAGAAAACGTTTGACCTCTGTCATTGCCAACAAAGGATATATAACAAAGTATTGAGATGAACTTTTGTTATTGACCAAATACTTATTTTCCACCATAATTTGCAAATAAATTCTTTAAAAATCAGACAATGTGATTTTCTGGATATGTTTTCTCATTTTGTCTCTCATAGTTGAGGTCTACCTATGATGACAATTACAGGCCGGCCTCATCTTTTTAAGTGGGAGAACTTGCACAATTGGTGGCTGACTAAATACTTTTTTTTCCCCACTGTATATAGAATTTTCTTCACATCTCCTGAGCATCCTCTAGGTGTCTGGGGTCAAGTGGCAATCACAGGCCTCAGCGGTCACATGGGGTGCACCACCCTCATGACACTTGCATTTCGGTCAAACCTAAAACTTTTGGAAAATTCGGCTCAAATTGGGTCCAATCAGTTTTCTCATCTCTAATTACTATATATGGCACAAACATGTCATCATTGGTATCTGGCCCGTGTCCCCATTTCAAGTAATGTCAACCATACACTTAACCCAAACTTCTGCAGTTAAATTGTTGCCGCATATTGTCTTATCACAGAAGACAACAACCACCAATGAAAAGTCTTTGGAAGAACATTTTTAATGCTGCAGTAGATATCACTCTACAGCAGATTAACCAATTGCAGTAGTTAGGGTTAATTCTGCTACATTTGTATCTACACCATTGACTAATCCAGATGGATTCCTAAAGTGTATGGAAATTTTTAGAAACATGTCTCACAGCTTATAGGAATAAAGCATAACCAATAAGTCAGAGTGACAGCAGAAGATAATTGTCTCCCTACAAAATGCATCAAAGTAAGTTTGTTGACAATTTTACATAAGTGAAATTAAAAGTTGTCGAGTTACTCTCTAAGCCCTTCCTATAATAATATCAAGAAGCATAAAAGACCATTATATTATCCCTCTATTATTCCAAACAATAACTCACCTGGAGCACAAGCGAGCATAAAGAGAGAGTAAGTCATCAGGAGCCATGCATTCTCTGCATCTTCGGATTGTTGTTTTCATGTTAAGAATCCTGCAGAGTATTTTGTTCTGTTGAGTGCATCATTGGTTTTTGTGCGGCGCTTTTATTCCGTACTAACTCCTCTATAATTGAGATAACACTTGTCTTCTGAAAATACACCTAGATTTCCCTTGGTTTTCTTTGTTCCTGGGATGTTTCAAACCAGAACCCATACTGTCTGGTAGGTGGGGAGAAAAATGCCTGAACAATTACATTGTCAATCTGGATCCGGGAGTTGGCTGAGCTTGTACTGTACCGTTCTATTCACAAATATCTAACATTACCAGTTAATAAAATATGCTGCACTTAGTCATTATCTTTGCCTCAAATCATAGACAATGCTCACACTGTTTTATGTTGCTCACGCTTCTATTTCTCTGTGCAAAAATCAGATGAAACAAAAAGCCCCTGTTTCTTCTTGGCAATAATTTGACGGAAAAAAAAATGACTGTAAGGGGACAAGAAAGTCACTCTATGACTATAACCAAATCGGATTTTCAAAGACATGATTCTAGTGATCAACCCTCCACTTACAGGACACATCGTCAATAAGATCTAATGGATTCCTCCCCGTTGCTGGTGATACCAAACAGCGCCAGGAACATCGTTCCATATCTTTTGGGAATGACCTCTAATCCGCCCTTTCTGGTTCGAGGTTAGGAAGATGACTAACACTCTTTTCATCCAAGGCATACCCCTGGATCCCATGGTTTATCTGCTGAATCTCCTCCCAAAAGGTCTCAGTAAAAATACATCTAAGCTATTCCTTTACCTATGCACCATGGCCAAAACGCTCATAGCCCTCCATTGGAGGGAAGTTCTTCCTCCAGCGATCTCAGAATTGATTGCCCGATTAAAGGATATCCTCAGCCTGGAGTACTTGACCACCTCCCTTAACCATAAGGTGGAGGCATTCGAAGCAATCTGGTCCCACTGGGATACCTACTGTGCCTCACAAGGTGTCTGAGATCCGAACCCCCCCCTTTTCCCCTTATTGTTCCTTACCCTTGTCTTATGTACTTCCTAAACCTTGTCTCTGTACTACTGTTTTTTGTGTACCTAACGGATTATTTGCTATGAAGAATTTTTCTGTTTTCGACTTGTAACTATTTCAAAACTTTAATAAAAATTACAGTATAAAAAAAAAAAAAAAAGATCTAATGGGTTATTTATGAATCAAAACATACACTAGTGGCAAAATGGTTCTAAGATCTCTTCCAAATAGGGATGTCATCTTCTGGGCTCATTGAAGGATCTTCTGGTGCTCTGATGGGCCAACTCTACATGTTAAAGTGCCCACTTAAAGTCCTCCTTTTTTTGAACATTATATCAATAGGCATTAAAACCAAATGGATCGTGATGAGTTCAATAACAATAGTCCTCATGATCTCAGGGGAATCCACTTAAATGAATGGGTACCAGATGACTGGTGTGTTATCCACTGATAAAATTTTTTAGATTATGTAAAAATATTGTATAATAAGTTAAACCTCCTTTGTCAAGTAAACATTTTTTGTAGCAATTGATCAGTCTCTGACATTGTTTTGGAAAAATATTCCAAACTTTTCTCTTCAACATTTCTTGAGTTCCTTGATGTTAGCAGACATTCAAGGTTAGGGTTAAAGAGGACCCTGTCAACAAGTAGAAAATACTAAATACTATATATCATTTGATTCTCGCTGTTCTCCCCCATCAATTTGGCGTTTTTCTTTTTAGAATCCTTCCAGATATTGTGTCTGAAAAGTTACATGTATGCTAGCTCTGTTTCTCCATGCGGGTGGGAAACTTGTTTTCTCGTAGAAAACCATAAGGTTCCCGACCCCTTTCATTTAGCATTTTCTACTTAGTGACACCCAGGTCCTCTTTAAGACCTGGATTTTGACTTGGTATTTCTAACATTTTGTTTTTTTGTGTTTTTGTTTTAACCTTTCAGATATGAGTTTGCTGGTGTCCTTGGGATCATTGTCCTGTTGGATGACCATGAGCCTAGTTTATGGAGCTGGATAGATGATCACACTTGTCTAAACAATATTTTAGAATCTTGTCAAGCTCATCATCTCAAAGACTGCAAGTTTATCTGACTACCAAATGATCATTCCTCCACCACCATGCTTTTCATGGATTTGCTTTGTCTGGTGGCCTGTAGGTTACGTGATGTCGCTCTTGAGATTTTTTTAAGTCTCTCAGCAATATATGATCTGACTTTGGACTGAATTTGTTGGGTTAGTTTCCACTGGTAACATTCCTCAAGGCTCTCCATTTGTAAACAATCCGCACTATAGAATTTCAGATTCTTCGGACACACACCTTACTTCTTCAGAGCACCAAATTACAAAAAATTCTGTTTTTGGCACGTTAAGTGATGATTATGTGATCTTGTGCATATAATTAGTAACACCTGGCTGATAATTACAGTCTTAATGACTCTGCAATTATGATGGGTGTGCTTATTTTTCTGAAAGTTACTTTGTTTTTTTGTAAAAAAAAAAAAAAAACTATACAAAATAACTACTAAAAAATACCAGAGAGGTTATTTTATGGTTTGTACAGTAGAGATTTGTGAGTAGCACAGAATTGTTACGTACTGTAAACTATCATGGGTAAAAACAGAGTAATGAAGGAGGGTGGTCAATATACACAGGATATAAGAGAAATAAAATCTTGAATTACGAGGGTCTTCTCAACTTGAGCGAGCCTCAGGTCAATGACTGTTCTGTGACTATTCTCAATCACTGAGTACGAGATCCAGTAGATCACGGTCCTGACAATACAGTTCCTGAAATTCACTGTCAGATCTTGATATTTCCACATTGCAATTTTTAGGAAAAGGTATACAAAAAAAAAAGGGAAACAGTGCACCTAGCACCACCTATCGGAAGGTAGCATCCCTATAAGTCAATGTCCAACTCTTAAGCAGATCTTGCAACATGATAAGGAATGTAATCCGAATAAACAAAATCTTTTCCAAAACAAAAATACACAGACTGATTTTTTGGGGTCAACCATCTGCAAACAGCTCTTTTCTGGTTTGGTTTATATCACTAGTCATGTTAAAAGAATTGACTTATAGCCTTAATACCTTCCAATATGGGGCACTCAAGGAATGGTTGTCTTTTACCAACAAGGAGTACTAATTTACATACTTTTTCCCAAAATTGTTCATTACGTCTCATTCATTAAATTCATTAATTAGCATGAGCATTAATTAATGAGCATCCTCGTGGCGTCCGGTGCTCTCTTGTGACGTCATGCGCCTGGGGTCACTGCTAAGGCCTGTGACTGGGACATGGCCATGCCGAGCCCAGAAAGTGAGTATAAATGTTTTTTTTTTTTTTTTTTTCACCTCCCCTGCATCTCCATCTATTATACTATGGGGCCATTTTAGTTCATCCGAGACGAATCCCAAATAATTCAGTTTTGTTAGAAATCAAACAATTTGGAATATTCAAATTGAATTCAGTTTATTTCTAATTCGCCCATCTCTAGTCAACACCTCTTGCAAACTTACTCACCATGCTTATCTCTAAAATATTAAGTGACCCTTCCACTATATTTCTATGACCTCCTTGCATTATCCCATTTACAGTCGCCTTAACATACCATTTGCTTCTAAGTAAGGCTACATTCACATCTGTGTCAGAGTCTGGAGACTCAGGTGCAGAGCTCCTCTGAAATCCTGGATGAAAAAGTCCTGCAAGTCCGTCCAGCGATATTGTGTAAAAATAGCAGACACCCAACATACCCATTGTAGTCAATGGTCTAGCTCGTGATTATTCATAAACTACATCTTCCACTGTCAGCAGTTGGCCATGTTTTTAATGTCATCCCATTCCCAAATCATGAAATTGCCCGTCACATGGAGACCTGAAATATTTTCTGCTTCTGAGGGATCCTTTCCCTGTCATTTTCAGTCCACGGCATCATTTAATTTTCTACCCCCCTTCTCACCTCATGACACTGTCCCCGTTCACATATTTTTTGTCCTTACCAACATCATCACATGACTGGCCACTGACTTTCATAAGACCAACATACAATTTCTTACCATTTTTCTACCTTCCCCAACTTTAAACCTGCAAAATTTTAGACAATGAAGTGAATAGTCACCAGTTAACATGGACTCAAACCTTTCATTCATGTTGCCTACACTGTTCTCCATTCTCTGAACGTCTGTAGATTAACCATTACCTTAATGATGTGAATTTACTGCATTGACTAGGATGTGGTGATCCATTCTGTCTGAAAGGGAATGACCATTTAGCACTCTTCACGTTGCTTACTTATCCATTGCCTTCCATTAATCTCATTCCTTCTGAGCCATCATTCACTGTCTGATCATCTACTTAACTTCTTAGTCGATTGGCCTTAGCCGCGGCTCTATCACCCTTCAATGGACTTACAGCACTCAAGGTCAATAAACATATATCTAATTTATACCTAATTAACTTTTCCTACTAAAGGATATCCAGGTTGAATATAAAATAGAAATGATCATCTTAAGTACTCTGAAAAGTATTTACCCCTTCCTAGGTGTCCATTATAAGAGCGTAGTGGTATGGTTCCTAACCTTTAGCCATCTTTAAAGAGGATATAAAGTGCTATCAAAAAGTTTTAGGGAGGTGTGAAAAAAATGCTGAAAAGTAAGAATGTTTTAAAAAATAGAAGTGTTAATAGTTTATTTTTGTCAACTAAAAAACTGAAATTTATTAAAAAAAGAGAAACGTAAATCCCTTCACTATTTGGTGTGAGCCCCACATATATCAACATCATCCAGTCTGTCTGGGATTCATAAAGAGACAGAAGGATTGGAGCAAGCCTACATCCACGGAAGATCTGTGCTTAGTTCTCAAAGATGTTTGGAGACAATCTTCTTGCCGAGTTTCTTCTAAAACTGTCTGCAAGTGTACCTAAAAAAAAAATGATGAGTGGTTACTGGCCATTGAGCCATAGTCTCCCAAACTCAAACCAGGACTTTCCTTACTCCAGTGCTCTGTCTCTGCTTGACCTCTTGACTTAAGTCAGGACTTTCCTTACTCCAGTGCTCTGTCTCTGCTTGACCTCTCGACTTAAGTCAGGTCTTTCCTTACTCCAGCGCTCTGTCTCTGCTTGACCTCCTGACTTAAGTCAGGTCTTTCCTTACTCCAACACTCTGTCTCTGCTTGACCTCCTGGCCTCTAGACTTTGTATTGCTCTCAGATCATTGCATACAAAATCTTGGGCCAGATATAGAGTTACACAAGCCCATGCTTGTGGGTCAGCCAGATCTGTAAGACTATCGTCACCTAGCAGATTGATGAGATGTTTCTTGCTATAATATCATTTTAATGGCCTATGTGTTTGCAAAGCCAATTGTTGTCTTCGGTGGTCACATTGTTTTCATGCACAAGAGACCACTCAAGCCAATGATTAGTTGAGAGGTCATGGGAGCCATGAATGTGACATCATCATTCATTTACGATCTAGTGGGTCTGGAAGCTCCAGAGATCAGACCAGTGGAGCTGCAAGGGTCACATATTAAGCGGAGCCCGAGTGGAGGCTCCCCCATCATGACATCTATACACAAGAGGACATAAGAATATGGGTTGTGCCAAAGGTCAGTTCAGATATAGAGTCTCTTGAACCTACCCTTCCTGGATTCCCATGCAGTTTTATATTAATGGCTCATTTATCTGCTCAGCCAGTCATAGGCTTGAGTAGTCACTTTTGGTTCACTCAAGTGATTGGTTGAGTGGTCACGTGAGCCAGGAATGTGACATCATCACTTATGATCTGGTAGGTCTAGAGGCCAGAGAAACCAAACTGGTGGAGCTGCAAGGTGCTCATACAGAGGGGGTCCCAAGTGGAGGCTCCCCCCAGCATAACAACTCTATGACCTAAAAGACATATGGTCAGGGGTTACCTTCATGAGTCAACTATAGCTCTGATTTATTATGGTATCCAAACCATGCATCCATCTCCACTACATCTCTAGCTCACACTATGAGGCACCTAACATTTTAAGTTTTGCAATAGAAACTTCTACAGCACCAAAGACGCATGTAATGAATTATATTAGTGGAGTTTGCAGGGATTAAACATTCTCATTCAATATAATAGAATTGTGATTCAAGATCTCGAGCCGTGTCTCCATGTTACTAATGTATATTGATGGTGTAATAAAGTGTAAGCACTGACAGTCAAACAAAAGCTTCTGAGCACTTTATGGTTGTTTTATTACTGGGAATTTCGCTTTAGTTTTTATTTACATATAAAGACACAATGAAGATTTATCAGTCCCGTCGCCACTTCTCATGGTGATTAAGCTTCTTAAAAATAAGGATAATTCTGGACATTAGGACTTACCCGAGTTATATATAAACTTACCTTCTGTACACTGAAAATTGTAAAAGTTTTTGATAAAAACTGAGCCTTAAAATCTTTTTGCTCTGAAATTTTAAAAAAATGTTTCAACCATCGATATGCACACCATATTTAGAGGTGGGAACCATTTAGTGAAGACTAATATGGGGCTCAACCATTATTTTGCTAGTTAAGGGGTTCTCCTCTTTCGACAATCCATAATTGTAGAAAGGTCCCTTGAACACAAACTGATCTCAAGGTGTCCTCCTCTCTGGATCTCCAGTGATCAGCTTTTGGTGGGTAAACCTGGAAGTAGATGTTCAATATGCCTGCAGCGCCACCACAGAGTTAATGAATAATTACACAGTGGCCAATCCAATCAGAGGTTGTCTGTTAATGCTGGGCAGGACAGGTCCTCCAGAGTGAGAGACACTCTTTATAACCTCTCTACTCTGGTCTTGGATAATGAACAGGGGGCCACCTCTATTATCAATCATCGTGTATCTAAGCACTATGACATTGGTGTACCCCACAGCAGTTCCACTAGACACTGACATGAATCAGAAGGCCAGAAGAGGCCCAAAGAGGTCTGTGTTGGAGCTTAGGAGAAGTGATGTTTATGCACCGCCCCCTGGGTATCCACTTATTATTCTCTGCGGTCTGAAGAGACCCAACAGTATAATAATAACAGTTCCAGATCAGGAAAAAGAAAAACTGCTGGGTGAGTTTTGCAAATATCCACAAGATGAACCTTAGGTCACCTCCTTACACTCTTTTCAAACATAGTGGAATCTAAAGAGAGTGAATCTCAGCCCAGTTTCCCATCATCCAAAATCATTGGAAATGAAGTCAACTTGGTCCCTTCCTCTCCAGAGGTCCAATATCAGTCACATGGGCTTTCTTTATTACATGTCCACCCTTGGCCGTATCAATAGGATGTATAATAACTAGATAATAACTAGGCAATTGTTCAGGATCCTACTGGTCCTGAGGACATAAGTGCCTATATCCTAATAGAAAAATCCCTTATTCTTATGTACTGTATGTTTAGCCATTATTACGGTCTTTGGGAGATATGGTAAAAGCTGAGTATCTCCAGAGCTGGTTGACAATGAGTGAAATTCCTAGTGGATATCCTGGTATATTCCTTGTATTCTCACAAAACCTTTATTCACCTTTAAACATTGAAAGAAGCAATGGTGGCCACTTCATGTTCCACCATGCGTAACTCTTGCCACAAGGACTTGACAAAACATGGTGGAATGTAAAATGGCTGTAGGCTGCAAGGTTGTCCTATCACCTCACCTGCTCTCTTTGCTGTTGGCAAAGATGGTAAGCGTCGCCATTGCTTTGTCCATTGTTTCTGGATCCTAGATACTACTGCTCATCATTGCTGAGCACCACTGAAAGCCTGGATATAAAGAGACTTTACCATCTTCCGCATGGTAGCCCCAAATAAATTCCTTTCCTCTCCCATGGTCTTGGAAAGGGGTGGGTAAGTAACCATCAGGCCCCTGTCCCAAAACTGTGGCCTTTGAGACAATAACCATTCTAAAAATATATAATTAGCTAAAAAAATAAATAACCACTCCATAGATGATGGTCTTTTGAAGATGGAGTCCTCTCTTTGTCCAGCTAGTCATTATGATTATGCCGATATATTGGTATTTATTTTTTACAAATAAAACGTCACTTTTTGGAAGTGAACGATTTTCCTGTGGTCGCCGTATTCGGATGCCTATAACTTTTTTACTGTTTTGTTGCAGAGATATGTCAGGGCTCTTTATTTGTGGGACAAGTTGTACTTTTGATTGGTACCAATATGCTATTTTTTGAGGAAAGCGAAGTGACCAAAATATATTAAGTTGCGCATTGCAGTATTTTATTTTTTTTTTTTTTGCGGCGTTCACCGTAGGAAATAATGCTATTTTTGGATAGTGGGGACTTATATGCACCTGGGGATACTTAACATGTCTGTTAAATTATTTTTATTTGTTTATTTTTTTATTCTTTGATTTAAACTTTTTGAACTTTTTTTTTTTCTTACTTTTTACATGTCCCACAAAGGAACTTGAACCCGGGATCTCAGATTCCCAGTGTAATGTACTGCAATATATAGTATTGTAGAACATCGCACATAGATTCCTTATGGGAACTGTGTATAGACCGTCAGGAGGTTGTTGCTCGGCCTCCTGGTTGCCATAGTAACCCCTTGGATCCCGCAATATTATCGTGGGAGATCCGAGAGCCGGGGGGGGGGGGGGTTCAATCTTTAGACCTTCAGACTCCAGAGAATAATCATTGGTAGCCTGGGGGAAGTGTGGAAAAATAAGAAAAATAATGATTGGTCATACTGACCTTCTCTCACCTCTCCGAGGCTCCCTCGCAGCATCCAATATTTGTTCCTGGCACTTTCTGGTCTCTTTGGCCCAAAACTAGACTGGCAGGCAAACATCAGGAATATTCATGAAATGAATCTCGTGAGGTTCGTCCATTTCTAAATCTGGTAAAGCAGAGAATTTTTTTCTAAATTTTTAATTCTGTAAAGGCATTAAAACATAACAAAAACGATATATAAATTGGTTAGCTCTGTGATTGAACTGGCCCACAGTATATAATGCATCATTTTTACTACACAGTGAATGCCATAAAAATAAAACCTGTAAGAAAATGGCGCAACTGCATTCAACCACATCCAGATTTTTTTTATCCTAGGTTCCCAGTACATTGTAGAAAATATTAAATGGTGCCATTAGGAAGTACAATTTGTCTTACAAAAAAATGAGTACATTTGGCAATGTTTTTGGAATATTTGCACATTTATAATATTGATATTTTTATTTTAATATTTTTTTTAAATGACTTTTACTATTATTATTAATCTTATAATTGTATATTTAATCGTCATTATTAAAAATATTATTATGAATGTTATTTTTTGTATTTTGTTATTACTGTTTCATTATTATTATTATTATTATTATTATTGTTATTTTACTTATTTTTTACTTTAATCTTGCGATAGATGGATGATATATATATTTTTTCGATTTTATTTTTTAAATTTTTATGTTTTTATTACTTTTTTATTGCTTCCAATAACAATATTTTTCAGCGACTTCCATCTTCCCCTGTACATACATTTTTTTTATGATGAGTCTTATTATAGACAGTGGACAGGAAATTGCATACAGTATGTGTTTTTAACGGGATTACATTTTTTATTAGTTCACGGCATTCAGGCGAGATACTTTTTGTTTGCTGGATGTTTAAGTGTTTTTTTATCGGCACTATTCTCTATCATCCCGGCCTTGTTGCCTAGCAAAACATAAATATAAGCCCTAATCCTTTAAAGAAGCAGAAGTGGCAGCCTCTGGAATAGATAAAAGTAATTTATGGCTGGCGAGCATGGAAAGCCTGTTTGTCGAGTTCTGCATAATTAGAAACACTTATATTATTTACTTAAACAATTACCACACAACAATGGAGCTCATTTGAGGAACAAATTAATTTTCTGGAAACAGTGACCTTCCCAGTGCTTACAGTATGTAAACCCACTAAATCCAGCCGCCGAGAGGATGCCAGATGGTACAATTTGTACTCTATAGAATGTCTTTCAGCTGTGATTGAGAATTACTTTATTACCCATTATGTTCCATAGAATGTTATCGGAATTATCTGAAAACAGACGACAACTGGAAGTCACCCGGCACTTGCAGAGGGAAAATTGTGAGGGTATTAATCATTTTTAGCTACAAATGGGTCATTCATGTTCAGGCGACGAACAATATTTCATGGACGTGGTCAGGGAATGCTGCAACAGGAGACGAGAATATCTTCACACATTAAGATTCCTGATTCAGGTTTACGACGATTATATTCATGGTAAATTAAGAATTTCTCAAGGGGTAAGCTCCTACGAGAGTTTTTGAAATAATTTTGTCCAATAAATAGTACAGGCTTGTAGGATTCTTGGCCTGAGACATGTAAGATTAGAGTGAAGGTTCTGCATGTGGTTGTCCTTCTTGGAGTAGGCTACCTACACACGTGGACAAAATTGTTGATACCCCTCGTTTAATGAAAGAACCCACAATGGTCACAGAAATAACTTGAATCTTACAAAATTAATAATATATAAAAATTCTATGAAAATGAACAAATGAAAGTCAGACATTGCTTTCCAACCATGCTTCTACAGAATTTTAAAAAAAAGAAAACTCATGAAACAGGCCTGGACAGGAATGATGGTTCCCTTAACTTAATATTTTGTTGCACAACCTTTTGAGGCAATCACTGCAATCAAACGATTCCTGTAACTGTCAATGAGACTTCTGCACCTCTCAACAGGTATTTTGGCCACTCCTCATGAGCAAACTGCTCCAGTTGTCTCGGGTTTGAAGGGTGCCTTTTCCAGATGGCATGTTTCAGCTCCTTCCAAAGTTGCTCAATAGGATTTAGGTCCGGGCTCATAGAAGGCCACTTCAGAATAGTCCAATGTTTTCCTCTTAGCCATTCTTGGGTGTTTTTAGCTGTGTTTTTTGGGTTATTATCCCATGAACTGCGACTGAGACCAAGCTTTCTGACACTGGGCAGCACATTCGTCCTGCTGTGCCACTTATCGCTCGATTTCCCTGCTCAACATTGACATCAAATTATTTGCCAAATTGCTGGCTAATCGTCTGTCCCCTTTAATGCCGGGCTTGATCCATACTGATCAGGTTGGCTTTATTTCAGGTCGCAAGGCCAGGGACAATGTTTGCAAGACGCTCATGGCAATCTCTGCGGTCCGCACTACCAATGTCCCTATCTGCTTGCTCTCTGTGGATGCTGAAAAAGCGTTCGACCGCGTTCACTGGGGCTTCCTGCGGGCCACACTCCAACAAGTTGGAGTTGGCCCGGGGTTCCTGGATAAGGTGCTTTCTCTTTACGGTGACGTTACGGCAAAGGTGCGGGTCAACGGGCTTCTCTCCAACTCTTTTCCGGTTCGGAATGGCACGTGGCAGGATTGCCCCTTGTCCCCTCTTTTATACGCACTGGTCATGGAACACCTAGCGACAGCCTTACGGAACTGTCCTAGTGTCCATGGTTTGCAGCTGGGCAACCGACAGGTCAAAACGGCTTTATACGCTGACGACCTCCTCTTGTACGTCTCTCAGCCATGCGTTTCCTTTCCATCCATTCTGCGCGAGTTCCGTCTCTTTGGCCACCTGAGCAATTTCAAGGTGAACCTCTCCAAGAGTGAGGCCCTCAATATCATCTTGCCCCCAGCGGAAGCA
Source organism: Leptodactylus fallax (assembly GCA_947044405.1). Taxonomy (NCBI): domain Eukaryota; kingdom Metazoa; phylum Chordata; class Amphibia; order Anura; family Leptodactylidae; genus Leptodactylus; species Leptodactylus fallax. Next base: position 644,211 of record CAMRHE010000491.1, read on the forward strand.
GCCCTCCTAGCGAATGATTTCCCCTTCAAATGGCACCTTACCTCCATTAAATATCTCAGGATCCACGTCCCTTCAGACCTCACCCTTCTCTACCGCCTTAATTACTTACCGATCCTTGAATCCCTTTCGACGGTCCTGCGGAAATATGGTTCCCTCATGCTCTCCTGGTTCGGTCGCATCAACGTGCTGAAAATGGATGTCATGCCCCGTTTATTATATATGTTCCAAGCTCTGCCCATTCCAATACCACGCTCTTTTTTTGCTCGCACTCAGACTCAGTTTGGGAGGTGTGTGTGGGGAGCAGCGCGGAACAGGTTGCGCTCCCGGATGCTGACGCGCCGTAAACTCAGTGGCGGTTCGGGCCTGCCTGATCCTCGACTATACTACCACGCAACAGTACTATTGCGCCTCTTTGACTGGCGTTATCGCGGGGCGGACAAGCAGTGGGTCTCTATAGAGGCCGACTTGCTTTTGGCCCACCTCCCCTCCCTACCTTAGGTTCCATCTCATTTTCGTCCCAGCGCTATCAGACACTCCATTCTATCCTCCCACTTCCTCAAGATTTGGGACTCCAAGTGTGGGTGGCCACATAGCCAGGGTCCTGGGCCCCCCTCAGCCCTCTGTTCCGAAATCCAATGTTGCCCCCGGGTTGCTCCGTTGACAAATTCCTTTGCTGGCTGGCCAGGGACGACGTTCGCCTACATCAGGTCATAGACAGCGCTTCTCTTCCCTCTCTGGCATAATTGCAAGTTTCCCATCCCAACCTTCGTTTGTCTTGGTTAGAATATGGCCAGCTCACTGCCTTCATCCGTAAGTTCTCCCTGCTTCCCACGCTCTCATCTTCTCTAACCGACCTGGAGTTTGCCCTTTCCCGGACTGACACCACTCCGCGTGCCCTCTCTGTTTTTTATGGTATCCTCCTCCAGGACACTACACCCAGGCCCCCCTCCTACATTGGCCCCTCAGAATATGACCTTGGTACCTGCCTCTCCACTGCCAACTGGGATAAGTCCTTCCTGTACACGCATAAACTCCCGTTGCCCTGCGGTGTGCAGGAAAAGAACTACAAAATACTGACCCGCTGGTACCGCTGTCCTGATCTCTTGCATAGGATCTACCCTAGTGTTTCTGACTGGTGTTGGCGCTGTGGTTCCGAAAGAGGCACCTTGTATCATATTTGGTGGGAATGCGCTGCCCTCAAGCCCTTTTGGGATGCCATCTTTACGCTTTATACTAACGTGAGCGGCAGATCTGTCACACCCTTGCCCCAGCTTGCACTTCTCTCCATCATACCAGGGAGGGTCTCGGTTGTTAAGAAGGACCTCTTGCGACATTTCCTCACCGCCGCCAGAACAGTAATTCCCAGGCATTGGCGCAGTACTGCCGCGCCTACCATGGTGGAGTTTCTTCAGGAGCTTCTCCTTATCAGGAGAATGGAAGCCCTGGTGGCCAAGGACTCGCCTGACCCCTCTAAATTTGAGTCCCTCTGGCGGCCGTGGGTGATGTTTCAGGAGTCCTCGGAGTTCTCCTCTTTCTTTTCTTGATGTGGGGTTGTTTTGCTCCTCTGTTGGTGCAGTGTCCGGCTGCTCTCCATAACCAAATTTTCCCTTCCATTCCTCCCCCCCTTGCCCCAGTGTGTCCCCTCTGTCCTTGTCGTGTCTGTGGTTTTGTGTGTCCCATACACTATGTACTCCCTATGACCCCACCTCCCTTTCAACGTTTGTCTTAATCTACTGTTAGGCGGGTGGTCCTGTGGTGGTTCTCTACAGTTGGATTTTTGTTCTTTCAGCCATCACCCACCTATTGTTACAGTTATTTTAGTTGCCACTGTGTTATTCATTGCCGATTTTCTTATTGTGGGCCTCACCAGCCCTTCACCTAATCCTTTACTAATGTGCCTTATCTATGAACAGGGTGGCTTGGGTGACCCCCCTGTCTTAATTGATACTGATGCTATGGCATTGTACCCCCTCCCCTTTTTTCTCTTCTGTTCTTATTGCAAAACTTTAATAAACTTGATTAAACATATAACAAAAACCACAATTAGGTCTTAGATATTGTAACACCAACACCTGACAGAAGCTGAAGGAACCCATTAGAAGGAGATCCCACTTTACCTATAATGGTGTCTACAGATTCTATCATGGTGTCCATCACTTTGCTTTTCTGGTGGCCAGAGGAAGCAGCATGAGGTTGCCCTCAAGAACTATTTGCAAAAAGTTCATATTCACATTGCTAACTGGAAAATTTTTCAATGTCAATGTGATACTTATATAGTGCCAAAATATTATGCAGCACTTTACAGATATCACCCACTGTACCAAGTAGGGCTCACAATCGAAATTCTCTTTCAATATGTTTTTGAGCATGGATGGAAACTGAAGTACCACAAAAACATGGTGAGAACATAAAACTCCATGCAGATGTTGTCCTTGACTAACCACTCAGCCACCGTGCTGCCCCAACTGTTGCCACAGAATGTACACTTATGATCTATCAGGAAGCCATTCATTTTGAGACCAACCACCTCTCCAATGAGACAACGATGATAAAAAGAGGGAGAACAATCCACAGACATAGTAACCTTCAAAGAGTACTTCCTGCCCCCATTGTCTCAGGATCTGTAACTCAAAATCTGTAGCACTTCTCTTTCTATGAAATCTGATGGGACTACCATATGAGGCTCTAAATGAAGCATCTGAGTGCAGTGTGAACAGAACCTAACACTCTTCGTGTATTTTAGTAATAATTGCCAAAGACACCAACAGTATGAAGGAATAAGGAATTGTGATGGTCGTCTCTCACATACAAGATGCGTAGATATGTTCACATGTGTTTGATCCATGCTGACATTTAGATTTCTGCCATGGATGTAATGTTGGATTCCCCTTACGTCCGACAGCAGCACAATATGGGGTATCTCTGCCCCTGTGTGTTGTTTAGGACAGGTGGAACCTTTAATTAGCACCAAAAAGGTGCCTCCTACTAGCCCTATAAGAGGGCACAAGAGACCTCCCTCCACTGTGTTTTTTTCTGTCCTGTGTGGAACAGGTGGACGGAGGTCTCTTGTGACCTCCCGTTGCTAGGGGTTTTAGTTACTCCTGGCTTACCTTCTTGGGGTACCTCGGTCCCAAAGAAAAAACCTCCGGTCCTTCGGGCCTTCGCACCGCAGCGCAGCGTTATCCGGCATCCATCTGCAGGCAGCGCGATCCCGGAAGTAAGCGGGGAACCTCTGCGGCCGGAACTTTTCTCCGGTTCCGTGTTCCCAGGGGAAGGAAGCCTTTGCGCACCACCGCGCCCCTACTTCCGGTTTTCTCGGAAAAAGTGCGGTAAGTTTGGAAATTTAAAATTTAAAGGCAAAATATAGAATTGATTTTTGCTGCTTGTATTTTGAGCCTCTGGCTTAGGCTTATGCTCCTCTATGTTCCAGTATGGCGTTTGACTTGTTTTGGTGCTGTATAAATGTTTCTATGTTGGCTTCCTCCCCTCGCTGCTGGATTACATTTAAAAGGTCTGAATGCAGTCCTTTATTTGTTGAGTGAGTGGTTTCTAGCTCCTCTGCTGCGGGTTGCGGTGGCTGGTTTTTTTCTGACGGTTTTTTTCTCTCTTCAAGTGACCGATTCAAAAAAACAAAAAAAAAGAGGTACCCCTTGGGTTTTTATGCGATGCTTGGCGATCTTCCCTGTTTCAGTGTCACGTGGCTGTTTGATGTTTCAGATGTCATCTTCTGCAGCACGTAATGGCGATGCGCTTAGGAGGAAAAATTCCTCTAAACTTGAAACACCTAATGTGTTTGGATTGCAATACCCCTTTACCTGACGGCTATGATTTTACCCGCTGTCACCAGTGTCGCGGACCCTGCCGGAAGTACCTTCTATAAGAGGTTGTTACTTGGGTAAAGGACTTTATGAGGAGTCTCTTAAAGGAGATTCTTTCTTCCATCGCCCAGATTGCCAAGAGACCGCAGATTGAGACACAATCTTCCTTACGGATCTCTGATGAAGATTATCAGATAGTGGACGAGACACTCTCATCTGACGATTCCACTGAAGATCCCAGCAGGCTGTGCTTCCACTCGAAAAATTAAGCCGGCTGCTGAAGTCCATCTGGTCTAAGGATCGTGATGTTGACGGGGAAGCCTCCGCGTCCACCTATAGAGGGCCTAGGGTCTTCCAAGTGGACCAGACATTACAAAAATTAATGTCCTCAGAGTGGAGAAGTCCTGAAAAACCTCTTGTGGTTCCTAGGAGGTTCAGCGCTTTATTCCCAGTTGCTCAATGGGATCAATGGGGTCCTCCTCCCAAGGTGGATATGGCGGTGGCTAAACTGTCCTGCCGCACTAAGGTACCATCAGATGATGGAGCAAATCTGCACGACGCCATGGCAGGCGCTTCGACAATACCTTCAAGAAGGCTTATTCAGCTGCCTCGCCCAAGACCGCTGTGCGGTTGCGTCCTGTGAAGTGTCAGCCAAATTATGTACTGACCTGGTCCACCTCAAAAGTGACCGACTCTGGAGTCTCCAGAGACGAGCTGCTAGGGTTTCTAGGCTCAGTTTCCTTGGCAGCTGAATATTTAACGGAAGCCTCCCACCATCAATTAAGGCTGGCGGCCAAATCCCTGGCACTTACCAAGAACACTGCAGCAGGAAGACCTCTATGGTTAAAACCTTGGAGAGCTGTGTTCCCCTCAAAGTATAATTTGTGCGCATTACCCTTTGAGCCGGGTAGAGTCTTTGGCTTTGCCCTAGACGAGATCCTAGAGGGCTTGGCCGACAAGACGGGTAAACCTTTACCCCAGGCCTTCAGAGGTAGGGAAGAGCAGTCAAAATCCGGTCAGACAACATGACCACAGTGCTGTACGTGAACAGACAGGGAGGCACCAGATCACCAACCCTCCTCAGGGAGGCAGATCTGATATTTACATGGGCAGAGAAAAATCTAACCCATTTATCCGCAGTTCACATCAAGGGCTCCCTGAACATAGTAGCGGATCGGTTGAGTCGGGGTTATGCCGTATCAGGAGAATGGTCACTCAATCCAGAAGTCTTTCATCAGATTACCCTGAACAGGGGTCTTCCAGAAATAGACCTCATGGCAACCCGACTCAACGCCAAGGTGGAGAAGTTCTGTTCCCTTTACCAGGAGGACAATCCCTTGGCAGTGGATGCCCTGTCCATCCCTTGGAGGTCCAGGCTGGCATACATCTTCCCTCCAATTCCAATAATACCAAAGGTATTAATGAAAATCAGACAGGACCAAGTCTCTGTGATAGCCATCATTCCATTCTGGCCAAAAAGAGCTTGGTTTTTCCCAACTCATGGAGATGAGTTGAGGGATATATTGGAGGCTTCCCCCCATCCAGAACCTGGTTTCCCAAGGATCTCTGAAGTGCCAGGATCTCTGGAGATTCAACCTGACAGCCTGGAGGTTGAGCAGTCCCTACAGCAGGATAGAGGACTGTCAGAGGCCGTCCTGAAGACCCTTTATTCTGCAAGAGCAGAATCTACCAATAAGAACTACCAGAGGACAGCCAAGATTTTCATGGAGTGGTGCTCCAAGAAGGGTATTAATAATCTAGAACCTTCAACGGCTGATATTTTCTTCAGGACGGTTTGGATAAGGGCCTTGCCCCTGCCACTTTGAAAGTGCAGATTGCGGCCCTCTCCGCTCATTTGAACAGACGTCTGTCTCAGGATCCTCTGGTTGCAAGGTTCCTTAAAGGGGCAATGAGGCTAAAGCCCTCAGTATCATCCCCAGTGGGACCTTGCGGTAGTCATTACAGGCCTGTGCGGTCCTCCATTTGGACCCTTGGAGACTACGGGGATAAAATATTTAGCCTACAAACCACTTTTTTGTTGGCTATTATATCTGCCAAAGAGTAGGGGTGCTCCAGGCCCTCTCTTCTAGAGAACCGTACATTTTGTTTTTGCAGATAGGGTGCACCTTAGGTTTGCCTGGGTTTATCCCTAAGGTCCCCTCATACTATAATAGCAATCAGCTAATTTCGTTAGCTGTGTTTTTCCCCCTCTCCAACCTCTGAGGAGGAAGAAAAGCTCAACACCTTAGATGTGGTAAGGTGTCTGTGGATTTACCTATTCCACACTCAACCGCTTAAGAAGGCCGAAAGCCTACTAATTGATATGCAGTGTAAAAACAGAGGCCTCAAGGCTTCCAAGCCTACTCTATCCACATGGATCAAGGAGACAATTAAGTCTTCCTTTCTTATTCAGGAGTTATTCCCTCCAGTCTTTCTACGGCCACTCGACCTGGGTTGTCGACTTCTTTGGCTGAGTATCGGTCCTTACCATTGGACCAGATTTGTGCGGCTGCATCATAGTCATCTCAGTTGACCTTTTGTTAAACATTATCATTGGACATCCGCAGTTTCCAGACAACTGCCTTTGGTCAGTCAGTCCTTGATGTTGTAAGGCGAGGAAACCCTCCCTAGGGGAATTACTTGCTATCTCCCCATATTGTGCTGCTGTCGGACGTAAGGGGAATCATTGATTGTAATGTCAATCTGTATTCCCTTAGTCCAGACAGCAGTACAAGGCTTCCCTCCCTAGAAGCTTGTTTCCTGTTACTTTATAATTTACACAGTGGAGGGAGGTCTCTTGTGCCCTCTTATAGGGCTAGTAGGAGGCACCTTTTTGGTGCTAATTAAAGGTTCCACCTGTCCTAAACAACACACAGGGGCAGAGATACCCCATATTGTGCTGCTGTCTGGACTAAGGGAATATAGATTGACATTACAATCAACGATTCAGTGAGGCTAATCCATCTGGAATTATTAGAATAAGAATGAATGTTGCCATGCTGAGCACATTTTTGTCCAGTTCATCAGAATGTGGTTATAAAACCCCCTTCCAATGCATTGAATGTGAATAGTGATTTTAGTGTGAAATTCCTGTTGAAATCCATGTCATATCTGGTTTTAGAATATTCTCATCCTTGCTGTAGTATTTATTTGGAGCTCCATAATTTGTAGTTTCGGAGAACTTAGTTATTCGGTAAGCCACGTGCACATAACAGAATGGGGCCCTAAGCCAGTGCTGGCCTACAACTCCCCACAACCAGCATGGGCATTTCACAGCCCAGTACACTCAGTCTACTGCATACAGACAGCGTTTCAACCAGTCTATGCATCCAAATAATAACAAGAGATGAACAAACTGGAATTTTCCAAATATTTTTGAGGCTTGCTATTCATGAACCGTTATTATACTCTGGGGTATCTTCAGACCAAAAATAATAAACACTGATAATCACCTTCCCTCACGTCTCCTGGGCTCCATTGCAGAGTCCCGTGTTCTTGACCTACAGGATGGAAGACTTACCGTAGGGCCAAAACCCCAAATACCACCCCCCTTTTTCCAATAAATACACCGACACCTATCTGTGGTTAAAGGCTGTAATGGCCATATTTATTATAATAAACAAAATAACTTAACATTTCAACATTAGAAACGCAAAAATATAAAATATAAAGGGCAACGTTATCAGCCACTAACTAACTTTAGGTCAAAGGAGTCCTCGAAGGCAGTCTCCATCATCAACCTTTATCATGTCCATCATTCCATCATCAGTACCCTCAGTTGTTCTAATAGACCCAAGGGTACCATAAGTCATTCCATCCACTAGGCCCTGCAGATGCATGTCCGCCCAAGGGCCCCCAATCTGCCTTCCAAATCCTCCTTCTCTGCATCATCTATCTCGTGCATCTTTGCCCCCAAGATTCAGGAACACCCTCCCAACAGCTATTACCTCAACACAGGGTAGGGTGGATGTTAAACTTCATTTGCTTAATTTCCCAGGGCTGTGGCATACTTCCCCCTAGTCTCTCTTTACACCCTCTCTCAAGACTCACCATTGCATTGCCCCTCTAAATCCTTAACCCCTAATTCAACTGACCCCATTACTCAAAAATCCCTAGTGCTAGCCCTACTGCTTCCCCCCCAAAGTCAAGCCAATGGTTGCAATAATTCCTCCCATTCCGGGTGTCTTCTGGCCTCCTATGTTACGTCAACAGCCTTGGTGACTCCTGAGGCCTGTGATTGAGTCTCGTTTTAATAGCATTTAATAGTCCTAAACAAATCTTGTGGGAGAACCATACAAATATTAAAAAAAAAAAAAAATTGTGATGTTCACCCATCAGTAATAGTAGAATGTTTAACAAATATAAAATTATTGGAGAGCTGAGATGAGAGAGGAGATGGACAAGAGGTGGAAAAGAGGTCTAGACCTGAACTACTCAACACCTCGGCCATCACTGTGATCACTACGACATTAGGACCAGTAAAACCAGGTCCTATGATAGGAATCAGATTTATCATATAACTGTGCTGTCAGTTCTTCCATCAGTCTGATTTCTTCAACTCTGTGGATCCAATGCCAAAGGGTGGAAGGGTTTGTACATAGCCACAATGCTGGTATACAAGCCCATTGACCAAGTGGTACACTTCAACACTCGGTAGGACTTTAATAGGACACCACACAGATGAAGGTGGAAGAAGGTTGGAGAAAAAGGGACACCTCCACACTTCCCTCCAAAACAACTGGCGAACGGCGCAGCTCCGTAAGATGTGAGGCATATCACCATCTCACTGCTCCACCAACATGGTGCTGGGACCGTCGACATTAAAGTGTGAAGTTTGGTAGAGACCTTATACCATGAAGACAAGACTTTGTACCTGCCTTCCTGGCGGCAGCTTGAGATAGAAAACCCGTGCACCAAAACATACAGACAAAACATCTGAGATTCCGAAAGGTCAACCCGTAGATCCCATACCTAGTGCCTAATATAAGTCTGGGGGATCCCAACATGTTATATTTAATAGATAAGGCATATCTTTTTGTCCTTTGGCTCAACTACTGTATAATTATTCAAAATAGCAGAATTCCAATTAAAGAAATAGCAGCCCAAAAAAACTGATAACTGGACACTTATCTTCTCTAAGGGTCCCCACGAAGACATACACAAGTCATGTTAAGCCTGGCTACCTTTGGATACAGTAATATACATTCTACATTACATTTTTATAATGTTCCGTCCATGTTAATTTTGTCGGAATGAATTATTTACTTATTTTCCTGGTGACTTAATGACCTTTTCTATAAATAATTAGACATTTGCATCATCGTTCTGTTTGGCGAGAGCATTAATCCGCTATGTAGGCTGATTTTTAGTTTCACTGCAAACATTTATTTCATTTTTTTCCGGCATCCATCACGGGTTCTGACAGTTCACTTAAACATGTGTATGAATTAATGCCTGGAAGAATATCACTGTACCTACTGCAGTTTTACAGAAAGTTTTGGAAGATTTAAGAGCCTTCTAAAGTGCGTGATTAACGGCAGCATTAATGGCAGTTGCTGTCAGGTGACAGGTTGATATATTGTACTATGAGAAATGCCCAAGGAAATCGTAGTTACGTTGTAAGCACAACCTCGGCATTACATTATTTATTTTAAAGAGTTTAGTTTTCTCCCCTTGTAGACAAGATACACTAAAAAGATACAATAGACAAGGACCCAACCTATATAACAGTACAATGCTACACTACGCCTGCCATTACTTGGGCTTCCATCAAAAACAACATTGTGCTTGGATATCTGACCCTAAAGAGGGTGGGGGGAATTTATTAAGACTGGTGTTCGGTATGCCAGTCTTGATCCAATCCCCTGTTGGTGCTAACGGCGCCTGCATTATTACGAAGCTTTGACCTCATAAAGAGATTGACCCATTATGGACACATATCTCCTATCCACAGGACAGGGGATAACTGCCCAATCACCAGGTCCCCCATTAGGAGGGCGTGGGACTGAAAGTCCCCCAAAGGCCACCTTGGGAATGCAGCACCAGTGTTCTCCCGTGACCGGCACTCCATTCAGTTCCATGGGGCTACCAGGACTGTAATCTCTAGAAGCGCCAGCAACCCCATAGAAGTGAATGGAGCGCCGGTCACGTAAGCACACTGGTGCTCCATTCACAAGGAGGCCTTAGTGGGGCTTTCAGTCCCCCATACTCCTGACCACTGGGGGGAGGGTGGGAACCCAGCAATTGGACACTTATCCTCTGTCCTGTGGATAGGGGAATAAGTGTCCATAACGGGACAACCGCTTTAATAATTCAGGTGCACTCCCACGTAACAAAATTGAAATTTACACCATTCAGGAATCAATGTACATTTTGGGTATAACTCATGCCAGTTATCTGGAAATTTGTCAGGCCTAGGCGTCTCCGTCCCAGCCAATCTTGGTTTCTGCCTCAATCTGTCCATTTTTGTGAAAAGGGGACAATAGGGCACCGAAGGAGAATTGGTACGAATAAGATGTGTAACTTTTATATCTATCTACACTAGGATGCACACGGCATGTTTGACCGCTGCATCCAAGATGTTAAATCTCCCGATCGATTATGGAGCAGGGTGTTAGCTGTGACTGACATCTAACACCCTGCTCCATAACCGATCGGGGGTTTTAACAACTTGGATGCCGCGGCCAACATAACCGCGGCATCCGAGGGGTTCCGCCATTTTGCCGCCCACCCCGGCGTTTTGCAGCCAATAAATTGCTGTTTTTGTTATGCGATTCACCGGGATTTCATTCGGATCGAATAGAATTGTATAGTAAAATTCGGCGAAGTTGCCGAATCGAATTTTTGAATACTTTGCTCATCTCTAGTGTTATCCTTAAGATAGGTCATCAATTGCAGATCAGCAGGAGTCTGACACCTGGTCCATCAGCTGTTTGAAGAGGCTGCAGCATTCGGGTGGGCACTGTGACTTCTTCAGTAACTACTAAGCACAGTGCAGTACATTGTATCACAGCTCAGCCCATTGCCTTGAGCTACAGCAGAAGAAAGTGAAGGTTCTGGAGTGGCCATCTCAGTCTCTTGACCTCAATATCATTGAGCCACTCTGGGGAGATCTCAATTGCGCAGTACATGCAAGACAGCCCAGGAATTTACAGGAACTGGAGACTTTTTGCCAAGAAGAATGGGCAGTTTTACGATCTGAGAAAATAAAGAGCCTCATCCACACCTACCACAAAAGACTTCAAGCTGTCATTGATGTTAGAGGGGGCAGTTTGACAATAAATGGCTTCAACCAACCACTAACCATGAGTGGAGAAAAAGTTTTTGTGTTATCATTCATATTCTCTGAAAAAAGGCCCAAAAAAACAAAAAATCTCTGGGGTATGTAAACTTTTTAGCACAACTGTAAGTCTGGAAAAATCCTATATCTCTAATGATGATCACTGACACTCAATGGCTTTTATGCAACCCCTTTAAGAACCCACAATATGTAAAACAAGGTAAGCTTTATGCTGCATACAATACACTTGGCTAATATTAGCAGCTCATCTTGATATCGCTGCACTTTTAGAAGGTGCTGACTTAGGTTTCGTGCTCCTTTAAGTACTGAGCGATTGTGTTTGCTGCAGAATCAAGATTTGTCTGGCTGTTGTCACAGAGCAATGTCAGCCACTTCTAATCATTGTCACCCGGCCTGGTGCTGAATGCTAAGACATTAACTCCTTACATCGAACTTCTGTTCAATTTCCACTCATGTTACAGACACGATTGCAGACAGATAGACACTCGCTGGGGATCGCTGGGGCTCAGCACTCTAATTACTAAAGCGAGCACCGCCGAACACATCGCCTTTGGCGGACTAAGAGCAGACTCCAGATTCTATTCTCCAACACAATGCTGTCTGCAGAGCCTTGCCAAATCCAATAAAATGATAACACAGGGGATATGCGGAGTCCAGCTGTATGAGGCTTTTCTCGGTAGGGATGCTTAGGACCGGGAGCAAAAGAGGGAAACTAGTTGTATGGTAAATGAGGGATATATGTAGATGAAAAAGCCACATTGGTGGACATATTTGGGAAATCAATAGATATATGGACTAAATGTATGTCCCGAAGATATGTCTTAAGTAAAAAAAAAATGTTCCGGTGTAGGAAAGTTTAACTTGACATCAATAACTTGCTGCAACGAGATGGGCGAACAGACTTGTACCAAGCCGGATTTGATCCCAATGTTCCAAAGTGCTCAGTTTTTAACAAAACCCATAGAAATGGGGATTTGTCTCAGACAAACTATAATGGCCACCATGACATTGCGATAAATTAATATACTCTGAGTCCTCTTCAGGCCCCAGAGTATAATAGGTGGAGGCTCAGGGGAGGTGAACAAACTAAAAAACATTTATACTCAACTTCTGTTACCTCTTTTGGGCCTCCTCGTGGTGTTCAGTGCTCTCTTGGTGATGTCATGTGCCCAGGGTCACTGCTGTGGCCTGTGATTGGGCCACAGAAGTCACATGGGCATGCCAAGCGTCACAAGGTCAAGACACTTGGCATGCCCATGTGACTGCTGTGGCAAAACCACAGGCCTCAGTCAGTGACGTAACTAGGAATGGCTGGGCCCCAAGGCGAACATTTGACATGGGGCCCCCCCAAGCCGCCGCCCCAACCCCCCCAAGCCGCCGCCCCCAACCCCCCCCCCCATACACACAAACCGCATTCCTGCGCACACTATTATGCCCCATAGTGGCCCCTGCACACGATATTATGCCCCATAGTGGCCCCTGCACACGGTATTATGCCCCATAGTGGCCCCTGGACATGGTATTATGCAGCATAGAGGCCCCTGCACACAATATTATGCCCCATAGTGGCCCCTGCACACAGTAGTTTGCCCCATAGTGGCCCCGACACACAGTAGTTTGCCCCATAGTGGCCCCTGCACATAGTAGTTTGCCCCATAGTGGCCCCTGCACACAGTAGTTTTCCCCATAGTGGCCCCTGCACGCAGTAGTTTGCCCCATAGTGGCACCTGCACGCAGTAGTTTGCCCCATAGTAGCCCCTGCACACAGTAGTTTGCCCCATAGTAGCCCTTGCACACAGTAGTTTGCCCCATAGTGGCCCCTGCACACAGTAGTTTGCCCCATAGTAGCCCCTGCACACAGTAGTTTGCCCCATAGTAGCCCCTGCACACAGTAGTTTGCCCCATAGTGGCCCCTGCACACAGTAGTTTGCCCCATAGTGGCCCCTGCACACAGTATTATGCCCCATAGTGGACCACCCATGAACGATTATTATACTCTGGGGTCTTTTCAGACCCCAGAGTATAATGATCGGAGACCCAGGGGAGGAGAGAAACATAGAAAACACTGCAACTTACCTCTTCCTCGCTCCGATGCACTCCCGTGCACTACTTCAGCCATCTTCAATGTCGGACCGGATCTCGCGCGATCCAGGCCGGCGTCGCGACGCATAATGATGTCGGCTGACGTCTGGGACGTCACCAAACAGGCCCGAAGCCTGCGGAGCGGCAGATAGGTGAGTTACAGTGTTTTTTATGTTCGCTCACCTCCCCTGGGCCCCCGATCGTTATACTCCGGGGTCTCAAAAGACCCCGAAGTATAACGATAGCAGTGATTGTGGGGTTCGTGGTAGCGACTGCCACAGGGCTCCGGGCCCCGTAATGTTCCTGGCCCTGTGGCAGTCGCTACCACTGCTACCCCAGTAGTTACGCCCCTGGCCTCAGTGGTGACCCTGGGCCCATGACATCACAGAGGAGACCTCAGAGTATAATAATAGCACTTCCAGTTCTGGTCCAAATGGTAACTTGCAGGGGAACCTTGTGAGGATTCACCCAACTATCTTGCTAGGTTCACCCGTCACTAGTCACATCTGACCATAAATGTCAAGTTTATCTCTGCTACATCTGTACATGGTACAGTATGTGTATTTTTCTTCCAGTGTACACGCTGAACATCTGCACTAAATGTGGTGTGAACACAGCTTTATTTTTCCATAGGCATGTCATTAATATTTTAGGTCTATCAGGTCTTCTATCTGAGGACAGCGTAGGACAAAAGAGTAGATGCTGGACTTGAGGCTCTATAATGGGGCATCTATAATGGGGCAAGCTCTGGACTGCATCAGTCTCCTTCCCTATCTGGCAGCTGACAATATTGTCCATTTTTCGTTCCCCTACAGTAGTCTTCTAGATATCCTGCTATGATACTGCAGAGGTTGTCTTCCTTCCATGAGCAGAGGATCACTGTACAGAGACCTGGCTGTGGGGAGAGTGATTGAGCATGTGCGTCCACCAGCACTCAGATCACTAGGTGGACATGCACCAGGTGATGCCATACTATATAAGTAACTGGAATAGTCCTTTAAAGAACTGGAATGTTGGCAAATATGGTTTTCATGTATACAGTCAGTAGACAGATAGGTCAGTCATCTTCCTCACTGTTGCCTTTATTAATTATATACATATCATATCTATAGTTGCCACCACTAGTGGTAACTGTAGGTAGTCAGAACTCTAAACTACGTATTTTCAGAGATAAGCAAACCGGTATATAACAAACCGGTTTTGTTACAAATTTTCCATAAATTGTGAGTTCGACCAAACTAAACATTTTTTGGGTTGACCAGCCACGAATTGCCATTATCCACTGCGACCTCCTCCAACCCTGTAGTATAATATGTAGAGGTCCAGGGAAATTGCAGTAAAAAACACTGATTCTCCTTCCTACATCTTTACTGGGCTCCCTTTAGTCTTCATTGGTTCTCTTCAGGCCTCTTCTGGGAGGTCACTGGCCACGGGGACTGCTTAGGCCTGTGATTGGGCTTCAGTGGTGCCCTGGGCTGTGACATCACAGAAGAGGCTGGAAGAGGCCTGTAGAGGACTAAAGATGCTGGGGAATGTACACTGGACCCTGCGAGGGAGTTCCAGGACAGGTGAGGAAAGGTGAGTATCAGCTTTTTTTATCCCCTGGGCCTCCACTTATGTGTCTGATGAGACCCTGGAGTACAATAAAAGCACTTTCAAGCTTGTTTGTCTGAACTGAAACTGTCCCATGAACCTCACGAATATTTTTGAAATGTATCTTGCGAAGTTCGACCATTTCTGATCTTTAGCATGTAGTTCTAACCCCTTGGGTGTATAGATTATGATATGATAGGAATTTTCTTTCCAAAAATTCACTTACTGAGAAATCTTGGTGTCTGGAGTTTGGGCCTAATCCTAGAATACCTGCCAAATAATGAGCACTGATTGGCCTCCGAATTTAATTAAACAGGGGCCAATGGCAGAACCTGCTAATCGGCTGCTCTGATTACGATTTGGCTCCTTCTGCCTCTTAGAGAGGTGCCAAGCAGTTAAAGGCCAGCACTTAAGCAACATTTGCCAACTTCATTTTCCAATAAAGCCGGGGGAATGTTTGGCACCAGTAGAAGTGAGAAATAAAGATGACCAAGGATATCATTTAGCAAATATTTCATGATCTGCAGCTTGGAAATGACGAACTAATGTGCTTCTAATTTCTCCTTCAGCTGTTTGCACAAGTAAATCATTCACATGTATTTTCTACTCATCATACCTTCTAAGCGATGTGTGATTGCAAATTACCCAGAGGCGCTAGGTCTTGCCAAAACATATTATATCCTCTGATAGGATGACTATATTTAGAATTAAGACCTGGCCATATGGAGGTCTTCCTTCTCATCACAATTTTCAGCTCTTCTACTGTTCCCGTCCTTATTGTGGTCAACAATCCTTGGTCCTTGTTGCCTTCACCTTTACATATTCCAACCATTCTAAATAGCTCGACATAGTTCAGTTGACTAATATTGCCAATGTATCAACCATAAAATTTCTGACATTATCGGGGTGTCCATTGTTCTGGTCTGTTGGAGGATCAGAACTATGGACTAACGGACCACTAAAATAGCGGACACATACAAAGTCTGACGGACCCCATTGACTATAATGAGGTCCATTGGGTGTCTATGGTTTTTATCTTAAACCACCAGACAAAAAAATATGTGCGTGCAGAACTTCTTCATCCAGCAATTTTGATAGACTCTGCGAAAGAGTCTCCGAACTGGCGCAGATGTGATTGCTTCCTGAATGTATTGGCTGCCTCCAATTCCATCCAATCCACATCAAACAATGTTGCGGAGTTATCAGATTATCTCCTGCCATGGCAGTCGACCTCCTGCTCCTTTTAGTCCCTACCTCTGGCACTAAAGTATTGCATTGTATTGTACCATTGGATCAAACTGCTCAAACATTAAATAAAAATAGTTTATTAAAGTTTTAGAAATTGAAATTTATTTAAATTTAAATATAGGTATTAAAAATTCTAAACACCCTCTTTCATGATTTTACGTTATACAAGATATCTGAAAATGTCTGAATTGTTAAACTATAGCATCATATATTAACATAATATAATAATATAGAATAAAATATAATATAAAAATGTATCCCCTACGTGAAAAAAAATATATTAAACTATGTCCATATTGCTGTTTTTTTGGTCACCTTGCTCCTGCCCAAAAACTGGAAAGGGAATTAATCAAAAAGTTTTATGGACCCCAAGAAACAACGGGACAAAAGACTACAGGTTGTCCTGCAAAAAAGAAGCCCGTGCACTGAAAAAAATTAAAAAAGTCATGTGTCTCAGAATATGGTGATACAAGTCAAAAAATTTCTCTAAAACATATATATATATATTTTTTTTTAGAAAGTAGAAAAGTATAACAAATAATGTGTAAATTTGGCATCATTCTACAGTATTCCACAACTAATTTTTTACAGTTTTTCCATAAATTACATTTTACCATTAAAAATACCCCTGGTCCTGCAAAAAACTAGCCCTGAAGGCTAAGCCAATAGAATTTTTGCACTTGTCAGATACAGTATTTTGTAATTTTAACACCTTGCTGTTTTCTTGCCATTTCAGGATGGTAAATGGGGTCACGCTACTGGAATCTTCTTTTCTGGGATAAAAAGTTCAGATCAGTTATAGAAGGAGACAATAGGCAGAAGCTTTTCATTTGGTAATCCTTTGACATATTTCTTTTAGATACGAGGTAATCTAGGGCTTTAGATTTGTGATGAGATTTATGATAATGGTATAAATAAGTTATTTTTGGGTATATTATTGAGATTATTTTTCAATTATTTTCCTCAAATCTTTTTATGTTCACGATCATGTATGTGGGTTTAATGGGTGCGTTTTCTAATCGGGGTAGGAGTGATATCTGAAATGTGTAAGTCAAGCTGTGTAGAGCTGGGTTGTTGTTAAACTATAAGTTAGAATCGTGTTTAGTTCTGGAAAGAAGCATTGCGTTTTAGGGGCCGTAATAGGACTCCATGGGGACCTACTATACCTCTGATTCGAAATGGAGTCCTATAGCAGTTTTTTTGTGCTGGGTATATTTAGCTATGGAAAGTCAAGAACACCAAAGGATCACTACACAAAGCCCTGTTCACACATTCAGAATTTGATAGAGATTTCCACCCTGGAATTCTCATCAAATTGTCTAACAATTGGGATGTTGTTCACATGTCAATTCCTTATTGAAGAGCTTATGGATTAATTTATCATCATGGGGATCCTCGACACATCAAACTGCAGAAAATTGAGTTTCGGTTTGATATTTTTGCCGCAGATCTCCTGGTAAATACATGTCAGGTGTGCCATAGACAAGTCCAATGTCATCTCCACAGACATACGTACAGATGTGTCTAGACATGTCCAGATTAGAATTGAGTGAACCACTTTGTAACTACCTAGGTTCATTACGAATTTTCCGAAAATCTTGGATTCAGCAAGTCACATATCATTATTATACTATTATATAATACACAGTGATACTCACATTACCTCACCTCTTCCTCACAGCATCCAGAGCACGTTCCCAGCATCTTTGGTCTTCTTTGTGCATCTTCTGTGACATCACAGGCCCCAAGGGCTCCTCCCATCAAAGCATCATGATGTCATTGTGCCTCCTGTAACCTCTGAGGCTAAATCACAGGCCTCAGCTGTCTGAAGAGGTTCTAACCAAACAAAGTCTGAAGGTCCGACACAGTCCTGGCAAGGTTCACCCATCTCTAGTCCAGATATGGGAGCCACAAGATGAACAGTTTTTCAAAACAACATAATTCCACAATTCTATGTCACAACCTATGTGTGTCCACCAGTGGTTGTGCTGTGTATTGCAGCCTGTCAAGGCTTTTGCTAACTTGATGTGATATTGTCTTCAATTGGCTTCATGAAAAATTTGAGTTCTTAACCAAACTGCAGACAAGGTAAGGGTGGAGACATCTGTACACTAATAAAAATTAATGCCTTAGGCCTTATTCACATGACCGCTTTGTATTTTTATGGACCTAAGCTCAGTGTAAAATGTCAGTGTATTTCCGTTCACCATCCGTTACTACATTTTGGATGGCCGGGTCTCATCTGTTTTTAATGGACTGTTAACAAAAACTGATGAACTTCATTGGTCTATATTTCTGATTAAACTCAGTGATCCGTTTCTAACAGACATAGTTTGGACATCAATCCATTTTACATATATTGATCTCTTTTAGGTCCATGTGTCCAATGCAGCAGGTCAGATTTTTTTTTTATGGCCATTAAAAACGATTTGTCAAAGAAACGGAGATGTAAATAAAGTAATAGACATTTATGGGTTATTCACTGTCTTGTGAATAAGGTCTTACAGTGTTGATGGCTTTGTGTACAGCTCTGTCAAGATAAACACAGAACATTCACACACACTATACTACATACTACTACATTCACACTATACTACCTACACACATTACATATACACACCATATTACATACACACAAGACATACACACACTATGCTACATACATACAGTACACATACACACCATACTGCATACACACAGAACATACACACACCATACTACATACACACACACTCTACATTCACACCCCATACTATATGCACGCACACACACTCTACATACACACCAAACTATATACACACACACACACACACACTACATACACACACTATACTACACACACACACACTCACACCACATACACACACCATACTACATACACACACTACATAAATACACCATACCACATACATACACTACATGCACACTATACTACCTACACACATTACATATACACATCATATTACATACACACAAGACATACACACACTATGCTACATACATACAGTATATATACACACCATACTACATACACACACACTCTACATTCACACACCATACTACATGAATGCACACACACTCTACATACACACCATACTATACACACACACACACACACACACACTGCATGCACACATACACTACATACACACACTATACTACACACACTCACACTCCATACTACATACACACACTACATAAATACACCATACCACATACATACACTACATGCATACTATACTACCTACACACATTACATATACACACCATATTACATACACACAAGACATACACACTATACTACATACATACATATGTGGCATCCCAGAGCTGGCTATGGCTGGGCTGAGGGTGATCTCTGTGCATTGTGTTATTTCCTGTTGCTTCATAGCCTGTGTGACATAGCAGGGGGTCCTGAGTCTCACACAACACAGCGCCACCTAGTGAGCCTCACACATGCATTACACCTCCCATAGGATTGAATAGTAACCAAATGTCCAATGGGAGGACATTGCCTGGGAAAAGGGGAGGAGTCAGCTGATCACTGGGTCCCCATGGTAACACCCCTGCAGGAAGGTCCTGCGTGTGAGGAGTTAGAAGTGTGGAGTGTTAGGAGGAGGAGGTGAGGAGATAAGTGTGATGTCCTGTGAAGAAAGCAGTGAGTTTAGTGCAGGAATCTCAAGTCCTAGACAGGCCCAGGAAGGTTGGAGAGCTGACATACTCCAGCTATTCAGAAGATCCTGTCCCCTGTCTGCCTAGCCATCGCCCTGAAGGAAGTCAAGCATCACTATCTAGTCAGCCTGAGACTGTGGAGAGAACATTCTGGAACACGGGCTCCATAGCAAGTATCACAGGATCCAGGGGCCAAGGCCAGACCTGTGGAATATCCTGCCACCCTGACTATTGCACCCCGAAACTCTGAGCTATCAGGACCACATAACGTGAGTGGGGAATATTAAGTACTAGTATCATGGTGGGCATCCTCCTATGTGCCAAATAGGAGCCCAGACGCACCTTAGGGCTGTAACACTGAAGTATAAGGGGCTAGGAACACCTTTCATCAAGTCTACCCTGCACCCCAGGACTTTGCTGTGTCACCAGGCGTACCCCGTTGTTTTGTATTGAGTAAACTGTTTAAGCATTTGTGCCTCCACACCCATGGAAGTAAAAGTTGAACTTTACAACCGTTTCTGTGTCTGACTCTGCACCGACAACATCAGGGCGCCCCAAACACCACCAGTCGGCACAGTATAGGGGAAGCGCCCCGGGGGAACAATCACCACCAACATTTGTGCAGCCCCCTCATCACCGGTACCAGTGGTGGTAACGTGGGACAGCACCAGCGCTCGTGCCCTCGTGCCCAGAGACCGTGACAAGTCTGCGCTGTTTGCACCCCGCAATCCCAACTGCAGCGTTACCTTCCATCTGGTCACCGCAAGAAAAACTGGCGTCACGAACAGGATACGGGTGTGTGCCATTTTGAGAAAGTCGCCACGAAAAGTGCGCCAAATTGTCTCCAGAGCATCGGTCTTTATTGTGGACTTTGCTAAGATCAAGTTTATTCCCTGAGAGTGCTTGCCATAAAGAGGGGGGAGCCCTAAACCCCTGAAGTAAGCCCTAAAGACTGTCCTCTCAGTGTGTTACAGCCCTGGAAGAGTTAAAACGCCCAGGACTTGTTTGCTGCGCCACATCGCTGTGTAAGAACGCCCACAAAGGGTTAACTGTACCTTGCAAAAGTGTGGGAGATTTTTAGCACTGCCCATGAGGCCAGGAGACCCATCTGCCGCCATCTTAGGAGAGCCCAGAATGCTGCGCGCAATGCTCCAGTGCACCCATACAAGAAAGTGAAAGGCGAACGTGCCAGCGCCATTTCTGACTCTCCAGTGCCGCATCACCGTCCCTGCTGCGCACCGCTGATCTCTGGTCCACGCTGCAGTTGCTGTCAGTGAGTACTGTGCCTCCCTGTCCTTGTCTTCAGTCCTCCCACGGCCCCAGCGAGTGTTTTCCGTGTACAGTGTCCGTGGGGAGTGCCACCATTAAAGAGGGGGAGCACACCGTCAGCCTGCATCACAGTGACTCTGTTAATAGCTACAGCATTCTTAAAGGGACAGCATTCCAAGTTGTAGTCTCCATTCCCTGCCAGCAAGCAGTTGAGTTTCTTAAAGAGACGGCGACCTAATTTCAGTCATACCTGCAAACAACATGACTGAGCAAAGTGACATTGTGCCATCTGTTTCTAGTGATCCAGCAGTGCCCATGGCGAGCAGCCTACCATTTTCCATGCCATTTTACCCTGGCGCACCATGGCTGCCACGCTACAAAGGGGAGGCGCATACCCTCAGGGACTTTCGTGAGAAGATGCTGTCTCTCTTCCAGTTCTATCCTCTGAATACAGAACAGCAGATACAGATCTTGCTGGGCCAGCTTGAGGGTGCTGCAGCTAGGGAGGTCAAATCCTGGCCTGCCTCTGACAAAAGAACCCCTGGGCAAATTCTGGACAAACTCCAGGTGAACTTTGACGTGCGATCTGTCTCCGAGGTAAAGATGCGCTTCTTTTCCAGACGACAACTACCTGGTGAGACCCTGCGGGACTATGCTTTATCCCTCCAAGAGGCATTCAGAGCTGTGGTGCAAGTGGATCCACGTGAAAATGTGGACTCTGATAAAATCTTGCTTGACCGCTTCATAGAAGGGGCGGGTACCACATTGCTCCAGAGTCAGTTGCGAATGCTTGCTGCACAACATCCCAGCATCACGTTTGCTGACTTCAAGGCCCTTGCCATCCAGGTCTTGGGACAGGAGCAGCCCCAGTCGAGCCCAGTCATCTGTGCTCCCTCACCTGGACCCTCAACAAGCATTGCTCCAGTTGTCCTGCCACTACCTCTGGGTACCTCACCTGCTGCCCAAACTGTGCAGACTACACTAGCAGACTCCAGAGATGACCTTCTGGCCCGAGTGGATCATCTGACCCGTGCCATGGAACAGATCACCGTCCGTCTAGATCGTCTGACCCAGCCGTCTTCATCGTCCAGTGATCCTTTGCGAAGTCTCAACATCTCACCTGAGTCGCCACCCAGACGTCCGTCTTCAGTGAAACCTCCGCAGAGTGAGAGGCCATACTGTACCTATTGCCATAGATATGGACACACCAGGCCTCAGTGTTTTCAGTTAAACGGGCCACCCCCGAGGCAGCGGGCCGCCCTTCGGGAGGAAAGAAGAAGGGCCCAGGTGAATCTTCAGTGCCATTGTCACGCTTCGTCTCAGCCTGCCCACACATCACAATCCGGGTGAACGGCGTCCCTCTGACAGCGTTGGTGGACACTGGATCTCAGGTAACAACCCTGCGCAAGCAGGTGTTCCTTGAACATTGGGACTTAGGTGTGTTGAATAGAACACCTGACACATGGATAAATCTGTGTGCCAGCAATGGACAGCCCATACCACAGCAGGGTTATTGGGAACCCACTATCCAGATTGGGGACTTGAAACTGCCTAGACAGGGTGTAATTGTCACTGATGTAGAGGATGATAGGTTTGCAGTTGTAATATTAGGCATGAATGTTTTACGCCATTGCTTTGCAGAAGTGTTGGATGCCTTGCATGCCTCTCTCCTTACAGCTTCTCCCAGTGACCAGCAGACCATTCAGCGGGCCATTCGTGTACTCAATGCCCAGCACAAGTTCGCCAACAAACAAGGTGAAATTGGTCGAGTCTGGATCCAAGATACCCGTCCAGTAACCCTACAGCCTGGAACAGAAACTATGGTGTGGTGCCGTGCCCGTCCGGGCATAGAAAATCAGGACTACGAGGCCTTGCTACAACCCATACAGGTAGATGGCCAACCACTTGTCATGGCTGCCCGCAGCCTTGTCACAGTTTCCAATGGACGTGTTCCTGTCCGCTTAGTCAACTTGGGCGATGCTCCCGTGAACCTCCACAAGTTCCACTCTGTGGCCCTGCTACACCGGTTAGCACCAGAAGACATTCTCTCTGGTGATTCTACCGCCACACAGCGTTCCACCCAAGCTGCTGAGAACATTCAGAATGGAGCCACGAAGTCCTGGTGGGATGAATTGAACGTGGGAGACGCCAATACCCCTATAGAGCACATCAATGGGGTTCGCAATGTGGCCAAGCGTTACCAACAGGCATTCAGCAAACACCCATTGGACTTTGGTAAGACCACGACCATACAACATCGCATTCTGACTGGCGACCACCATCCAATCAAGGAGCGTCACCGTCCAATACCACCAGCGATGTACCAACCGGTGAAAAAGATGATCCAAGAGATGCGAGATGCTGATGTCATCCGGGAGAGTAACAGCCCCTGGGCAGCCCCGCTAGTCCTTGTCAAGAAGAAAGACGGAACCCTACGATTTTGTGTGGACTATCGTAAACTCAACAACGTCACGCACAAAGACGCATACCCATTGCCGCGGATTGAGGAATCTCTAACGGCTTTGGGATCAGCTACCTGTTTCTCGACCCTGGACTTAACCAGTGGATACTGGCAAGTCCCTATGGCGCCTGAAGATCGTGAAAAGACTGCGTTTACGACCCCGATGGGACTCTTTGAATTCAATAGTATGCCATTTGGGCTATGTAATGCCCCAGCCACATTCCAACGGCTTATGGAGAGGTGCCTCGGCCATGAGAATTTCCAGAGTGTGCTATTGTACCTGGACGATGTTATTGTATTCTCCCGGACATACCAAGAACACCTTCGTCACCTGTCCGAGGTATTCAAGGTACTTATACAGCATGGCCTAAAGTTGAAGCCCTCCAAGTGCTACCTGTTGAAACCCCAAGTTCACTACCTTGGGCATGTCGTGAGCGCACAAGGCGTCCAACCTGATCCTGAAAAGATCACTGCAGTCCAGAACTGGCGAAGACCAACTACCGTCAAAGAAGTCCGAAGCTTCCTTGGATTCGCAGGTTACTACCGGCGTTTCATACCACACTTCGCCCAAGTAGCCGAGCCTCTGAACGAGTTGTTGCGCGGTTGTCCCAGAGAAAACTACAACCGAAAACTTCCGGTAGACTGGACAGCGCGTCAAGAGGAAGCCTTTCAAGCGCTTAAAGCACTTCTGACGCAACCACCAATTCTAGCCTATCCCGACTACAGTCAGCCATTCCGCTTGTACACAGATGCAAGTCACCAAGGTTTGGGTGCAGTGTTGTCCCAGGTTCAGGACAACAAAGAGCGAGTCATCGCCTACGCCAGCAGGAGTCTGAGAGGCGCGGAGAAGAACGACCAGAACTATAGTTCTTTCAAACTCGAACTTCTGGCGCTTGTCTGGGCCGTGACAGAGAAGTTTAAAGACTACCTGGCTGCTACACCCTTTACCGTGTACACAGATAACAATCCGTTGGCGCATCTGGACACTGCTCGCCTGGGAGCCCTTGAACAACGGTGGGCCTCAAGACTCGCGAATTACAAGTTCTCTGTCAAGTATCGCAGTGGCAAGTCCAACGCTAACGCTGATGCACTCTCAAGGTTGCCTGTGGGAAAAGAACCACCCCGAGAAGACATCTGGGAAGAGGTGGAGATGCCACCATTCTACAACAAGTTTGCCCAACAGGTTGCTATTGGTGTCCCTGTAGAAGGAGAATCTCTGACGAAAACAGCTGCCGAATCCCTCCAGGAGCCATCTCTGTGGAAAACGTTCCAAGAAGAGAGCAGAGTTTTAGGAGAATTGTCAGATTTCCTGCTTACAGGAAGAATACCAACCCGTGTAAAGAGAGGTCTTCATGACGTGGAATTAAAACGCCTTTGGCGACAGAGGAAGCGCCTGTTTGTCCAACGAGGCCTTCTACATAGAAACACTCTTGATCCTGTCACAGGTGAAAGGCTTCATCAGATCCTCGTACCAAGAAGAGACGCACAGATGATACTTGAGGCGTATCATGACAGATCCGGTCACTTCGGGGTACAAAAGACCGAAGCTACCATCCGTCGTCGCTTCTATTGGGTTGGGATGAGGAGTGACATTGAGAGTTGGTGCCGAGAGTGTCCCGCCTGTAGTATCACCAAGGAAGGTCGAAGAGATCAGAAGGCCCCTCTACATCCAATTAAGACTCAAAAGCCGTGTGAAATTGTTGCTCTGGACCATGTGAAGTTGGGTCCCACACGTTCCGGCTACAGCTACGCTCTGACAATGGTGGATCATTACTCCAAGTTCCTTGTCATCGTGCCTGTCAGAGATCTTACAGCAAGAACTACGGCTGAGACCTTCTACGCAGAGTTTGTCCGCCATTACGGTTGTCCTGAGCATATCCTCACCGACCGTGGATCGGCGTTTGAATCCCAATTGTTCCGTGAGCTGTGTCAGTTCCAAGACTGCAAGAAGTTGCGAACCACAGCGTATCACCCTCAAGGGAATGGTATGTGCGAGAAGGCAAATCAAGTGATCATCGGCATGCTTAGAACAGCCGCAGTTACACCTGGTGTTGAGTGGCCTGAGCGTATCAAGGACTTGGCCTATATTTACAACAACACACCCCAAACATCTACGGGATACGCACCATTTTATCTAATGTTTGGAAGACAAGGTCAACTTCCTTCAGACTTAACCCTTGGTGTGAAGGTCCCTGACATCATCAATCCACTACCCATAACAGACTGGGTTGTTGAACACCGCCGACGTATGGAGGAAGCTAAAGAGATAGTTGAAACGCGCATGGATGAGGTTCGTAGGAGACAACAGGAGGATTACAACCATCACGCCCATGCAGCGCCCCTGAAAGTTGGCGACCGTGTATGGTTAAGGAATAACCATCGGAATGGGAAATTGGATCCATTCTGGGAGAAAGAACCATACAGTGTCATCTCCATACCATATCCTGAATCCGACGTGTATGAGATCTCTAAACCTGGGAGACAGCCCCAAGTAGTACACCGAAACCGTCTGAAGCTGTGCCTTAAAGAAGGACTACCCACAGAGGTGCCCCCAGCTGAGACAACGAGTACAGAGATCTTGTCACCTTCTGAAGCAAAAGAGAGACCCCCAACGTTAACTGAGCTTATGTGGGCGCCTAAACTACTACCATTTAGCTGCTATCCACCAATTGCTCTAGTGCAAGAGAACCCTTCAACAGATGATTTAATTGATTTCAGTGACTCTGTTCCTGATTCAAATCTCGTTCCACTTAGGCGTTCTGAGCGTACCACAAAAGGCATACCTCCAACACGCTATAGTGATGCCATGGCTGTCCTTGGGTAAAAGAGGTTAACTGTCTCTGCTTCTGTATATATGTTATTCCTGCTCTGATTACATTAATGTTTTTCCTGTGTGTATATACAGTATATATATAATATCTTGCCATGTAATATAGTATTTACATTTATATGCAACAATCCAAGCCATAGTGCCTGGCTCACCGAGCCAAGGAAGTTCTGTTACCCCATTGCGGTATGGACATTCGTGCTAGAGTGCCTACTCTTCCTTACAGAAAGGACTGTTTATTGTTTCTCAGAGAGACTCTCATGATAATGGACACTCACAAAATTTGTGCCAGAGAGCCTCTGGACCCATTTGCACTACTGTTGTTTCTATATGGACTGTCTGATGGTACCGCCAAAAGGTTCCATAATTCTGAGTTTAATTATCTCTCCGTTACCCTTCAGACTTCTCATGGACATTCCAGGACTATGCCGGGAGGTCTTACCTCAAGTTTCTAGGTATTATATTTTTCTAAACTGTTAGTGACATTTGCACTTTATTCGTATTTATTAACGTTATGTTACATTTCTCACCTTCACCCCAGCCCGTCGCCGAGGTCGGCTCAGTGAAAGAGGGGGAGTATGTGGCATCCCAGAGCTGGCTATGGCTGGGCTGAGGGTGATCTCTGTGCATTGTATTATTTCCTGTTGCTTCATAGCCTGTGTGACATAGCAGGGGGTCCTGAGTCTCACACAACACAGCGCCACCTAGTGAGCCTCACACATGCATTACACCTCCCATAGGATTGAATAGTAACCAAATGTCCAATGGGAGGACATTGCCTGGGAAAAGGGGAGGAGTCAGCTGATCACTGGGTCCCCATGGTAACACCCCGGGAGGAAGGTCCTGCGTGTGAGGAGTTAGAAGTGTGGAGTGTTAGGAGGAGGAGGTGAGGAGATAAGTGTGATGTCCTGTGAAGAAAGCAGTGAGTTTAGTGCAGGAATCTCAAGTCCTAGACAGGCCCAGGAAGGTTGGAGAGCTGACATACTCCAGCTATTCAGAAGATCCTGTCCCCTGTCTGCCTAGCCATCGCCCTGAAGGAAGTCAAGCATCATCATCTTGTCAGCATGAGACTGTGGAGAGAACATTCTGGAACACGTGCTCCATAGCAAGTATCACAGGATCCAGGGGCCAAGGCCAGACCTGTGGAATATCCTGCCACCCTGACTATTGCACCCCGAAACTCTGAGCTATCAGGACCACATAACGTGAGTGGGGAATATTATGTACTAGTATCATGGTGGGCATCCTCCTATGTGCCAAATAGGAGCCCAGATGCACCTCAGGGCTGTAACACTGAAGTATAAGGGGCTAGGAACACCTTTCATCAAGTCTACCCTGCACCCCAGGACTTTGCTGTGTCACCAGGCGTACCCCGTTGTTTTGTATTGAAGAAACTGTTTAAGCATTTGTGCCTCCACACCCATGGAAGTAAAAGTTCAACTTTACAACCGTTTCTGTGTCTGACTCTGCACCGACAACATCAGGGCGCCCCAAACACCACCAGTCGGCACAGTATAGGGGAAGCGCCCCGGGGGAACAATCACCACCAACATTTGTGCAGCCCCCTCATCACCGGTACCAGTGGTGGTAACGTGGGACAGCACCAGCGCTGCGCCCTCGTGCCCAGAGACCGTGACAAGTCTGCGCTGTTTGCACCCCGCAATCCCAACTGCAGCGTTACCTTCCATCTGGTCACCGCACATACATTACATATACTCACCATATTACATACACACAAGACATACATACTACATACATACATTACATATACAGTACACACCATATTACATGCGCACCAGACATACACAAACACTATACTGCATACACACATTACATTCACACTATATAACATACACACACTGCATACATGCATCATACAACATACACACATTACATATTATTATAATACATACCCACATCATACTACATGCACACAAGACATACACACACCATACTACATACATACATCATACTACATGCACACATTACATACACACACACACACACCATACTACCTACACACAATATATGCACAGATCATGCTACATAAACACACTACATACACATACTACATACACACACTATATACACATAAACATACATATACACACTCTTATATCTACATTAACTAAAGACAACTTTCTTTGTGTCTACCTCCCGAGGCAGAACATTAAGAAGACTTTTAGCACACTTTACATGATGTTTAGTAAATTCTCTTTGTTACACTTTTGCGCTAATTGTTCTACTTTTAATAGAAGATAACTGGTTTCTATTGTGTTTGGAGCTTGTTAAACAGTTTTGGACTCTGGGGGGTATAATGTGGTGAATTTGCCTCCCGGCTCCTGGCTGTATGTCTATGTGCTGTAATCACTGCTGATGCCTGAACCCCAGAGAGTAAATTGAGGAGCGGAGGAGGAAGCTTTCCACTAAACTCGCAGGATTCTTCACAGAAGAGGATATCGAGATTGTCTCATCCGCACACACTGTCAGCTACATTACTTGGTTTGGTAAATGACAGATTTGTTTGCCTTTGGCGCCTGTAGTAGATACCTGCTGCTATTGCTTTTTATCTATGTAACACGTCCTCTATTGCTGTTGTGAAAATCCTGACATGTCTGTTGTAGTAAATACTCTAGGTAGTATTAGTACCTGCAGCAGTATCTGTAGTAGTAATAGTAGTAGTAGTAGTAGTAGTAGTAGCAGCATTATCTGTAGTATCTGCAGTAGTATTATCTGTACTATATGTAGTAGTAGTAGTAGTAGCATTATCTGTAGTATCTGTAGTAGTAATAGTAGCATTATCTGTAGTATCTGTAGTAGTAGTAGTAGTAGTATTATCTGTAGTATCTGTAGTAGTAGTAGTAGTATTATCTGTAGTATCTGTAGTAGTAGTAGTATTATCTGTAGTATCTGTAGTAGTAGCATTATCTGTAGTATCTGTAGTAGTATTATATGTAGTATCTGTAGTAGTAGCATTATCTGTAGTATCTGTAGTAGTAATAGTAGCATTATCTGTAGTATATGTAGTAGTAGTAGTAGTAGCATTATCTGTAGTATCTGTAGTAGTAGTAGTAGTAGTAGTATTATCTGTAGTATCTGTAGTAGTAGTAGTATTATCTGTAGTATCTGTAGTAGTAGCATTATCTGTAGTATCTGTAGTAGTATTATATGTAGTATCTGTAGTAGTAGCATTATCTGTAGTATCTGTAGTAGTAATAGTATCATTATCTGTAGTATCTGTAGTAGTAGTAGTAGTAGTATTATCTGTAGTATCTGTAGTAGTAGCATTATCTGTAGTATCTGTAGTAGTAATGGTAGCATTATCTGTAGTATCTGTAGTAGTAGTAGTAGTATTATCTGTAGTATCTGTAGTAGTAGTAGTATTATCTGTAGTATCTGTAGTAGTAGCATTATCTGTAGTATCTGTAGTAGTATTATATGTAGTATCTGTAGTAGTAGCATTATCTGTAGTATCTGTAGTAGTAATAGTAGCATTAGCTGTAGTATCTGTAGTAGTAGTATTATCTGTAGTATCTGTAGTAGTAGCATTATCTGTAGTATCTGTAGTAGTAATGGTAGCATTATCTGTAGTATCTGTAGTAGTAGTAGTAGTAGTAGTAGTATTATCTGTAGTATCTGTAGTAGTAGCATTATCTGTAGTATCTGTAGTAGTATTATCTGTAGTATCTGTAGTAGTATTATCTGTATTATTTGTAGTAGTATTATCTGTAGTAGTATTATATGTAGTATCTGTAGTAGTATTATCTGTATTATCTGTAGTAGTAGTATTATCTGTAGTATTTGTAGTAGTATTATCTGTTATATCTGTAGTAGTATTATATGTAGTATCTGTAGTAGTAGTATTATCTGTAGTAGTAGCATTAGCTGTAGTATCTGTAGTAGTAGCATTATCTGTAGTATCT
This sequence comes from Leptodactylus fallax, assembly GCA_947044405.1. Lineage (NCBI taxonomy): Eukaryota > Metazoa > Chordata > Amphibia > Anura > Leptodactylidae > Leptodactylus > Leptodactylus fallax. Next base: position 674,404 of record CAMRHE010000491.1, read on the forward strand.
GTAGTAGTAGTAGTAGTAGTAGTAGTAGCATTATCTGTAGTATCTGTAGTAGTATTATCTGTAGTATCTGTAGTAGTATTATCTGTAGTATCTGTAGTAGTAGCATTATCTGTAGTATCTGTAGTAGTATTATCTGTAGTATCTGTAGTAGTAGCATTATCTGTAGTAGCTGTAGTAGTAGTAGTAGCATTATCTGTAGTAGTATTATCTGTAGTATCTGTAGTAGTATTATCTGTAGTATCTGTAGTAGTAGCACTATCTGTAGTATCTGTAGTAGTATTATCTGTAGTATCTGTAGTAGTATTATCTGTAGTATCTGTAGTAGTAGCATTATCTGTAGTATCTGTAGTAGTAGTAGTAGTAGTAGTAGTAGTATCTGTAGTATCTGTAGTAGTATTATCTGTAGTATCTGTAGTAGTAGCATTATCTGTAGTATCTGTAGTAGTAGTAGTAGTAGTATTATCTGTAGTATCTGTAGTAGTAGTAGTAGTAGTAGTATTATCTGTAGTATCTGTAGTAGTAGTAGTATTATCTGTAGTATCTGTAGTAGTAGCATTATCTGTAGTATCTGTAGTAGTATTATATGTAGTATCTGTAGTAGTAGCATTATCTGTAGTGTCTGTAGTAGTAATAGTAGCATTATCTGTAGTATATGTAGTAGTAGTAGTAGTATTATCTGTAGTATCTGTAGTAGTAGTAGTAGTAGTAGCATTATCTGTAGTATCTGTAGTAGTAGTAGTAGTAGTAGTATTATCTATAGTATCTGTAGTAGTAGTAGTATTATCTGTAGTATCTGTAGTAGTAGCATTATCTGTAGTATCTGTAGTAGTATTATATGTAGTATCTGTAGTAGTAGCATTATCTGTAGTATCTGTAGTAGTAATAGTAGCATTATCTGTAGTATCTGTAGTAGTAGTAGTAGTAGTATTATCTGTAGTATCTGTAGTAGTAGCATTATCTGTAGTATCTGTAGTAGTAATGGTAGCATTATCTGTAGTATCTGTAGTAGTAGTAGTAGTATTATCTGTAGTATCTGTAGTAGTAGTAGTATTATCTGTAGTATCTGTAGTAGTAGCATTATCTGTAGTATCTGTAGTAGTATTATATGTAGTATCTGTAGTAGTAGCATTATCTGTAGTATCTGTAGTAGTAGTAGTAGCATTATCTGTAGTATCTGTAGTAGTAGTATTATCTGTAGTATCTGTAGTAGTAGCATTATCTGTAGTATCTGTAGTAGTAATGGTAGCATTATCTGTAGTATCTGTAGTAGTAGTAGTAGTAGTAGTAGTATTATCTGTAGTATCTGTAGTAGTAGCATTATCTGTAGTATCTGTAGTAGTATTATCTGTAGTATCTGTAGTAGTATTATCTGTATTATTTGTAGTAGTATTATCTGTAGTAGTATTATATGTAGTATCTGTAGTAGTATTATCTGTATTATCTGTAGTAGTAGTATTATCTGTAGTATTTGTAGTAGTATTATCTGTTATATCTGTAGTAGTATTATATGTAGTATCTGTAGTAGTAGTATTATCTGTAGTAGTAGCATTAGCTGTAGTATCTGTAGTAGTAGCATTATCTGTAGTATCTGTAGTAGTAGTAGTAGTAGTAGTAGTAGCATTATCTGTAGTATCTGTAGTAGTATTATCTGTAGTATCTGTAGTAGTATTATCTGTAGTATCTGTAGTAGTAGCATTATCTGTAGTATCTGTAGTAGTATTATCTGTAGTATCTGTAGTAGTAGCATTATCTGTAGTAGCTGTAGTAGTAGTAGTAGCATTATCTGTAGTAGTATTATCTGTAGTATCTGTAGTAGTATTATCTGTAGTATCTGTAGTAGTAGCACTATCTGTAGTATCTGTAGTAGTATTATCTGTAGTATCTGTAGTAGTATTATCTGTAGTATCTGTAGTAGTAGCATTATCTGTAGTATCTGTAGTAGTAGTAGTAGTAGTAGTAGTAGTATCTGTAGTATCTGTAGTAGTATTATCTGTAGTATCTGTAGTAGTAGTATTATCTGTAGTATCTGTAGTAGTAGTATTATCTGTAGTATCTGTAGTAGTATTATCTGTAGTATCTGTAGTAATAGCATTATCTGTAGTATCTGTAGTAGTATTATCTGTAGTATCTGTAGTAGTAGCATTATCTGTAGTATCTGTAGTAGTAGTAGTAGTAGTAGTAGTAGTAGTATCTGTAGTATCTGTAGTAGTATTATCTGTAGTATCTGTAATAGTATTATCTGTAGTATCTGTAGTAGTAGTAGCAGTAGCTGTATGAATAGTATTGGTTGGAGTAGTAGTATATGTAGGACTAGTAATATCAGTAGTAGTAGTAGTACTGACAGGAGTATTAGCATCGATAGTGGTAGTAGTAAAATCAGTAGTAGTATTGATAGTAGTGGTAATAGTAGTAGTATTGGTAGTATTAGTAGTAGTAATAGAGGTAGAATTAGTAGTATCAGAAGTAGTAATAGTAGTGGTAGTAGTAATGGTAGTAAAAGTAGTAGTAGTAGTAGCAGCAATAATACAGTAGTAATAACAATAGTGGTCAGCATATCAGTAGTAATAGTAACAGTAGTAGTATTTGTAGTAGTGGTAGTAGTAATAGCAATATCAGTAGTAATAATAGTAGTTGTAGTAGTAGTAATAGTAATAGTAGTATTAGTGGTAGTAGTAATAGTGGTATTAGTGGTAGTAGTAATAGTAGTAGTAGTTGTAGTAGACAAAGTGATAGTAAATTATAATAATCCTATAATTTTAGTATTGGTATAGTGTTAATACTGGTAGGAGTAATAGTACCAGTAGTATTAGTATCTGTACTATTTGTATCTGTAGTATCTGTAATATCTGTGGTAGTATTGGTTGGAGTAGTAGTAACTGTAGGAGTAGTAATATCAGAAGTCATATTAGTAGTAATAGTAATAATATTTGTAGTAGTGGTAATAGTAATAGCAATAGCAGTAGAAATAATAGTAGTTGTAGTAGTAGTAGTAGTAGTAGTAATAGTAGTAATAATAGTAGTAGTAATAGTAGTAATAATAGTAGTAGTAGTAGTAGTAATAATAGTAGTTGTAGTAGTAGTAGTAGTAGTAGTAGTAATAATCTTAGCATTAGTATAGTATTAATACTGGTAAGAGTAATAGTATCAGTAGTATTAGTACCTGTAGCAGTATCTGTAGTAGTAGTATTGATAGGAGTGGTAGTATGGCAGGAGTAGTAGTATTGATTGGAGTGGTAGTATTGATAGGAGTAGTAGTATTGGCAGGAGTAGTAGTATTGATAGGAGTGGTAGTAGTAGCAGTTGACTCTAGCCAGTTAGTTTGTGTATAAAAAAGAATTTGTGATGAAATGTATGATTATTCTTCCTTTTTACCAATTCCTGGTATTATTTTACATCCGATCTCTCAGCCTCTGCAGACGTATTATTACATGTGTTGCACTATGATATGATTATCTGTCCTCCTCTGGCCCGTCATCCCTTTATCTGTCTAGTTCACACAAGGTTCCCTTAGTTGGTAAAATGTGACTGACAGCAGGAATAGTAACAAAGAATATGAAGACAGAACCTGACCTTGTTATCTGTCATGGGGACACATGTGACAATCACAGAGATTTATGGGATGTGAGGAAGGTCGAGATTATCTTCACTTTGATACTAGTAAAAAAATGTTAAGCTCAGATATTGTATAAGTTTCCTTACGCTCGATCAGAACATAGTATGATAGTGGTAAATCCTCCAGTTAGGAGCAGTACATGGTTGACAATATGTGCACCCCACTACAGGAACATACCACCCTTCTATATGTGTATAGTGGGGGTCAAGGTGCCATGATTCAGAAGTTGTCAAGTCATGGTGGAAAGTTTAGTGTTATATGTATAGAGTATAGTAAAATAGTAACAACCTGGAGTAGCCTGACAGATGAGCAGGCAGGGGAGAGGATGAAGTGAATGGGGGTTGTGCTGAAATTCAGTTGGCGGACAGGAGCATTATAGCATGTGGAAAAGTGTTAAAGAGGACCTTTCACCACCTCCACCAACTCTACTGATTCTGGTGCAGATGGAATTTGTTTTCTCGAGCAATCAATTCAGTTAGTTAGGCTTTCTATTGCCAAATGGGCAGTGTTGGCAGGCAGACAGGAACCACCTACCTGACCGTTGGAAGCAAAATTGTACTGAAACTACCAGAAATAAGTGCTCAGGAATGGTGGGGGCTAGAGAAAAAAATGCAACTATGTCAGTATCAGTGGCACATCACCTTTTGAAGAATGCAAAGAGTTGGATATTGATGGAGGTAGTGAAAGCTCCCCTTTAAGAGGAACTCTGCAGCCCATTCATTTTAAGGAATCCTGAAAGTCAAGACCTCCATCAATCACAAAGTAGTAGCAAATACTAACGATATCACTTAGTGAGAAGTCACGTAGAACAAATCCTATCTATAAATAATTGAATCGATTCATGCTTGAAGGGGTTTCCCACAAAACAACTTATCCCCTATCCATGAAATGGGGATAACTGGCAGATCAGTGGGGGTACGATCGCTCGGAACCCACTGATCAAGAGAATGAGGGACTCTGAATGGAATGCTAGTCGGGTAGTGCACGGAATGTTCCATTTATTTTAATGGGAGCGTTGTAGATAGCTGAAGTATAGTACTTCAGTGCTGTCATGGAAATGAATGGAGCAGTGCACGTGCTGCCCGACCACCTCTCCATTCAGTACAAGGGACGAAATTACCCCAATCTCCTTATCAGTGGGGTCTGAATGGCCGCACCCCCACTGATCTGCTAGTTATCCACTCTTCTATGCATAGGGGATAACTCTCTTTCGAGAGAAACCCCCTTTAGGCTGAGGCCCCACGTTGCGGAAATGCAGCTTTTTTTGTTGCAGATTTTGCTGCGTTTTTGGAGCCAAAGCCAGGAGTAGATTGAGCAGAAGATAGAACTATAAGAACTTCCTAAATATTTCCCATTTCTTTTGTAGCCATTTTTGGTTTTGGCTCAAAAAAACGCAACAAAATCTGCAACAAAAAAAGCTGCGTTTCCGCAATGTGGGGCCTCAGCCTTAGAAGGATTGTGCCGTTAAGGACACATATCCTCTATCTAATGACTTGCATTTCATTCACTTCCATGGTGCAGATACTGACAGAGATCACAGTCTTGGCAGCCCCATAGAAGTGAATGGGGCGCTGGTCATGCAAGCACACTGGCACTCCATTTACAAGGAGGCTTTCTGTCCCCTTTTCTCCTGATTTGTTGGGGACCTGGCGATCGGGGTCCCCAATGATCGGACACTGTGGTTAGGGAATAAATGTCCATTACAGAACACCCCCTTTAATGCTTGTCATCCATCTACATTGATACAATGGAAAGGGAAAATATAATGTGTTGCGGCCACTATAATTGTCACAGTAAAGTTTTCTAGTAATTTGAGGTGTCAGAACTTTTATTGTGATGTTAAATGGCAGCGATGGTGTCATCTAAAAAAGCTGTGTTAGCAAATGAAGTGTGAGGAGGTCCTAACCTGTCAGCTAAACTGTGAGCAGGCGCTAACATTCAGCCAGGTCTACGTGTTGTCATCACTGCCGAGGAATAGAGACAAAAGCTTCTCTCTGACATCCAGCAGATCCTCATCCCGTATAATCACACATTCTTCTCAAATCCTATTGTGCCGGGTAATAACTCAGCAGAGAAATTGTGATGTGCAAATGAGGCTCGGAGTGATTAACAAAAGCAATTAAGAAATCAAAGGGAAATCTATCATTTAGTGGCTTGTAGATTTTACTCTTCTATAGAAAGTCTTGTGGGCTCATAATACAGTCACAGGCTCGTAATGTATTAGTGAATTGTATACGTAGCAATTTCGTTATATGTTCCTAGCAATGGAATTATCCTATACGAAAGCCACAGGGTCGAAAGGGGTTAATATTCCCCACTATTCATTACAAATCTGCAGATAAGCGGATACTAAAATCTGAGAATTGGGTTATTGGAGCTCCAGAAGCTTTTATTAGGATATCTTGCTGGTTATAGGGCAGCTTTCCTAATAATGGCACAGATGTGCCCTTCTATACTCTTTCTCTATTCTGGATAATGTCCAGATACTGTATATGCAGGGGTCAGCAACCTTCGGCACTCCAGCTGCTGTGAAACTACAACTCCCAACATGCTCCATTCATGTCCATGGATGTTTCAAGAACAGCAGAGCAAGTATGCATGCTAGAAGTTGTAGTTTTACAACAGCTGGGTGCCAAAGGTTGCCTACCCCTGGTATATGTGTCCCAAGATAACCAGCTTTTTAAGACAACATGATTTTGCAATATTAAATCACAAAGTGATATGCTATATGTGCAGCGGTTATTGGTATGTTGCAGCCGGTCCAGGATCTTGCTAACATATCACCATATTGAATTGGTAGCATGAGAAATTGGAGACCTTACCAAATTCAAGCTAAGATAAGGATGGACATATCTGTCTATTTGGTCAAAATCATATAACCCAGTGTGATTAAAGACAAACATGTGGCACAAATTCTTGGCAGTGGCCTATACTTGCCTCTTTCCATTGCTTTAGTACTAGGTCTTCCCCATTGCTAGTACAATAATGATGGTGACAATTTTTTTGGAACCCTGGAGCAGCAGGACAAGTCTGTGTAGGAATAGTGGAAGTGCAGTATTGGTGGCCTTACAGTGCAGGGACAAGATGTATTTTGAGGTTTCTAGAGTAGCTGTTGCAAGGATTCCAGAACTTGGTGGTAGATTCTCTAAATGGCTGGAATCACAGTTAGAGGAGTTGTGGTTGCTAAAGGATCATGGTGGACACCGACACATCTCAGCACAAGTCTAGTGAAGGTAGTATGGTGGAAAACGAGTCCAAGTTCTTCAAAGGGGTGGGAAATTTTCCGTAGGGAAATCATTAATGCACAGGAACTAACAATACCTAGAAGCAAGAAAAATGGGAATCACCTAAAAACTCCAGGATGGATGACCAAAAAATTACATAACCTGCTAAAAAAGAAAAAGAAAACATACAACAAGTGGAAGATGGGAGCTATATCTAAGGGAGAGTATACAGCAGTTTGCAGACACTGCAAGATAAGCATTAAAAAAGCTAAGGCTGAATACGAATTGAAGCTTGCAAAAGAAGTTAAGAGTAAGGTAAAAGGTTTTTGGGGATATGTTAAGAGCAAAAGAAAAGTGAAGGAAACCATTGGAGTCCTGAAGAACGAAAAGGGTGAAAAAGTTAACATGGTGGATCAGCAGGTGGAGTTACTGAATTCATATTTTGTATCCGTCTTCTCCCAAGAAATGGATGGAAATATCAACATTAATGGTGATAGTGGTGAGAGGAAAGAGGACTCCAAGCCGATTATTAGTGAAGGTTTGGTAAGAGAACATTTAGCTAAGATTAAGGAAACCAAGTCCCCAGGACCGGATAATTTACACTCTAGAGTTTTAAAAGAATTAGCAGAGGAAATAACAGAACCCCTTGCAATAATCTTTAATAAGTCATGGGAAACAGGAGTGGTCCCTCTAGATTGGAAAAGGGCAAATGTGGTCCCCATCTACAAAAAGGGGAATAGGGACGACACAGGAAATTATAGGCCGGTAAGTCTAACCTCGATAGTAGGAAAAATATTTGAACAAATCGTTAAAGAACATTTAATTAGGTACCTGGATGGGAAGGCTTTAATTAATCAGAGCCAGCACGGCTTTATGCCTAATAAATCTTGTCAGACTAACCTGATTTCCTTCTACAATAAAATCACTGAATGGTTGGACCAGGGGAATGCAGTGGACATAGTATATCTTGACTTTAGTAAGGCCTTTGATAAAGTATCACATAACATTCTTATTGAAAAAATGATCAAGTATGGCTTTGATAAAATATCAGTGAGGTGGGTTCACAACTGGCTTAATGATCGGGCACAACGAGTAATTCTTAATGGCTATACATCAAACTGGAAGAAAGTAAAAAGTAGGGTGCCGCAGGGCTCAGTCCTGGGCCCAGTACTTTTTAATATTTTTATAAATGATCTGGATGATGGGGCTAATGGGGAACTAATAAAATTTGCAGATGATACAGAGCTAGGAGGAGTGGCCAACACTAGAGAGGAGAGAGAATGCATCCAAAAGGACTTAGACACACTGGAACAATGGGCTGAGGTGAACAAAATGGTATTCAACAGGGACAAATGCAAAGTTCTACATCTGGGTAACAGAAATGCAAGAAGCATATATAGTATGGGAGGAATAGTACTAAGTGAGAGTACAGGGGAAAAGGATCTGGGCATAATAATAGATCGCAAACTCAACATGAGTCAACAGTGCGGTGCGGTGGCTAAAAAGGCTAATAAAATTCTAGGATGTATCAAGACGAGCATTGAAGCTAGATCAAGAGAGGTAATTATTCCGCTGTACTCTGCCCTGGTCAGACCCTACCTGGAATACTGTGTACAGTTCTGGGCTCCCCAGTTTAAGAAAGACATCGATTTATTGGAGCAGGTCCAGAGAAGAGCAACTAAAATGGTGGAAGGTCTACAAACCATGTCCTACGAGAAAAGGCTAAAAGAATTGGGACTGCAGAAGAGAAGGCTAAGGGGAGACTTAATAGCTGTATTTAAATATCTGAAAGGTTGTCACAGTGCAGAGGGATCTACCCTATTCTCATTAGCAGAAGGAAGCACGAGAAGTAATGGGATGAAACTAAGGGGAAGGAGATTCAGATTAGACATTAGGAAAAACTTTCTAACAGTAAGGGTAGTGAGGGAGTGGAATAGGCTGCCACAAGAGGTGGTGGGTTCTTCATCAATTGAAATCTTCAAGCGGAAACTGGATAGGTATATAGCTGGGATGATTTAGGAATTCCTGCTTTTGCAGGGGGTTGGACTTGATGGCCCTTGAGGTCCCTTCCAACTCAAACAAACAAACAAACAAACAAAAGTGTGACATAGGCTACAGAGGAACACAGGCAACAAAGCAATGGATGCGCAAGACCTATGGTTAGGGCAGGGCAGGAGAGGAATATGATGACTTGCACTTAAAGGTGTTCTACCCCTGTGACAATGAAAAATGGTGGCATGACTTTGCAATAGGTTAAGAACTTGGAAAGCGAGCAGGGCTCTTCTTGGACAAGAGAAAAAGCCAAGTGACCCTGTTTCTCTTGGAGTCAGTTCTTGTATGCCTTATGACTCTGTGGAGGTGAGAGGAGCTTGGTGACTTTCCACAAGAGGGACAAAATCAGGAAGGAGAGAACCTTCAGAAAATCTGCTAATGCAACACTGGGACTAGATACTTATAAATTATCCACAGAGGAGACATTGACGTAACTTGAAGCTGAAAGAGTCTATATCCCTATATACAGATGCTTCTACAATTTCTGCAAATTTTGTTAAGGACTCAATTTCTCAAGTCGAACATTCAATTTATTCTTGCAACATGCTAGAAAAGCCCTCAACAGACTGAAATTCACAACACTACCACTAGGTGACGTCATAAAGACATATATAGCATAAATAACTCCCGACAGAGTATCACAGAATCAAGTTTTCTTTTAAAGCTGGTCATCTTATACTACACGTTTTAGAATAAGTTAAGCCAAGAGGAAAGGTAAAATAAGGCATCTATCTATCTATCTATCTATCTATCTATCTCATATCTATCTATCTATCTCATATCTATCTATCTATCTCATATCTATCTATCTCATATCTATCTATCTATCTATCTATCTATCTCCTATCTATCTATCTCATATCTATCTATCTCATATCTATCTATCTATCTATCTATCTCATATCTATCTATCTATCTATCTATCTATCTATCTATCTATCTCATATCTATCTATCTATCTATCTATCTATCTAACTGCCTAGATAGACAGTAATTCATTGAAATACCCATCCTGCTTCGATCAGTCCATTGATGTGCCCTCTCTCAAAGTCTGTCAGCTGGTCAAAATGTCTTCGAGTGCATCAGAGAGGCATGTCTAGCTATCAACGAACTCTCACCAAGAGGTACGCTACCCAAAAGAAGCCTCTGAGATTCTTTTTTTTTTTTTGGGCTGTGGGGAAAGAACTTTTACTCCCTCTTGTGGCAAGTCCCAGTATCTAATCAGACCTGAGATATGCAGGACAAGTTTTGCAGCAATCTGATATATTCCTTTGTCGATGAGTGTATCTCTCGATGTATCACATATCTACATATCTCACAGCTATTTATTTAGTTATCTGCTGTATCCAACAAATTTTTTCCATCAAAATAAAAATCTAAGTATTATCTTTCTTGGTTTTCGTCTATTTATAGGCCTGTATTCAGTGTCTAGGAAAACACAGTACTCTGGATTTATGTAACAGAGCTCTCTCACCTACTGTGTGCAAAGATAGATCAAGAAGCGGCTTAATGGCAGAATTCAAGGCAGAAATCCTTTGCCCATGTTATATTTTGATCAATGGGCATATTAACTCTGGGATAAATCTGACATCTCTGTGACAGAATATAATTCCCTAACAAAATGGCTTAACAGCCCCTGACATTGGGAAATCATTGTAAATGATATTATTCTTGGGAGCAGATGGGAATGTTAACTTATGACCGTACATTTGGATGTAGGTCAGTGACAACATCATAGTCCATTACCAGCAATGTATACTGTCAGCGGAGAGGAGGAATTAGGAGCTCTGCTGTGTCAGCATGTTACTTATGTTCTCTTCAGATGGATGACATCATAGACAGGCTACACGCATCACACAGGCTCAACCTGTATAGACGGAAATGGCTTTACATAATTCATGTCGTGCAATAGAGAATATAAGAACATAAAAGTAGAGATATTTATACTGCCAGCTATTGGGATGAAGATGAAGTATCCCTAAGGGAGTTCAAAGACCATGTCAGCACACCATAGAGCAGTAATGTTATACAGTAAATGAATAGAGTAGAGGGGTCCGAAACACCATCAGACATTGACACCTGGACCCCCGCTGTGATGAAGTGGTTGAGCATGCACCTGTGCTTTTCCACTGTAGCCTATGGGTATGAATGCTTGTCCACCACATTTTAGCTGAACAAGACCACCATGTGCTCCTCTATAATCTGACCTACACACTGGCGGGTACTATAATAATTACACAACAATGTTATAAATGAATTTAAATCCAAGTTTGGTGAAGCCATTATCCCATGAAGACTTTACAGTGAATAAGGACAAGTCCCTAACAAAAGGTAGCCATACACCAATTCATCTTGGGATGTCGCAAATCTATTGACACATATCAAAAAAGGAAAAGAATGGACAGGGCATCATTCAATAATATCTAACTACTATAATACTGCTCCTATGTACAAGAATATAACTACTATAATACTACCTCCTATGTACAAGAATATAACTACTATAATACTGCTCCTATGTACAAGAATATAACTACTATAATACTTCCCCCTATGTACAAGAATATAACTACTATAATACTGCTCCTATGTACAAGAATATAACTACTATAATACTACTCCTATGTACAAGAATATAACTACTATAATACTGCTCCTATGTACAAGAATATAACTACTATAATACTGCTCCTATGTACAAGAATATAACTACTATAATACTGCCCCTATGTACAAGAATATAACTACTATAATACTGCTCCTATGTACAAGAATATAACTACTATAATACTGTCTCCTATGTACAAGAATATAACTACTATAATACTGCTCCTATGTACAAGAATATAACTACTATAATACTGCTCCTATGTACAAGAATATAACTACTATTATACTACTCCTATGTACAAGAATATAACTACTATAATACTACTCATATGTACAAGAATATAACTACTATAATACTGCCCCTATGTACAAGAATATAACTACTATAATACTGCTCCTATGTACAAGAATATAACTACTATAATACTACCCCTATGTACAAGAATATAACTACTATAATACTGCCTCCTATGTACAAGAATATAACTACTATAATACTACCTCCTATGTACAAGAATATAACTACTATAATACTGCCTCCTATGTACAAGAATATAACTACTATAATACTACCGCCTATGTACAAGAATATAACTGCTATAATACTGCTCCTATGTACAAGAATATAACTACTATAATACTGCTCCTATGTACAAGAATATAACTACTATAATACTGCTCCTATGTACAAGAATATAACTACTATAATACTACTCATATGTACAAGAATATAACTACTATAATACTGCTCCTATGTACAAGAATATAACTACTATAATACTTCCCCTATGTACAAGAATATAACTACTATAATACTACTCCTATGTACAAGAATATAACTACTATAATACTACCTCCTATGTACAAGAATATAACTACTATAATACTGCTCCTATATACAAGAATATAACTACTATAATACTGCCTCCTAGCTGTGAGGTTGTGTTTCTGTAGCTCTCCTGAGTCTCCTGATGTCTGGAGAAAGCCCAGGGCGGGGCCACCCTGGGTGGGGCAGCTCCCCTAGCAAGGCCCAGGCTCCAAGGCCTACTCTGGGAAGTAATTCCCATACTCAAAAAGTGGATGAAAATCCCAAAGTTTCCAGGAATTAAAATATTGTCCAGTGTGTGAGCAGTCCCAGTGCAGCAAGCCAAGATGGGAAGAAAGTGATTGCAAGTAAAGCAGTAGCAGAAGCAAGCAGAGGTACGATACAACAACCTACCAAAGTAATTGTGCAGCATCCAGACAGAATACCTGATTGTAAGAAGAAGCAAGCCGTGCAGCCTGTACAGACGCCATTACAGGTTACAGGTGTCCCGTCCACTCCACCCTCCTGCAGACAGAGGAGAACGTTCCTGGAGAAACAGACCATGCGGGAGAACATGCAGCGGCCTGTACTGGTGCGGTCTGAGCGGACAAGATCTGGCAGTGGAAACTGCAAAACTGTAGAAAAGCCTGTGGATGTGACCAAAGAGAGACCAGCAGGGAGGCTTCATGGTACCGGTGGTGCGGTCACTGGGAACAAACTGGGACCCAGTGCCCAATCTGCAGATTGTGGGCCCATGGCAGTCACGGCAGCCGCAGCAGGCCAGAAGTCACAGGCTACACCGACCAGAGGCCATACTGTGAGTAACCAGCCTGCAAAACTCCCCAATAATGCACAGAGTGTTACAGCCGCTGAGCGAGCACCTGAACTGCGCCTGGCAGACGAGATCCCAGCACTGGTCAGGAGAATGGAGACTTTGAAGGCGAATAAACTATCTCTGCAGATACAGATAGACTGTGCCTACAAAGTAAGGGCTGCTAAACCTGGGGTAGAGGCAATACTGGACAACAAGCTGAGCGCACTGGCGAAAGAGCTCGCCGATAACGTACAGGAGACAGAAACTGTACTGGAACAAATGGGACCGGTGGGAGAATCCTACAGAAACCAGCAGCGATTCGAGGAATACCGGCAGTCACCATCATCTCGCTCCAAAGTTGGATCTGAACCATCTCAAGATGGCGGCCAGCAGTCCCATGCAAAACCCATTCTGCAGCCGGCAAGCTTCCCTTTTAAGGAAGGGAATTTGTATGGGAAAGCAGCAGCTAATGCCAAGCCACAGCAAAGACCTGCACCAGTTTCTGGCAAGGCACCACAAGTCCCAGCAAGCAGCACTTTTGAGCAAGATCATGGACCCCTACCTGAAGGAGCATCTGTGCAGACACCACAAGTCCCAGGAGGCAGGTCATCTCAGCAGGACTGTGGACTGTTACCTGAAGGTACTGGGGTAGCAGCACATTCAGGGTCTCAGGTTGTGAGTGTGTGGGACAGTCTGGACTCTGCTGTGCAAGTCACCAATAGTGACTATAATATCATTGTGGACTCTGCTGTGCAGGACTCTGCTGCCACTGACTATCCATCTAATGTGTCTGAGATTGTAGATTTAATTCTGTATGTGATAATGGTGCAGCAGGGGAAAGTGTTTCTCATTCTGGGGGGATCCTTCACCATCTATGACATTAGACCCCTCTACAGTCCAGTCTCTGGACTCTGCTGATATCACAGACATAGAGGTTGATGGTGGGGCGGACACAGCACAGTCCAATGTACAGGACTTTCCCCCTCTAGTTACTAATGTAGTAGCAGAACCTCCTAGTGCAGGTGCTCAGCAGCCCACACAGCGCCCACAGACACGCCAAGATGGTGGATCTGGCCATACCTCCTCTGGGAATGCCTGGAGCCGCGGTGCTCCTTCTTTTACATCGAGCACGAACTATACAGGCCAGGCTTTCAAGAGGAGGAATGTAGTCAGGTTTAGGCACAGAGGTGCCAAGGAAGATCTGCCTGATAGAAGGTTTGTGGTCGGAGGGCTCCTATGTACCCAGATGGGCTTCCTGCCGACTGACATCCTGGCAGTGATAAATCTTCCTGACCGCCAGGGGTATGATGTCAGCTTTAAACTGATGTCTGATCTGGACCGTTTCTGGGATAATCTCACTAGGTTTAGAGATACTGAGGGTTGGAATAAATTCAGCTTCATCCCCATCTCTAAGCCAGATATGGCAAGTGTCACCATCATATTCTGGAATGAGGCCGTTCCCCCTCAGGACATTGTCATCTGGCTCAGGAGACATTGCTACCTAATGTCCGATCTAACTAAAAACAGGGACGAAGACGGGATCTGGACTGGTGGGTGGAAGGTCCTGGTTAAGTTACATCAGCACAACAACATAACCCAACATCTGCCCAACTCATTCTTTATTGGCCGAGAGAAAGGCATCTGCTTCTATGCGGGTCAGCCACGCAGATGCTTTAGGTGTGGGAAGGCCGGTCATGTGGAGAGCGTGTGCACCATGGTAAAGTGCAGCCTCTGTAATGAAGTGGGCCACGTGAGCGCTACCTGCCAGAACATTAGATGTAACCTGTGTGGTAAGATGGGTCACCCCCACAAGGACTGTCCTGATGCTTGGCACAACATCCGTAGGGATATCCCTGATGAGGACTTGCTGGCAGCGGCTGATGACATACAGGAGGAGGAGGAGGCGCTGTTGTCAGGGTCAGTAGTCACTGAGTCAGAGCCACAACCAGATACAGGTGATACCACCCAGGGCCAAGCCCAGTCAGGACCCATTGAGGCGACCATGGAGGTTGTTGAGCAGGTTGTACAATCCTCAGTGGCCATCTCTTCTCCTACCCAAAAACCCACCAGTACTAAGAGAAGAAAGAAAGATAGATCCAGCCGTAAGCCTGAGGGTGAGTGGACCACTGTCCAAAAACCAACTAAGATGAGATTGGATAGAACGGGCGATGTTACTGCAACATCAAATAGATTTAGTGTCCTGTCAGAGACCGAAGCAGAAATAGACAGGGAAATCATACGAATGATGGCAGAGTTCGATGATGAACCAGAGGGCGATCCACCCACTAAAAGGAGACCCCGCCGAGCTGAGGTACAGTCTGAATCAGACATGGAGACAGCAGGTCAGCAGGACAGCTCTGACTCTGATCTATAACAATGGGGTCCATCTCTCTGTTTCTTGTATTCCTACTTGTTCTGATGGCAGATTTCTATCTTAACATCATCTCCAGTAATGTTAATAGTATCAGAGCAAGGAGGACAAGACACGCAGTCTATGAACATTTGAAATATCTTGATGCAGATGTCTATTTCTTGCAAGAAACCCGTTTAAATAGTCTAGGACTATTACGAGAAGCAGAGAGAGAATGGCAGTCTGGCCCGTCCTTCTGGTCACTGGCAGTGGAACCTTGTGCCGGGGTTTCTATACTGTTTAACACTAGAGATGTCACCATACATAGATTAACCGAGGTATTGATGGGGAGGTGCCTGGTTCTAGAAGTTACCATCCGGGGCAGAAGGCTCCGACTCATCAATATCTATGGTCCTCAGTCAGTGACTGAAAGGGCACATCTGTTTGATGACGTAAAGCAGTACCTCTTTACATCTGTTCCTGTAGTCATGGCAGGGGACTTTAATGCCACCATGTCATCCAGTGATAGACCTACTGGTAGACCTCTCACCAGGGACTGCAAGGTCTTAAATACAGTTATTACACAGGCTGGTCTGTCTGATGTGTTTATTCAGGGTGGTAGGAAACCAAAATTCACCTACTCCTGCGCTGGTAGATGCAGTCGGATAGACTTAGCTCTGGTGAGTCCTTCTGAGAATGTTAGTGAGAAAACTGAAAAGACAGTCCCTTACTCTGACCATCTGGCCTTGTACTTTTGTTTGGGCGCCACAAAATGCCCTGTTATTGGGAGAGGCCTATGGAAACTCAATTCCAGCCTCTTGGACGATGACTATGTCCAGAGTTGTGTCCACTCTCTATTTCAGAACCAGCTTGAGAGAGTCGACTTCTATGGCAACATGGCAGACTGGTGGGAGGATGTCAAGGAGGAGATCAGATCCCTCTTAAGGAAACTGTCAGTTAAGAAGGGGAAGAGTAAGTATAGCCAGTATCTCAGGCTGCGGAAAGAATTAGTCACTCTATTCGGCGGGCGGGGATAACCAACATGTGATTGACCGGCTGAAATCTGAGATAAGTCAGTATCAGTACCGCAGGTATACATCCCTGGTTCTTGAACGTGATTATGGGTCCTTAGGGGCGCCTGATCCATTTGAGAATTGCAGGGAGCGGGTGGCAAATAAATCGGTCACAGGTCTCACTGACTCCCAGGGTGTTTTACAGGAATCTCGGGAGGGTATCCTGGGGGTGGTGAGATCTTACTATGCTGACTTGTTTCAGAAGAAGGTTTTGGATAGAGAGAAGGTGGCTCAATTCTTGGAGGCAACTCCAGGTCCTGATACTGATGATTTGGACTTTTCTCCTTTGACAGTGGAATTAACGGTGGAGGAGGTTAAAGAGGCCATAGATAAGTTACATCTGAAGAAGGCACCAGGTCCAGATGGTATAACAGCTGAGTTCTACAAAAAATTCCGAGACCTCTTAGCTCCAGTCCTCGTGGATGTCTACAAAACTAGTCTAGAAAATCACCTGATGCCTCCATCCATGAGAGTGTCCTCCTTGATTCTGCTGTCTAAAGGTAAAGAGCCTACTGACATCAAGAACTGGAGGCCGATTGCCCTCTTGAATGTTGACAGGAAGATTCTTGCAAAGATTCTGTTCTCTAGGTTAGTTTGTTTGTCCCCGGCACTGTTGGCAGGCTCTCAGTTTGGCACAGTTAAAGGGCGGAACATCTCTGGAGCAGTTATCTCGATAAGGGAGATGTTTGAGAGATGTAAAGCTCTGAGGTGTGGGAGATATGTTGTGAGTCTTGACCAGGCTAAGGCCTTTGACAGAGTAGACCATGAGTATCTATGGGCCACTTTGACAAAGTACGGGATTCCGGGACAATTTATAGATTGGCTGAGAACTTTGTATTGTGAGGCGGAGAGCTTTCCTCTGATCAATGGTTGGCAGGGTGACACTTTTGGGGTTGAGGCAGGGGTGAGACAAGGTTGCCCACTGAGTCCATTGCTGTATGTGTTTGCCATAGACCCGTTTCTTAGGTCACTGCAGGAGTGTGATTTTCAGGGGGTTCCGGTTCCCCACTGCTTGCCTCTGAGAGTTGTTGCCTATGCGGATGATGTGACTGTGGTGATATCTGAGCCTCGTGAGGTGGAGATGTTGTCTGCGGCCATCAGAAGTTACTCAGAGGCCTCAGGGTCTCTGGTCAACCTTGAAAAGAGTCAAGCTCTCTGGACGGGTCATACTGATCCTATTTTTGATCTGCCACAGTTTGCCCAGGCCTCCTCCTATATTAAGATCCTTGGGGTGAAATTTGGGAGGGATGATAATGCCAGACTAAATTGGGAAGACAAGTTGGAATCCGGAAATGCAAAGGTTCAGCGATGGAAGAACTGGAGGCTGACCTATAGAGAAAGGGTTAAAATGTTGAAGACTTACCTGGTCCCTGTCTTCTTGTACATCTCTGTCGTCTTTCCTTTGCCAGAATCTTTCTCCGCTAGGCTCTTTAGCCTGTTTTTCCAACTTTTGTGGGGAACAGGTTAAACCCAGTAAAAAGAGGGATAACCTACCTACAGAGGAGAGAGGGTGGGCTGGATATGTTAAATCCAAGGGTGTTCTTTGACTCCATATTTCTAAAAGTAAATTTTGGTTGTCTGGACTCAAACAACAGCTCCCTGTGGGTTAATAGTATCAGGGACTGGATTTTGCCTTTTGCAGAATCCTGGGTGCGAGGCGGCAGCCTTAAGAGGGGTCCATTGTCTCATGGCTACCTCCCCCAGTATCTGGTCTATGGCCTGAAGTGTGTCAGGACGTGGAAGCTGGAGTTGACTTAGATTGAGAGTAATACCAGGAGAGACATATACTCCAGGGTATGTAAGGCTTTCTTCTACTCCTGTCTTGCTCTAAGAGACTGTATAACATCCACTCTCCAAGAAAGTCTTAAACTCCTCAATAGCAGAAGACTCCCAGCCAAATTCTTTGATACTGCCTTGTTGTCACTACATGGTAAGAATTTTAAGTTTCCCCTAACAAAGAGTTTAAGTGTGCTGGATAGGAAGTGTCCCCTGGGCTGTCAGCAGGAGGAGACCATGGAGCATTTCATTACTGAATGCTGGGGAGGGAGGAAGATATGGGAGGAAGTGTCCAGCAGGTTATCCATCTCCATACTGCAAACCCTGACATACCCCGACATAATCTATGGGGTCCCATCCAACAACACTGGTATAGATAGAGAAACCATGTATCTGATCATTACTGTCATCAAATATTATCACTGGCACCCAAGAACCCGAGTCTCCATATTCAGCGAGAATTTTGACCATGAATTCGTAGTCAGACAGATATTATCTGACCTCAGGTGGATAAAATCACTGGAGATAAAGAGAAACCAGAGAGACAGAAGACTATGGAGGAATGTGGATGTGGTTTAAGTTTGGTCATTTATTTTTACCTTGTGTTCTGTTTTTATTTATTTATTTATTTTTTTCCCAACAGGTGTGGACTCTTTAAGTTGATTTTGCTTTAGGTATTTTCTGCTTGATAACTCTCGGTACATACAAAATGTATGGAATAATTGAAAGAATTATTGTTTAATTGTATTTATGTTGGTTTTTACTTTAATAAAAATTGCCTCCTATGTACAAGAATATAACTACTATAATACTGCTCCTTATGTGCAAGAATATAACTACTATAATACTGCCTCCTATGTACAAGAATATAACTACTATAATACTACCTCCTATGTATAGTCATGGTCAAAAGTTTTGAGAATGACACAAATATTCTATTTTCACATGATCTGCTGCCCTCTGGTTTTTATGTGTGTTTGTCAGATGTTTTTATCACATACAGAAATAGAATTGCATTCATATTATGAGTAACAGAAGCTTATATTGACAGTTAGAATGAGTTAATGCAGCAAGTCAATATTTGCAGTGTTGACCCTTCTTCTTCAGGACCTCTGCAATTCTCCCTGGCATGCTCTCAATCAACTTCTGGACCAAATCCTGACTGATAGCAGTCCATTCTTGCAGAATCAATGCTTTAATTTTGTCTGAATTTGTTGTTTTTTGTTTGTCCACCCGTCTCTTGATGATTGACCACAAGTTCTCAATGGGATTAAGATCTGGGGAGTTTCCAGGCCATGGACCCAAAATCTCTATGTTTTGTTCCCTGAGCCATTTAGTTATCACCTTTGCTTTATGGCAAGGTGCTCCATCATGCTGGAAAAGGCATTGTTGAGCGCCAAACTGCTCTTGGACGGTTGGGAGAAGTTGCTCTTGGAGGACATTCTGGTACCATTCTTTATTCATGGCTGTGTTTTTAGGCAAGACTGTGAGAGAGCCGATTCCGTTGGCTGAGAAGCAACCCCACACATGAATGGTTTCAGGATGCTTTACAGTTGGCATGAGACAAGACTGGTGGTAGCGCTCACCTCTTCTTCTCCGAATAAGCTGTTTTCCAGATGTTCCAAACAATCGAAAAGGGGATTCATCAGAGAAAATGACTTTCCCCCAGTCCTCAGCAGTCCACTCCCTGTACCTTTTGCAGAATATCAGTCTGTCCCTGATGTTTTTTCTGGAGAGAAGTGGCTTCTTTGCTGCCCTCCTTGAGACCAGGCCTTGCTCCAAGAGTCTCCGCCTCACAGTGCGTGCAGATGCACTCACACCTGCCTGCTGCCATTCCTCAGCAAGCTCTGCACTGCTGGTAGCCCGATCCCGCAGCTGAAACACTTTTAAGAGACGGTCCTGCCGCTTGCTGGTCTTTCTTGGGCGCCCTGGAGCCTTTTTGGCACCAATGGAACCTCTCTCCTTGAAGTTCTTGATGATGCGATAGATTGTTGACTGAGGTGCAATCTTTCTAGCTGCAATACTCTACCCAGTTAGGCCATTTTTGTGCAGTGAAATGATGACTGCACGTGTTTCTTTAGAGATAACCATGGTTAACAGAAGAGAAACAATGATGGCAAGCACCAGCCTCCTTTTAAAGTGTCCAGTGGTGTCATTCTTACTTAATCATGACAGATTGATCTCCAGCCCTGTCCTCATCAACACCCACACCTGTGTTAATGGAGCAATCACTGAAACGATGTTAGGTGGTCCTTTTAAGGCAGGGCTGCAATGATGTTGAAATGTGTTTTGGGGGATAAAGTTCATTTTCTAGGCAAATATTGACTTTGAAAGTAATTGCTGTTAAGCTGATCACTCTTTGTAACATTCTGGAGTATATGCAAATTGCCATTAGAAAAACTGAAGCAGTAGACTTTGTAAAAATTAATATTTGTATCATTCTCAAAACTTTTGGCCATGACTGTACAAGAATATAACTACTATAATACTGCTCCTATGTACAAGAATATAACTACTATAATACTACCTCCTATGTACAAGAATATAACTACTATAATACTACCTCCTATATACAAGAACATAACTACTATAATACTGCTCCTATGTACAAGACTATAACTACTATAATACTGCTCCTATGTACAAGAATATAAATAATAAAAAAATTCCTCCTTTTTAAAAAAAAAAAAATAATAAAAAAATTCCTCTTTTTTAAAAAAAAAAAATAAAAAAAAAATTCCTCCTTATAAAAAAAAAAAAAATATTAAAAAATTTTTTTTTTTTTAAAAAAAAAAAAATTATAAAATTCCTCCCTTTTTATAAAAAAAAAAAAAATAAAAAAATTTTTTTTTTTTAAAAAAAAAAAAAATATAATAAAATTCTCTTTTTTATAAAAAAAAAAAAAATATTATAATACTCTTTTTTAAAAAAAAAAAAAAAAAAAAAAACCCTTAAAAAAAAAAAAAAAACACCCCAAAAAAAAAAAAAAAAAACCAAAAAATATAATACTGCTCCTATGTACAAGAATATAACTACTATAATACTGCTCCTATGTACAAGAATATAACTGCTATAATACTGCTCCTATGTACAAGTATATAACTACTATAATACTGCTCCTATGTACAAGTATATAACTACTATAATACTGCTCCTATGTACAAGAATATAACTACTATAATACTGCCCTCTATGTACAAGAATATAACTACTATAATACTGCTCTCTATGTACAAGAATATAACTACTATAATACTGCCCTCTATGTACAAGAATATAACTACTATAATACTGATCTCTATGTACAAGAATATAACTACTATAATACTGCTCATATTTAAAAAAATATAACTACTATAATACTACTCCTATGTACAAGAATATAACTACTATAATACTGCTCCTATGTACAAGCATATATACTATAATACTACTCCTATGTACAAGAATATAACTACTATAATACTACCTCCTATGTACAAGAATATAACTACTATAATACTGCTCCTATGTACAAGAATATAACTGCTATAATACTACCTCCTATGTACAAGAATATAACTACTATAATACTGCTCCTATGAACAAGAATATAACTACTATAATACTGTTCCTATGTACAAGACTATAACTACTATAATACTGCCTCCTATGTACAAGAATATAACTACTATAATACTACCTCCTATGTACAAGAATATAACTACTATAATACTACCTCCTATGTACAAGAATATAACTACTATAATACTACCTCCTATGTACAAGAATATAACTACTATAATACTGCTCCTATGTACAAGAATATAACTACTATAATACTACCTCATATGTACAAGAATATAACTACTATAATACTGCTCCTATGTACAAGAATATAACTACTATAATACTGCTCCTATGTACAAGAATATAACTACTATAATACTACCTCCTATGTACAAGAATATAACTACTATAATACTACTCCTATGTACAAGAATATAACTACTATAATACTGCTCCTATGTACAAGAATATAACTACTATAATACTACCTCCTATGTACAAGAATATAACTACTATAATACTGCTCCTATGTACAAGAATATAACTACTATAATACTGCTCCTATGTACAAGAATATAACTACTATAATACTACCTCCTATGTACAAGAATATAACTACTATAATACTGCTCCTATGTACAAGAATATAACTACTATAATACTACTCCTATGTACAAGAATATAACTACTATAATACTGCTCCTATGTACAAGAATATAACTACTATAATACTGCTCCTATGTACAAGAATATAACTACTATAATACTGCTCCTATGTACAAGAATATAACTACTATAATACTGCTCCTATGTACAAGAATATAACTACTATAATACTACTCCTATGTACAAGAATATAACTACTATAATACTGCTCCTATGTACAAGAATATAACTACTATAATACTGCTCCTATGTACAAGAATATAACTACTATAGTACTGATCCTATATACACAAATATAACTAGAGGGAACTCCTCTGCCTGAAAATTTCACTGTCCATGTTCATGACTTACTTAGATTTCACAAGGCACCTTCCATGTCGAAATCTTGTGCCAGCAAGGAAATTAAGACTGACTTAATAAATGCCAATCTTAATAAATTCACCCCAATGTTTTGGCCTTCTCTGGTGGTGGTCATTGATCCCCCAATACCCAGTCCTCGGCTACACAATCTCCATGCAGCCATTATTCTAGGACACTGTAACAACACGGCAGTTGTAGAAAAGCTTTCTTCATGACTGCTGCATCCACATGTACGAATACTGCCCCCTGTGGTAAATAAGATGCAGCTGAATTGATAGGAGCCATGATACATCACTCTATGTAAAGGATTGTTGGCGATATATCCCCGGTAATGAATATCCATAGTTTAGCTTTACCTTGTCCTAACTTGTCCGCGGAGAGTCACATAAATCTAATGCGCACATTTAAATCCATCTTCTTTATGGTGGAGATTACACAATGGAGGTCTGGTCTTACAACATGGCGGGTGTAGGTGGGACATTAAATAAACATGAACAGATGCTCGCCATGACATATGGCCACAGTGGAGAGGCAGTAGTTTAATGATTAGCCCATACTGGCTGTAAAGATGTAAATTGTTTAACTTGTACATTCAGCAAGAAAGTCTAGTGATTCTTGGTAGGAGCGAGATGATATATAAAAGAACACTAAAAACTTCACTTTTAACGCAACACTTACTGTACAGATATATTTCACTGCTCTACGCTTTTACTGTCCTACAAATAATACTTCATTGTGTCCTGACATATGTAATAATTCCAGCCATCTGCTTTTTCTGGCATGCGTAGGAGTCGCCATTCATCACGCAAGAAATCTTTCACTTCCAGCCTTAAAGTGAATGTCCACCCTTGTCACCCTTGTCATTTAATAGGCTCTATTGTTTCCACAAACTTTCTATAAAAGAGAAGCACAGGCGATTGTAAGAAACTTTGTGATATATCTTACAAGAGGGAATACTTCTTTGTGCTCTGCAGGATGTTTCTGTTCTCCTACTCTTTCTGCTAAACTGCCTTTCACTGTGAACATCACTGCTCTATCCATCCCAAGACAGACTGCAGGTCACATGACTCAGATTACAGAAGACAGAAGTCTATGGAGAGAGATGGGGATGGAATGTGCAGGATAAGAGAAGAAAGACAGGCTTAGTGTGATGCTGGAGCTGAATGGAAGCTTTCTATCACAACCAAAGCACTTTACTCACATATGTACAAGTTCATTGTTTCTCTATATACTGTATATCCTGCATGGTGTTGGGGCTGTGATATTTGTAGAGCAGATTCTCTTGTACTCACTGGGGCATATTTATCAATCCGAGTATGACATGAATATGGTGCAGATTTTCATGTCCAAGATCGATTGAGACAGAATTTTGGCACACGGGCAATGGAGACAGATTTTTTTTTTTTTTGCATCGGAAAAATAATCCAGAATATTGATGCATGGGAAAGTGAGACAGAATTTTTCTGTCTACATTTGCGCTAAAATTTATGGAGGACAGCAGTTACAACAAATTTATGAACAGTGTGCGCCAGAAAGAACAGAAATATATGACTTGTGTCCCAGAATGTGCGTGGTTTAGAATCGTCTAAGATTACGACACATTTGTGAAACAGAAAAGAACTAATAAGGCGCAGATTTTCTTGTGCAAAGTAGACCAAGTTTAAAATGGTGGAAACATTGAAGATTCAATTGAGAGAGAGATTTGGTGCGCGGGCAGTGGAGACAGAGTTTTGGGCACGTCAGCAGTTTTTATAAAATTTTTGGATGCATTCGCAAAATGAGACAGAGTTTTGGCATGTCAGAAAGTGAAACAGATTTTGAAGATCTCTACGATAGATTTATAAATATGTCTAAAATTATGTTTTGTTTCAGGTTCGGCCGCTTCAAGCCCAATCACAGGTCTCACCGGTGATCCCGGGGCGCATGACATTACAGGAGAGCGCTGGACATCACCGTGAGGAAGCCCAATAGAGCTAAGGGAAGGTGAGTTTGAATGTTTTTTTTTATTTTTTTTTACCTCCCCTGGGCCTCCACCTATTATACTCTGGAGTCTAAAGAAACCCCAGAGACTAATGCGGCAGCCATTTTAATTCATCGGAGATGAATCTCCAATTGTTTGGATTCGTAACAGCACTTTTCTCTCCACATGTTACGTGTGGCAACCGAGCGGAAACCACACGGACCCCATTATAGTCTGTGGGGTCCACAGGTTTCCTTATGTAAACCACTTTTCTATGCCTATAGGTTTCCGTTCGGGGGTCCCCAAGCAGACTCCCCGAACGGAATCCCAAACGTAGATGTGAACCAGCCCTAAGATAGAGAGGGTGAAATAATAACAATTGCAGAATCTTAGTCATAAAATGGCCAGACATAGTGTTACTCCTCGTGTCACACACATAACAGCTTATCCTGAAATGTTGTCTGAAACCACAGGTACACTTCGAGTTTGTTTCGATGGAGGGGACATGAGGATATATAAAACAGGAAAAACAAAACTCAGTATATAATTTAGTAGCCCACACAACTAGAATCAAGTAGAATCCCATTACAATCTCTCTCCAGTTACATGCTGTAGCCTAAGGCCTTGTTCAGACTTGGTACCTCTGGGAACCACAGAGGATAAAAAAGAAATAGATGCAAGTTGGTTATTTTTTAGTGTAGTCTGAGGTAGTCTCGGATTGCATACTGAAATGAGCTATTATAATCTGAGAAAACAGAAGGACAGGTTCTAATTTTTTATTTTTTCCACGTTAACCAAGGATCCGTGTGAGAAAACTAGCGGGTGCCTGGCTCTACTGGAATAGATGGCTCCATACACAGTCCAAGTCTACTCGGGCTGCACGATGGCCGGCGTACTCGCACGACACTTAGTCATCAGAATAGGGCATAAAACTCATTGGATCGACTTACACCAGCAGTTTGGTTTCCAATTTTAGATTGTTCCTATACATCATGATATTAAGGTCCTGACTCTGGGACAGGCAACTGAATGACCCCATTTGGGGTCCGTTGTGATTCTGTGGGGTTTGTTCTATGGAACTGCTAACATGATATTATATTACACTGAAGATAGTCTAATGCTTCAAGGTCAACCTCAGACCCTACAACCCTCTTATCTAGATACCAGTGGTTTCTGGCCAAGCACTGAATAATTCCCTGGATCTATTTAACACCAATATCCCCTTTATGGTTTATTACTTTAAAGAGGTTGTCAAGTATGTTTTGAGCTGTCTGGGTGCATCCTCATCTTTTTGTTTTAGTGTGGTTTGGCTCCTCTCTGCAGTGTCCACCCATCTCCTATCTGCACCGTGTGACGGTGCTAGTATGTACTGCACATGCACAATCGATAATAGAGCGGAAGCACATCAATCACGCAGTACAGATTGGAGATGTGGAGGGACTGCAAAGAGGAGCCAGCAAACAGTAAGACAAGGAGAAGAGGATAAGCCCAGACAGTATGGAGCGTGGACAGAAGTGTTGTAAGGATCTTGCCAACCGTAGCAATACCCTGACACTACTGCAGCGGTCTGGGAGGAAGGACAAATACAAGTGAGCCCTAATCTCACCCCAGCCACTGTCCCTTCCTATTGCCTCAGTTACCCTAAACGGTAAAAGGACAACTAGAAGACAAGCCCTATACTGGGTAAGTGACACACAGAACAGGACAACACAAAACAAACGACAAAAGAGAGGTCAGGAAGCCAAGGGGTCGGTAACAAAAGAGCAATGCAGTACAAAGTCAAAATCCAAGAAAATAGTCAAAAGGCAAGCCAAAGGGTCAGAGAATCAAGTAACAAAGTAGTAAGGGATATAACAAGGAGAGCAGGCAAAGACAGTGCAATAACCAGCGACTTGCTGAGAAAGTGACATCCTGTATATAGAAAGTCTGGGCCCAGCCCCAGAGCTGATAGGTACACAGTCTGTCAATCACACAGGCCAGGAAGAGATTAACTCTATGCAGTCCAGAGAGAAATGCTCAGAACACAGGTGTGGCCGGAAATCCATTACATAGTCTAGGACCATGTTCAGACTGAGCAACAAGAAACCTACGCAAGGAATCAAAACGAACGCGCCTCCTTCGCCACAGCGTGCGAGCGGAGGGTGGCGCCGAGACCCGAACAGGCAGAGACGTTACAGTACCCCCCCTTTATGAGGGGCCACAGGACCCTCACCAGATAAACCAGTTTTAGTAGGACCCAGTATTTTCTCTGCCTTTAATTCCAGATCTCCCTGAACAACAACAACAGGCGCTGGAGGACCAGGCAAACGTTTTTTTATTCGCCTGGTGTTTCCAGCCTTTACAGCTGAGACCGTCTCCTCACTGACACAATCTAAGGTGTGTAAAACAATACAATGGGATGAGCACTGATCTCCCCATTTTACCAACTCCCTTTTACCCCAATCAAAAATAGGGTTATGGAGGTTTAACCAGGGGAACCCCAAAATAATATCGGAAGACAGATGCTCCATAACAAAAAAGCTCATGATCTCTGAATGAGCAGAACCCACTTGCAATGTGATTAAGGGGGTTTTGAATCGGACCTTACCCCTGGCCAGTGGGGCAAAATCCGCTCCAGTAACCGCCAGAGGAGTGTCAAGTGGCAAAAGCTCAATGCCTAAAGCTGAGACAAATGAGAATGTGACAAAGTTTGCTGCAGACCTAGAGTCAACTAAGGCCTGGCCAGAAACAGATCTGTCCCCAAAGGACAGAGACACAGATAACAACATCTTATTGTTACTACTGGCAAATACCTGGTTGCCTGAGTGGTTCTTCCGACTACCACTCAAGTACTGAAGCTTTTCCCCTGGTGTGCGGGGTCTGATGGAGCAGTCTCGTATGATATGCCCTGAAGTACCACAGTACAGGCAGAGGTTATTCCGGAGACAATGCTCTCGTCGAGTCTCGACGTCCATAGCTCCCAGTTGCATGGGTTCCTCACCAGGAGTCATGGGAGAAATAACAGGTTTTTCAGGAGAGAGAGAGGGAGAGACAGAAAACTTGGAAGAAGCAGACCCTAATCTCTCTTTAACATTTTCCCGGATCCTACGGTCAATACGGACAGCCAAAGTCATAGCCTGCTTAAGAGTAGGGGGATCTGGGTGACCAACCCAGACCTCCTTAACACGGTCACATAGGCCTTGTTTAAAGTGGGCCTTTACAGCTGACTCACACCAACCTGCAGTTACACTGCACTTGCGAAATTCTGAGCAGTACTCCTCAGCAGAGCGTTTGCCCTGCCGCATAGTGAGGAGTTGCGATTCTGCAAGTCCAATGTGGTCTGGCTCAGCATATATAGACCCCAGGGACAAGAAAAATTTTTCAAAGTTAATCCACTCCTCCGCCCCTGGAGGGGAGTTTAAGGGCCCAAGCTTGTGGATTCCCCTGTAGGAGGGATATAACTACTCCAACCATTTGGGCCTGGGATGCATGTGGATTAATCCGAAAATACAGGCGACAGGACTCCCGGAAAGTCTCAAATTTTTCACGATCCCCTGAAAAACGATCCGGGAGTAACATCTTAACCCTGAAAGGGGCAGAAACAACCAGAGATGCTGCAGCAGCATCAGTAAGGGTCTGCACCTGTTTAGCAAGCTCAGCTACCAGGCTTGCCAAACCTTCCAACTTGGCCGCAAGGACCTGAATAGGATCCATGCTGACCCTATGGGAAGCAATGGCAGAATGTATGGGCCGGTTATTCTGTAAGGGTCTTGCCAACCATAGCAATACCCTGACAATACTGCAGCGGTCTGGGAGGAAGGACAGAGACAAGTGAGCCCTAATCTCACCCCAGCCACTGTCCCTTCCTATTGCCTCAGTTACCCTAAATGGTAAAAGGACAACTAGAAGACAAGCCCTATACTGGGTAAGTGACACACAGAACAGGAAAAGACAAAACAAACGACAAAAGAGAGGTCAGGAAGCCAAGGGGTCGGTAACAAACGAGCAATGCAGTACAAAGTCAAAATCCAAGAGAATAGTCAAAAGGCAAGCCAAAGGGTCAGAGAATCAAGTAACAAAGTAGTAAGGGATATAACAAGGAGAGCAGGCAAAGACAGTGCAACAACCAGCGACTTGCTGAGAAAGTGACATCCTGTATATAGAAAGTCTGGGCCCAGCCCCAGACCTGATAGGTACACAGGCTGTCAATCACACAGGCCAGGAAGAGATTAACTCTATGCAGTCCAGAGAGAAATGCTCAGAACACGGGTGTGGCCGGAAATGCAGTGACCCAGAGCGGCCACTGAGGGTTAATCTAGGGCCCTCCTGCTCCTGTGGCCATGGACTTCCACCTGGGCGCTGCCAACAGCACTTCCCCTATGTTTCTCTGTCATTTTCTGGGTTCGGAAGTATATTGTGTATTACATGTACTAAATGGTTGATACTGCATTTCCTCCTTAAGAATTTCACATGTGATATTGTACATTGCTACCTTAAGTTGGTTCCACCAATCAGCAGTCTATCTCCACCCCTAGGGAGGACTAGCCTCCCCCTGTTGTTCCATGTGAGTGTGTGTGGACCTAGAGTCCAAGGAGGACACATCCTGTACTCTGCGCTCAGGCCTGTACAGGCCCCAAAACTACTACTACTGCTCTCATCATCCTTTCTGAGCATTCTTCTTCGATCCAGAAGCTGCAGGTCCCTTCCAGGTCTCAGTTGAGGTCTGGTTTCCAGTTGTACCTTGGGCCAGGAAGCTGTATCCCGCCAGGGCAACCGTACTGAAGTGCCTGCACTCCACCAAGGGCCTGTCCAGCCAAGTATCTACTCTAGCCCCGCAAGCTGAGGATTATCTCTTCCAGAACCTTCTACCTGCCTTCCAAAGGTTTCCTTCCGCAGACAGAGAGGATTACACTACTTCTTCTGGGCCTCCCTGCAAGCTGGTAGCCTTTAATGAGTCACTCAGCTACCGCACCCCAAGGACTCTGCGCAAAACCGTAAGTCCATTTTCCCGGGGCGAGCCAAACCACGAAGCCTCACGCTTGTTGTAACCCACAAGGGCTGGAACTCTGTTTTTCTTCTATTTTCAATCTCCTAATAGACTCTCAACTCTGTCGTTGCTATTGGCAACCGTCCAACTACTGCCCCCAACATCTGCCTTAAGGGGAATTATAGACTTGGTGCATTGGTGAATCACATACTTGAACGTGCCTTGAACTGCATAAGATTTCGCACTACTTGACCAGCTGCTGAAGCACTGTATTGTTGTAAACTGACTTTTGCACTAAGTAAAGACTTTACCTGGTTATCCTAACTCTGTGTGGTCGATGTTCCTGCACACTGCACCTGGGTAACACAGATGAGTGAAAGGGAGTGGAGAATCAGGGACTACACCGGGACTACCCCTCGAGCCAAGTGACACTACACTACCCGTTGCCCCTGGTTACCACAGAAATCCATTACATAGTCTAGGACCATGTTCAGACTGAGCAACAAGAAACCTACGCAAGGAATCAAAACGAACACGCCTCCTTCGCCACAGCGTGTGAGCGGAGGGTGGCGCCGAGACCCGAACAGGCAGAGACGTTATAAGTGTCTGGTGTATGTGACATTGCCAGAAGAGGGGAACTCCAGGAACGCTGCTAATAGGACATTTACAGTTTTAACATGATGTTGCAAAAAATGCTTCATTTAGCAAAACTAAAATATCTCAAAACATCTGAGCCCTTGACAACCCCTTTAAGGTGGCCATACCTTAACTAGCTTTCAACCAAATGCTCTTTCAGCTGACAGATATTTTTTTCAGACACCATAGACACGTAGACTCAGCTCGGCCTCCTGTCATCTACCATCAAAGGAAAGTCAAGTCACTCTCCTGCTGACATTCGTCAGTAAATAGCCTTGGCCAGAAAACATAAAAAAAATCCCTACTAAAAACACAAAGAGTTATTTGTGTTGTTGCTGTTATTGAGAAGCGGGGGGAGGCACCAAACTTTTAGAAAAACTGTTTAGCTTGTGAAACACATATCGGAACATATACAGAGGACAGGTAGGGAAAAACACATGCACTTTTTATTATAATTGTTATACCAAAATACTGCTATACAATACCATATACAGTGCCTTGCGAAAGTACTCCGCCCCCTTGAACTTTTCAACCTTTTGCCACATTTCAGGCTTCAAACATAAGGATATAAATTTTTAATTTTTTGGTGAAGAATCAACAACAAGTGGGACACAATTGTGAAGTGGAACGAAATTTATTGGTTATTTTAAACTTTTGTAAAAAATAAAAAACTGAAAAGTGGGGCGTGCAATATTATTCGGCCCCTTTATTTTCAGTGCAGCAAACTCACTCCAGAAGTTCAGTGAGGATCTCTGAATGATCCAATGTTGTCCTAAATGACTGATGATAATAAATATAATCCACCTGTGTGTAATCAAGTCTCCGTATAAATGCACCTGCTCTGTGATAGTCTCAGGGTTCTGTTTAAAGCGCAGAGAGCACCATGAAGACCAAGGAACACACCAGGCAGGTCCGTGATACTGTTGTGGAGAAGTTTAAAGCCAGATTTGGATACAAAAATATTTCCCAAACTTTAAACATCCCAAGGAGCGCTGTGCAAGCGATCATATTGAAATGGAAGGCGTATAAGACCACTGCAAATCTACCAAGACCCGGCCGTCCCTCTAAACTTTCATCTCAAACAAGGAGAAGACTGATCAGAGATGCAGCCAAGAGGCCCATGATCACTCTGGATGAACTGCAGAGATCTACAGCTGAGGTGGGAGAGTCTGTCCATAGGACAACAATCAGTCGTACACTGCACAAATCTGGCCTTTATGGAAGAGTGGCAAGAAGAAAGCCATTTCTCAAAGATATCCATAAAAAGTCTCGTTTAAAGTTTGCCACAAGCCACCTGGGAGACACACCAAACATGTGGAAGAAGGTGCTCTGGTCAGATGAAACCAAAATCGAACTTTTTGGCCACAATACAAAATGATCTGTTTGGCATAAAAGCAACACAGCTCATCACCCTGAACACACCATCCCCACTGTCACACATGGTGGTGGCGGCATCATGGTTTGGGCCTGCTTTTCTTCAGCAGGGACAGGGAAGATGGTTAAAATTGATGGGAAGATGGATGGAGCCAAATACAGGACCATTCTGGAAGAAAACCTGTTGGAGTCTGCAAAAGACCTGAGACTGGGACGGAGATTTATCTTCCAACAAGACAATGATCCCAAACATAAAGCAAAATCTACAATGGAATGGTTCACAAATAAACGTATCCAGGTGTTAGAATGGCCAAGTCAAAGTCCAGACCTGAATCCAATCGAGAATCTGTGGAAAGAGCTGAAAACTGCTGTTCACAAACGCTCTCCATCCAACCTCACTGAGCTCCAGCTGTTTTCCAAGGAAGAATGGGCAAGAATTTCAGTCTCTCGATGTGCAAAACTGATAGAGACATACCCCAAGCGACTTGCAGTTGTAATCGCAGCAAAAGGTGGCGCTACAAAGTATTAACTTAAGGGGGCCGAATAATTTGGCATGTCCCACTTTTCAGTTTTTTATTTTTTACAAATGTTCAAAATATCCAATAAATTTCCTTCCACTTCACGATTGTGTCCCACTTGTTCTTGATTCTTCACCAAAAAATTAAAATTTTATATCCTTATGTTTGAAGCCTGAAATGTGGCAAAAGGTTGAAAAGTTCGAGGGGGCCGAATACTTTCGCAAGGCACTGTAGTATGTCCTTATATTGCCCATTCTATCCTTCCATTTAGTGTCCATATAATACTACCATACATTGAGTAACTAATTCAAAGTTTAATCATAAGGTCCTGGGGTAGGGCATTAAAGAGGATTTTGGTAAAGGTCCTGGTGGTATGTGGTAGTAAAGCAATGTATGATAAAGTCCCTGGTGGTCTAGGGAAGTAAAGAGGTTTCTATTAAAGTCTATGGTGGTCTACGATAGTGAAGAGGTTTATGGTAAACTCTCGGGTGGTCTAGGATAGTGAAGAGGTTTATGTTAAATTCCCTGGGGTCTAGAGTAATGAAGAAGTTTATAGTAAAGTCCCTAGTGGTCTAGGCTGGTGAAGAGGTATATTGTATTGTCCCTGATGGTCTATGGTAGTGAAGTGGTTTATAGTAAAGTACCTGGTTGTCAAAGGTAGTAAAGAGGTTTATGGTAAAGTCTCTGGTGTTCTAGGGTAATTGTAACATCCTTGCCCGTCTGAGCTTTGGCGCCATCCTCCGGCCTCATGCTGCGGCGCAGGAGGCATGTTCAGCTGTGATTCCTTCCTTTGGGTTCTTCTTGTATTGTCTGAACACTGTCCTATTCCCTCACCTCTGTAATTGATTTTCCACCACACCCATCTCCTTTACCTTCATTTCCCTCTGCTCCACTAATAGTTAATCTTAGCCTTGCCTGTGTGATTAACAGCCTATCTTCCTATCAAGTCTGTTGCAGGTTCTTCCTTCCTATTTATTGTTTGTTCAGATTCGCATTGGTGCTTGCTATTGCCTCATGCATGCTGGCTATTTACTCTTGCTGTTTTGTTACCTGTATTCATATTTCTGACCTCTGGCTTTACCTTTAACTATTCTCTCAGATTTTGATTCTATACTGCGTTGCTCGACTGTTACCGACCCCTTGGCTAGCTGATCTCCCTTTTGTTGTTTGTCTTGTCTGTGTTCTGTGTTATCACTTATATCTTAAGAAGGGATTGCCGCCCAGTTGTCGTCTGTCCCCTAGGACAGTTCAGGCAAGTAGGCAGGGACAGTGGGGGGGTTCAGTTTAGGGCTCACTGTCTTGTCGTGCCCCTCCCCCCAGGGTTCACCAGCAGCTACTGGGGAATTGCTCTTCTAGCAATTCCCTTACAGTAGTGAAGAGGTTTATGGTAAAGTCTCTGGTGGACTAGGGTAGCAAAGAGGTTTATGGTAAACTCTTTGGTGGTCTAGGATAGTGAAGAGGTTTATGTTAAATTCCCTGGTGGTCTAGCATAGTGAAGAAATTTATAGTAAAGTCCCTGGAGGTCTAGGGTAGTGAAGAGGTGTATGGAAAAGTCCCTGGTGGTTTAGGGTAGTGAAGTGGTTTATAGTAAAGTACCTGGTGGTCTAGTGTAGTGAAGTGGTTTATGGTCAAATCCCTAGAGGTCTGGGGTAGTGAAGTGGATTATGGTATAATTTCCAGTGGTCTAGGGTAGTAATGGTTTAGTTGGTCCCTTTGATGTTCATCTGTAACAGGAAGCTGAACGAAGCGAGTATTTTTCAAGCAAATCATGTTCACTGCAGGGAAAATTCATGACCAGACCCAACTTGTGCCCGAGGACTAGATGATGACCCAATTTATTATACACTAGAGGGGTTCCTTAGATTTTCCAAAATGAATGTATAAAATCAATGCAGGGTTATGGCTCTTTATTCACAGCCAGTTATGTACATTACATTGCTTTACACATGGGCTTTATTTCAGTTGTTTTTTGCTATAAAGTCATTTACTTTGAGAAGGATTGTTTACATCGCTCTGTGAAGTTCAGCCTGCAAGCAGATGCTCTCCATAGATAACAATAAAGAGGAAAAGCCGAACAAAACTGCAAATTTATTCAGAGCCAAGTTTAGAAATCATTAGCAAACATTCCGACAATATTTTCATATGAATTATGAATTTAAACAGTTTTCCAGTAAGATATTTTTTATATAGTGTATGGCTCAGAAAGCGTTCAAAAATTCAGTTCTCACTAATCTCCTGCAAGTCCCACTTCTGTGCTTCCTGGTTCCCCTGCTGGTCCCTGCTTTCTGGTCCCTCTTGATATACAGGCAATACCCATTCAGCCAATTACTGGCAATGGTCACCCATATCTGCCATGGATTGGTTAAGTGGTAATGCCTGTGTGTCAAGAGAGACCAGGAAGAAGATACCAGAAGAGGAGTGAGCAGCTTTGAAACACAACCCTTGGGAGTTTAGTGAGGTCATTTTTTAACCCTTTCTGAGTCAATGAATACTGAGCTGCAGTACTGGCTCCTAAGCATGGGTTATTTTTTTGGGTCAAACAACTTCTGATATGGCGTCATGAAACTCGGCGCACCCCAAGTGACCGCTAAGGCTCAATCACAGGCCTCAGCTGTAACCCCGGGCGCATGACATCACTCAAAAACTCAGAAGAGGACCCGAAGAGAGAGCTGAGGACACTGCAAGGTAAGACCCAGACCCAGAAACCCAGAAAAGGTAAGGAAACATGAGTATTATTGTTTATTTTTTTACACCTCCCCTTGGCCTCCACTGACTCTGAAGAGACCCCAGGGTATAACAATTTCACTTTCAGTTCACGGGTGACGAACCCTCAAACTTTTGGAATATTCAGGTCGAATCCAGTTCCTTACGAACTGATTCACCCATCTCCACCGGATCCTTGTTACTACACAGGAACTAAAGATGAGCAAACCTCTGAGGATTCTTTTCGTCCTATGTTCAGACGAAGCATTCCTCCGGCTCGTTTCCTTCTTTTTTTTTTTTTTTTAATTAACTTTTTATTAGATTTTCAAATATTGCCAATGAATATACATAGTAACAGACAATGTGCATAGCACAACAATCATTGATTAAACAGTCGAATAAGCTGGCGAATTACATACAACAATTGACTAATAACACAATGATGGATGGAACGTTAGCGTTGTATAAGGTACAAAGAATTCTAATAGTGAAAGGCCAAGGGTCTCAGGAAGGAATTATGCTAAACAGGGGGTTCCCACAGATGCGTCCTGGTAGTGTCTTTAGAGAACTCATACCAAGGCGCCCAGATAGCGCAAAACTTCTGGTGGGTACGAAGTTCTAGATGGGAAAGTTCCTCCATCCGTGCAACTTGAGATACTTTCTGCAGAAAGTGAGATACTGGAGGGGGGGAGTCAGAAGCCCAGTATAGAGGGATCATAGATTTGGCGATAGCCACCAATTGAAGCCAAAGACGTCCTTGGGACCTAGGCGGGGAAGTGGGCCACAGATTCAAAAAGAGTCCCACAGGGGTCAGAGGCTCGGTGGATACACAAACCTGGTTCAGTATCTGCTGAACTAGTGACCAGTAAGGGGCTATTTTTTCGCATTCCCACCAAATATGCAGGTATGAACCTGCGGACTTATGGCATCGCCAACACAATGGGGATACCTCCGGAGAGAACTTATGGACTACAGTGGGCGTTCTATACCATCTGGTAACCAATTTATAGCTTGACTCCTGCAGGCGCACACATCTGGAGGGACCTATGGATCGCTTGAGAATAGATGAAATTTCTCCAGGAGTAAGGGACATTTGAAGGTCTGCCTCCCATTTTCGCACATATGAGGGGAGCTCTGTGCCTAGTTCGCTCAGAAGGTTGGAGTAGATAGTAGATAAAGGTCTGGGTATAGTTTGCCTCCGAAGTAGGAGCTTTTCTAGCCATGAAGTTGTGCGATGATCCGGCTCCCGCTTCAGAGCTCTCAGGTACAGTGTTTTAATCGATTGGTATGTTAGGAAATTGGTATGTATGGAGAGGGGGTGTTGGGTGAGCTCAGTATAAGAAGGGAAGGCCCCATCGACCAATATAGAGTCGTAGGGTAGGCGCCCCACATGTTTCAGCACTCTTGGGGCCGATTCTATAAATTTGGTTTCCGATAAGATTAAATCCTGGACAGACATGAGGGGGGAGGGACCTGTTGGCAAAGGAAGTAGTCACCTTACCCATTGCCATGAGTCATAGACCGCTGATGTTAGTACATTGGGGGCGAGGACCTACTTAGCCGTTGGGCGGGGGGAGCCATAGTATTGCAGTGAGGGGGAAGTCTATAGTGGCTTCCTCCACTGACACACGTAATCCCGCATTATTACTCTGAAACCAATCAATGATCCTCGTCAGTTGTGCTGCATGATAATATGTTCTTATATCTGGTAGACCCATACCACCCAACTTCCTAGGTCTAGTAAGAGTGCGGAACGCCACTCTAGGACAAGAATTATGCCAGACATATTTTGAAAACATTTTGCGGAGGGAGGAAAAGAATGTTAGAGGAAGAGGGATAGGGAGGGTTTGAAATAAGTATAATATCTTAGGCAGGATCATCATTTTCAGTAGACTAGTTCTACCCATCCATGAGATATATGGGACCCGCCAAGATTCTAATAGAGATTTGATGTCAGAGAGCAAGGGGCCGTAGTTAGAATCGTACCAGCGCCTGGGTGAGGGCGTTAAATTTAATCCTAAATATTTGATATAGTCGTGTCGCAGAGGGAATGGGGAGGTAGTTTGTAAGTCAGATTTAACCGAAGGGGGGCAATAGACACATAAGGCTTCGGATTTTGTGGTATTAATTTTAAAATTTGAGAGGATACCAAAGGCCGTAAAAATCGTATCTATGTGAGGTAATGCAACAATTGGGTTGGTAAGGATTATTAGAAGGTCGTCTGCAAATGCGGCCGTACTATGGCAAATCCCTCCGGTGACCAGACCTTTCAGCAATGGGTCCTGTCGGATACTTTGAATTAATGTTTCAATGGTCAGAACAAAGAGTAAGGGGGATAATGGGCATCCCTGCCTGGTGCCGTTTTTAATATCAAACGAGGAGGAGAGGCATCCATTAACTCTAATTTTAGCGCTAGGTCTGGAGTACAAAGCCATGACCTTCTGGACAAATATGTGTGGGAAGCCAAAATACCGTAGTGTCTCTGTCATAAAGGTCCAATCTACCCTATCAAAGGCTTTTTCCGCGTCCGTTGAAAGAAGTACCAAGGGGGTCTTCTTACGCTGGGCGTGTTGTATCAAGTGGAGTACTCGTTGGGTGTTATGTTTGCCTTCTCTGCCTGTTATAAACCCCACTTGCTCTGGGTGGACCAGGGAGGGTAGGAGTAATTTTAATCTATTAGCTACTAACTTGGCGTATAGTTTAACATCCACGTTTAGTAAGGAGATGGGGCGGTAGCTACCACATTGTGTCGGGTCCTTGCCTTCCTTAGGAATGATAGAAATATGGGCTTCCAAGGCTTGGGGGGGGGGGGAGTGGGCTTCGTCTACAGAATTACAAACCTGAAGAAAATGGGGGAGAAGGATAGAGCTAAAGTGTTTGTAATAAAAGGCTGGGAGGCCGTCGGGGCCAGGAGCTTTCCCCAGAGGGGTGTCAGCAAGTGCAGACTGTAGTTCTGACACCGTAAAGGGAGTCGTAAGGGCATCTTGTTGTTGGGGAGTGAGCGATGGGAGGGAGAGAGATTGCAAAAAGGAACGGATTTTAGCAGAGCGATCCCGTAGCTCAAGAGGGGTCTCAGCAGGTCTAAGGTTATACAGTTTCTGATAGAATGCACAAAATTCAGAAGCTATGTCTGAGGTGTCTTTTAGGCTAGAGCCTGACCGGGAAGTGATCTCCGCTACAAAGCTTTGGTTGCGTCGTTTTTTAACTAAAATATGCCATCAGTTTTCCACCCTTGTTACCATGCATATAGTGCTTATGGGAGGATGACAGATAGGCTTTAGCAGTTTTTAGGTTCAGGCAGTCTTTAAGTTGTTCTCTGCACAAGATCAGCTCTGAGAGAGCCCCCTGAGCCGCAGCTCGCTTATTTTGACTTTCCAAGATTGCAATACGGGCAAGTAAGTCATCAATTTCTTTGTTACGTTTTTTTCTTAATGTGAGAACTGAGACTTATGAGTACCCCTCTGATCACGGATTTGTGGGCCTCCCAGATAACACAAGGCTGTACGTCAGGTGTAGTATTTTCGTTAAAGTAGTCAGTGAGCGCTTTAGAAACAGCCTGACAAGTATCTTGGGAGCCGAGCAGGGTCTCATTAAGTCTCCAGTCATAGCTACGGGGTGGGAGGGATGAAATCTGTAGTTGAACAGTGATGGGGGAGTGGTCAGAGATAGTGATTGAGCCAATGGTGGGAGAGGAGGATAAAATTAGCTGGTTCTGGGGTAGAAAGATGTAGTCCAGACGCTGGTACGATTTGTGTGGGTTAGAATAAAACGTATAATCCTTACCGTTGGGATTAAAGGCCCTCCATACATCTACAAGATGCATAGAGGAGAGATGCTTGGCAAGTTTACTAAGGGCAGCGAAGCTATGCGAGGATGTGCCAGTGGAGGAGTCCTGGAGGGGCTGAAGGGCAATGTTAATGTCACCACCCAACACTACAAGACCCTCTGCGAACATAGAAAATCTGTCCAGGGTATCGAGTAGCCATGAAATTTGCCCCACATTTGGTGCGTATACATTGCCAATGGTGACTAGAGTATTAGCAATGTACCCCTTAAGAAACAGGTATCTGCCCTGGTCATCACTCAAGCGAGCCACCACAGAGAAGGGGACGTCTGTTTTAAAGGCAATACTAACTCCATTCTTCTTCCCAGTAGCTTCGCATGAGTGAAACCAGGCCGAGTAAGGAGATTTGGGTAAATTAGGCACCTTACCTTTAGGGAAATGTGTCTCTTGGAGGAGTAGGATAGAGGATTGCGATCTTTTAAGAGCGTGGGGTACCTGGGAGCGCTTGGTGGGAGAGTTGAGACCCTTGACGTTCCATGACGTAAACTTAGCACAAGACATAGACAACAAGAAACAATAAACTGAGAAATCCTAATAAGTATGTAGAACAAACGCTATAATGAGACATTCAAATGTAAACGATTATATAAAATGCACTGAGCTACAGTGCCGTATCGTGGGGGGGGGGTGGTAAAGCAGGGCGGTCGGCCCAAAGAGCCGTTAACAGAGTCGCTAAGGCAGCTAGGGGCTTTATAAACCCTTTTAGGAGATAAAGGCAAACAATATATAAACTATGTGCCAACTAAGCTCAACCCCGGCTACGGGGCAGCACACGTGAAAAAACTAACAATGTAACAAGTAAGGAATCACAGTCATAGGTCAGAAAATAGAAAGGATATATAATACTTATGACATCATGAGAGATAACTCAGTCCTGCTCCACAGGTGCCCTCTTCCTCTGGTGTATGGATTTCGGACGTTTCCAGGCTTCCACTTTAGGAAGGTCGGGAAGAGAGGCAACGTCTGTGTAAGTAAGCCATGATGGGATGACGGCTGGATCCAATTCCAGAGGCGGACACGCAGCAAACAGGTCATCTGGGTGCCGAATATTATACAAATGTCCATTGAAGCTGTAGGAAATCCCGAAGGGGAATAGCCATTTATACGGTATCTTAAGTGTCCGGAGATGGTCTGTGAGCAACTTCATCTGTCGTCTTTTGGCCAGTGTCACCGGGGAGATATCCTGATAGAAAGTAATTCTGTGTCCTTCATATGTAAAATCCGGGGTTACACGGGCTTTCTGCAAAATCGCCTCTTTTACTGGGAAGGACAGCAATTTGCAGACGATGTCCCTGGGGGGTTCCCCTTCCTTAGGTTTTGGGCGTAACGCCCTATGGGCTCTTTCGAGTTGGACATCTGAAGACAGGTCTCCCTCCAAAACTGATTCCAAGAGTCTCTTTGTGAAGGTCATGGTTTCAGTGGGCGGGAAGTTCTCTGTACCCCTCTGATACGTAAATTATTCTGCCTACCCCTGTTGTCCTGATCCTCCAGATAAGAGTGCAGAGAGTTCAGATGGGTCTGGCAAGCCGTAAATGCCATATTAGTGGCTTCGCCATGTGCCAGGAGCGAGGTCTGTGTTTCCTCTAGGCGTTCAACTCTGGAACCAATGCTCCGGACATCTTGTTTAATATCTGCGAGTTCTTTCATGACCGGTTGCAAAGTTTTCTCCAGTAGTTTCTGCAGGCCCTTGGAGGAAATGGTGACCATGGAGGTGGAGGCGGAATCGGATATATTTCCGTCATCCATGACGCTTTCTGCATCGGACGCCTCTGCAGGATCAGGGGCAACTATTGAGCGTCTTGCTGCTGCTGTGGAACTATGCGGTGTGCGCTTCTCGAGAAACTTGTCCATCTCTGCTTGTGACTTCTTTGAGTGTTTCGGTGTAACTCGTGAGTCTACGGGCTTATTATGACCAATTTTAACCATGATGTGGCTATCAGGGCATGCTGGCCAACACCGGGAAAGAGCACGATTATGCTGGATTAGCGGCTCATTTCCTTCTGAACTTGTTCAGATAGAACTGGAAGTGAAATAATTACACTCTGGGGTCTCTTCAGACCCCAGAGTATAATAGGTGAAGGCCCAGGGGAGGTGACAAAAATAAAAAACATTCATAGTCACCTTGTATTACCTCTTTTGGGCCTACTCACAGCGTCTGGCGCTCTGTCTCTGCCCCCTTGTGGTGTCCAGTCCCCTGTAATCTCCTGATGTTCATCGTGCCCATGTCATTGCTGTGGTCCAAACACAGGCCTCAGTAGTGACCCCGGGCGCATGATGTCACAGGAGAGCGGATGAAAAGTCAGAGACATATTGTTGGATGCCGCGAGGAGCCCAAAAGTGGAGGCCCCAGAGTATAATAATGTTTGCAATGAATTTTGTGGAGGCCATTTTAGTTCTTCCGAGATAAGTCCAAAATTGTTCAGTTTCGTTAATAATTGACCAGTGTGGAATAATCATGTTCAATTTTGTTATAAATCAATTCGCCCATTTCTATCAGGTACTCGAACTAACTGCTTCCAGGCCCATGCGGTATATTGTGTTTCAGATATTGGAGAGGATAAGGATCGATCAGTTAAATTCCAGTTGCCCAGTCCTTTTGTTTTGGGGTGTCCATTTCCCTGTTCAAAACACATGCACTACTTAACTGTCATACATGTATATTAGGGAGTCGGAGACTAAAGGCCAAACAAAGAGCTCTCTAAGGCCTTGATGAAGATGGTTTCTGATATATATATAAACCTGGTAAAAGATTTAGAAAGATTACCAAATAATTGGATATTTGAGCAGAACATCAGGACAAGACTACATTTACATATAAGCATCTCTTAGGCAAACACCAGAACTTCAGAAGCAATGTGGTGGACATGGTGGTGAACATTCTCGGATTCCGGACCTCTTTGCTGTATAGTATGATGGCCTGGTCAGCTCATTGTTATAGAATTCACTATAAATTCTTCATTTTACCAGATGGAGCTTGAGGATAATGTGATATCAGAAGACTGAAAATCAACTAAACATGGTAGTAACTCCAACCATGGTAGTAAATCCATCACGGAGCTAAATCCCATCAAGATACTTGGGGAAATTGGAAAACAGCAAGAAACACCTCAGATATCGACAGCTAAAAAAATCCTCCATGGAAATAATTGAACTTAGCTTATCTCAGACTACTACTAGATGTTTCTCAGAAACATCTGCTGGCTGAAGATTCTGCCAATATAGGTCTAGGTTTAGCTATAGGTATAAAAGCAACAGAATAATTAGTTTAATCTGTAAATTTCTTAGTAAACAAATTATTGCAAAGTCATTGAATTTTTAAATATTTTTTATATATTTTGTCAGTTCCATCGCCTTTATCTTTATGCAGTGTCCCACAGGTAGAGACTGTATTTGATTGTAAGTGATGTGTTCATGCCTGCCATTTTACCTTTAATGGAATGAACTATTTAGCTGGAAAACTGAGCTGATGGTACGACCCATGACTTAGGAATTTCTACTTATGGAAATGGGGAGACAGTTGAGTTGGTTTCTCCCTCCATGTGTTAGGAGGAGGTAGTAGGAGAGTGAAGAAGAGACGGTGAAGACTGAGCAAGATTTCTTGGTTAGGCTGGCCCCAAGCTGGATCGATCAGAGAAAGTTAATATGTTGTTCTGAAGTCAGAAGATGGGAGAAATCCCTGCTCATTTGGAAGACATTGTGTGCAAGAATAGACTGTGTGGGTAATGTTATATGTACCTCATATGGACTCTGTTAGCTACAGGTCAGACAGGGCTATCTGCAGCCATAGCATTGCAGATACCTTTGTGGATTTATAGACTAAAAGCACACTGTTTGAGAGGAAGACTGCCCCAGCAAGGGAGACACAGACTAACACAGGGAAGTACCACCTTAAAGCTCAACTCCAGCCTCTGGACATTCCCAAACACAGTACCTCCAGTATTAAGAAGAAATTGTTTGCCATTCCCTATTCTTCATCAGTAAACCATGAGTTTCCTCATCTGCAAAAACCTATTCCCCAACTCTCCTTCTTGCACATTCCATCAAGAGCACCCCAACCACCATCAGGCTCAGAAAGGCTTTACATCTAGGACATTCCCTAGGGGAACACCTATATATCAATCTGCTCAGCTTGTCCTGATCTATACCATGGTGGCTCCAGACTGCATGCACAAAGTGACAGGTTAAAAAATAATTAAAAAAAAGGGATGTACTTACTTTTCACAAGTCTGTACGTTATGTTTCTGAGTTAGTATTCAATTGTATCTACAGCCAGTCCAACTCAGCTAAGGTTTCTCTTCCTCCTACCATTACTTTTAAGATATACTGTACTTTTAGCACTGACAATGGAGCAGAAAACTTGTATTTTCTGTATGTTCCTTTGGTTCAGTCCTGGCAAGCTCAGCAGAAATGCATAAATTGACTCTATTTAAAAATAAAAGAAAACATAGAAAACATTAAAAACAGATTAGAAATTGACTATAAACAACTCGTCTTAATCTGATCATTTCCTTTAGCGAGGAATTTCATTAAAGCTGTTGTCTCCATATGAGAACGTCTAATTCTGTATCTCGTCCAAGATGC
The DNA here is from genome assembly GCA_947044405.1 of Leptodactylus fallax. Lineage (NCBI taxonomy): Eukaryota > Metazoa > Chordata > Amphibia > Anura > Leptodactylidae > Leptodactylus > Leptodactylus fallax. Next base: position 717,878 of record CAMRHE010000491.1, read on the forward strand.
CTTGTGCTTAGCTGGTTTCATTCGAACACAATCTCTTCCACTCAGCGTGGGTTTTGTTTGATGAAAATGTATGCCTGATAGCTTCCTGCAGCCGAGAATTTCACGGATATGTGTTTGAACAGGAGATAAGGGCTTAGAGGAGGGAAGAGAGTAAGATATTAAAGACTTATACAGAATCAAATGATTCCTAACTGCATAGAAACAAACACAAACACCGTTGTGTCAGCTTGAAATAGAGAGAACATCTATAATTTAGAAGGCTTTGGACGAAAAATGGAGAACACATCTAGAAACATAGGATATCATCCTCTTTATATGTCTAGGTAGAAGCAGGGGTGCCATTAGGTTACTCAGTACTGCTGTTAGTAGTCTAGTAGTCTTAAGATATTTTACACTACTGACCCTCCCTTAATTAAGTGCTGAACCCTACCACCTTGTGGCTCCCCCTTCCCTTCAAATAGAGCCACTGCCACCTTGTTTCCCACCACTGCCCACCCGCCGAACTTTACCACCTTGTGCCTCACCTGTCCTTCAAAAAAAAGACCCTGCTGCCCTGTTTCCCACCAATTCCATCCCACAGAACTGTACCACCTTGTGGTTCCAATGCTCTTCACAGAGCGCACACTTCCCTCATGCAGAATCTAACCTCCTTGTGTTTTGGCTACCCTTCATGCAGAGTCCCTGCCACCCTGTTTACCACCACTGCCCTCCTGTAGAACCCTACCATCTTGTGGCTCACCACCACCACATACAAAGACCCTGCTTCCCTGCTTCCCACCACTGCCCTCCCACAGTACCCTATCATCTTGTGGTTTGTCTGCCCATAATACAGAGCTCCTGCTACCCGGTTTCCCACCACTGTCCTCCAATTGAACCCTACCACTATATTGCTCCTCTGCCCTTCATACTGAGCACCTGCCATCCTGTTTCCCAACACTTCCCTCCCACATAACCCCATCACCTTGTGACTCACCTGCCTTACATATAGAACCCCTGCAACCCTGTTTTCCACCACTGCCCTCCTAAATTACCCTATCATATTTTGGCTTGCCTGCTCTTAATACAGAGCCCCTGTCATCCTGTTTCACACCACTGCCCTCTTGCAGAACCTAACCACCTTGTGGCTTGCCTGCCCTTTATACAGAGTCCCTGCCACCCTGTTTCCCACCACTTCCCTCCTGCAGAACCTTACCTCCTTGTGGCTCACCTGCCCTTAATACAGAATCCCTGCCACCCTGTTTCCCACCACTACCCTACCACAGGACCCTACCATCTTGTGGCCCATCTTCCCTTTATAATGATCCCATGCAACTCTATTTTTTCCTACTACTCTCCCACAGAACCCTACCATCCCGTGGATCCCCCTGCCCTTCATACAGTGCCCCTGTCATCCTGTTTCCCACCACTGCCCTCTTGCAGAACCATACCACCTTGTGGCTCACTTGCCCTTCATACAAAACCTCTGCCACGCTGTTTCCAACCACTCCCCTACCACAGAACTCTACCATCTTGTGGCTTAGCTGCCCTTCATAAAGATCCCCTGCCACCATGTTTTTCACTAATACTCTCCCACAGAATCCTACTACCTTGTAGCTCCCCCTGCCCTTCATACAGAGCCGCTGACAGCCAGTTTATCAACACTGCCCTCCCAAAGAACCCTGCTATCTTGTAGCTCACCCCTGAGCTTCATAAAAATCCTCGGCCACCTTGTTTCCCACCACAGGCCTCCCACAGAATCCTACCATGAAGACTAGCAGTGAATATGCCAGTCTTTAGAAATCTCCCCTCATGGTCTCCCTGGTTTTCCTAGGTAACCGACCTCAGCTTAACTGGCACAAAAGCTGAAGCTTGATTTAGCAGTTCCCAAAGTCTCTCCACAATGGTGTCCTCCTCTGGGTACTGATATATCTATCCTTTTGCTTTATGCTTTGGCTTGGTCTGCATGTCACACAGGGGCAACATGGTATTGTTCAACTCTTTTTGAGCCTTCCCACGGCATGTCCTTGACATCACACGATCACCAGCAGATGCTCACTCTTTGTTTCCGCCACTTACCCTACACCAGCTCACGTGTCCACAGTCAAACTCAGGGCCCTCTCTCTGGATTCTCTTCAGGTAACTTAAAAACAATGCAGATCGCCTCCTGCCGTAGAGATAGACTGAAGATTTGTTTCTTTCCGAGTTCAGATGGTTTGGCGCATAGATTCATTTCCTGTCCAAAAGCATTCATCATTAACCAGAAATGAAATTATTATATTTTGAGGTCTCCTCAGACCCCAGAGTATAATGGAGGCCCAGGGAAGGTATGGAAAAATATCAAACCAGATATAAATTATTCACCTTCCCTCACCTCTTCTGGGCATCTTTGCAGCGTCCAGAACTCCCTCTGGGTCCTCTCTTGGCCTCTTCCGGCCTCCTGGATGATGTCATGTGCTCTCAGGTCACTGTTGAAACCTGTTATTGGCCCTCAGTGGTTACATTGGGCGTGCTGAAGTCATGATGTTAAGCAAGAATCATGACATTGGCTGCCGCCCAGGAGGCCAGACTACAGAGAGGACTGGTGACAAACCACCAATGTTTTGGAAAAAATTTGTCAAATCTGGTTCAGTCCAAACCGGTTTGCTCACCTCTGCTCAACTGATCTCAAACTATACTGCCTGCCTTTCTCCTCTAGCTATATCTGCAAGGCAGCCAAGACCCAGGAAGCTGCCTTCCCTTATGGCACGACGGGGGAGAGACTTTTATACTACTGTGCTGCAGAAGTTTTTCTGTGGGATCACAGATCATCTGTTTTGGAGCTGATCTGATCCATTCAACTAGCCATCACAATTTGGCCTCTGACCTCTAACAGACACCATTGGTATTCACTTTACCTGTCAGTGGATATAAATAGGTTATCCAAAACTAACCTCTCATTCCAATAGACCATCACTATCTAACACTTGGCACCCTCACCCATAAGTTGCTTAAAAGGGTTGTGGTGCTTGAGCAAGAGCTGAAGCCTCTACATTGCCTACAATAAAGAGTAACTGAACCTTCAGACAACTTTTGATTTTCTGATAGTATTTGTGTCATTAATAAATTTTGTAATATACTACATTTTTTCACTCTTTCCTTTGCTCCTGTATTGAGAGCTGTTTCTGCCTCTCACTGAATGTTACTGTGTATGGAGTGCGGGAATCTGCATGGAGTACGGGCTGTGTAACAGGTATAGGAAATGAGGGTGGGGAAGGGTCACTTCACACAGTTATATCTCGAACAATTCTTATATCTCTACTACGAACAAACTTAATTTTGTGTCATGTGAAAGCGGAGATATCGAAATTATTTTCAGAGATATCACTGGTTGATAACACAGTCAGGATTAGGATATTTAAATCACATATATTATACAGCTGCATATAAATATCCTAATCCCGACTGTGTTTTCAACCAGTGATAATGCTACAGAGTCCTGTACTCCCATACAGGGCCATTTTAACACATTGGTGGGCCCTGTGCAAAGATTTCATAAGTGGGCCCCCCCATCACCACTACCTAGATATTCCTGACCTGCACGAATTATAATGCTCCCTTATAGTATAACGCCCCTTAGTGGCTCCCAGACAGTATAATGGCTCCTTAGTGGCCCCATACAATATGCCCCTTATAATGTCCCCCTCCAGGTTGCCCCCCACAGATTCATGTCCTCACCCCAGGTTTCCCCCACAGTATCATGTCCTTACCCCAGGTTGCCCCCCACAGTATCATGTCCTCACCCCAGGTTGCCCCCCACAGATTCATATCTCCATCCAAGTTGCCCACACAGTATCATGTCCCCACCCCAGGTTGCCCCGACAGTATCATGTCCCCCCACAGATTCATATCCCCCTCCAGGTTGCTCCCCAAATTCATGTCCCCCCACACTGACATGTCTTCCTCAGGTTTCCCCCACAGTATCATGTCCTCACCCCAGGTTGCCCCCACAGTATCATATCCCCCCACACTGACATGGCCCCCTCAGTTTGCCCCCACAGTATCATGTCCCCCCACACTGACATGGCCCCCTCAGGTTGCCCCCACAGTATCATGTTCCCCCAGGTTGCCTCCATAGTTTTGTGTCCCCCACTGTATATATAAAATTAAATAAATCTTAACACTCACCTTTCCCCGTTCCCCCATTCACTCCTCTCTCTGCTCCCGGAGTCTTCAAGGAGCAACAGGAGCGATGTAAGTGATGTCACTACATTGCGCCTCCTGCTCCCAGGACACCGGGAGCAAAGACAGTGGCCAGGTGATAAGGTAGGGTGCCGTCCGCTCCCTGCTTCATCACTGTCTGCAAGAGGACGCCGATGATTTGCGGTAGCCCGGACCCACTGTCCCGGACAGCGGGACAGCAAATGTAGGACTCTCCTGCTGTCCAAAGGGGACCCCCGCAAGTGCACCGTTGGCCCTATGGTTAAAGCGGCCATGCTCCCATACACGGTAACATTCAGCGAGAGGCAGGAACAGCTCTCAATAACAAAGCAAGGGGAAGGGTGAAAAATGGGGATATTACAGAAAGGAGCCAACATTTATATTACAAAATTTATTAATGACACAAATTCTGCCAGAAAATCAAAAGTTGTCCAAAAGTTTACTTACACTTTAAGCGTTACACTTGTTCATGCTGCACACACCGTACTTTTCCTAGTGGCAGTGTTTGGTATTGCAGCTTTGTCCCATTCAGGTCATCAATTTTAAAAACCTGGCACATTAAGTGACTTATAAGTTATTACTCCGTTTTTACATTTAGCAAAGCAAATTGTAACTTTTGGCTTATTTTCCGAGCACTGTGTTATTCTATGAACATCCTGCAGTCATCTTGTGTCTTTTTTTAAAGTGCCTTGGTAAGAACCCTTAGCGCAGCAGTCCTAATCTTATCCCCATTCTAAGTAATTCATTTCCTGAGATCATTACTGCCAACCTACTGATTAAGAATTGTGTTAACAAGCATTAAAAGCAGAATGAAGAATGTGAGGTTACTGGCAATGAGATAAATTAATAGAAGAGGTGGAAGAGAATATATCAAAGAGAAGAGCCGGAGAGGCCGGAGAATACAAAAGAGCTCAAGTGGCCAGCAGAGGAAGTAAACAAATTGACGTGGTGTATACTACACTGCTTTTATGTGTCCCTATAAAATTGTCTTGAAGGGATTGTCCAACTTTTATCGTGTCATCTTTAGACCACATAAACCTGTAAAGTCATTGCCAAAAGTTCTGAGAACTGAGAAATTTTGGTTCTCACAAAGTTTGCTGCCGTGGTGTTTTTTGATCTTTAGTTAGATGTTTCTATGGTATAATGAAGAACAAGTCTAAGCATTTCATAAGTTTTTACTTTTATTGACAGATACATCAAGTTTATGAGAAGTCTCAATATGTCTAGTGTTGACCCTTATTTTTCAAGACTTCTGCAATTTGCCCTGGCATACTAGATATCAACCTCTGGGCAAAATCCTGATTCCTGACAATTCATTCTTGTCTTGGAGTTTATCATAATCTTTGTTTACTTAAATGTATTTTCTTAAGATTTTAAGTGATAACCAACACAGTAGCAGATAATTGTGAAGTGGAAGGAAAATGATACATGGATTTCAAAATTTTAATCAAAAGTCTGACGTGCAAAAGTATTCAGCATTCAGTATTCAGAAGTCACTTAATGAGTTAATAGAGTCCAGATGTGAGTAATTCAGTCTCAGTATAAATACACCTGTTCTGTGAAGGCCTCAGTGGTTTGTTAGAGAACACTAGTGAACAAACAGCATCATGAAGACCAAGGAACTCACCAGACAGGTCAGAGATAAAGTTGTGAAGAAGTTTAAAGCAGGGTTAGGTTATAAAAACATATCCCAAGCTTTGAGCATCCCAAGGAGCACTGTTCAATCCACCATCCAAAAATGGAAAAAGTATTCTACAACTGCAAACCTACCAAGACATGGCCGTCCACCTAAATTAACAGATCAAGCAAGGAGAGCACTGATCAGAGAAGCAGCCAAGAGGCCCATGGTCACTCTGGAGGAGCTGCAGAAATATACAGCTCAGGTGGGAGAATCTGTCCACAGGACAACTAAAAGTCGTGCACTCTGCAAATCTGGCCTTTATGGAAGAGTGGCAAGAAGAAAACCATTGTTGAAAGAAAGATATAAGAAGTGTCGTTTGCAGTTTGCCACAAGCCATATAGGACACAGCAAACATGTGGAAGAAGGTGCTCTGGTCAGATGAGACCAAAGTTGAAATTGCTATGTGTGGTGGAAAAGTAACCCTGCTCATCCCCGTGAACACACCATCCACACTGTGACACATGGCGGGGGCAGCATCATGCTGGGGGGAGGCTTTTATTTAGCAGGGACAGGGAAGCTGGTCAGAGGTGATGGGAAGATGGATGGAGCTAAATACAGGGCATTCCTGGAAGAAAACATGTTGGAGGCTGCAAAAGACTTGAGACTGGGAAGGAGATTCACCTTCCAGCAAGACAATGACCCTAAACCTACAGCCAGAGCTACAGTGGATGGTTTAGATCAAAGAATATTCATGTGTTATAATGGCCCAATCACAGGCCAGACCTAAATCCCATTGAGCATCTGTGGCAAGACATGAAAATTGCTGTTCACAGACGCTCCATCCAATCTGGCTGAGCTTCAGCTATTTTGCAAAGAAGAATGGGCAAAAATCTCAGTCTCTAGATGTGCAAAAATGGTAGAGACAGACCCCAAAAGACTTGCAGCTGGAATTGCAGTGAAAGGAGGCTCTACAAAGTATTGATATAGGGTGGGGGCTGAATACTTTTGCATGTCACACTTTTCAGATTTTTATTTGATTAAAATTTTGAAAACCATGTATCATTTTCCTCCCACTTCACAATTATCTGCTACTTTGTGTGGGTTATCACTGAAAATCTCAATAAAATACATTTAAGTTTGTGGTTGTAAGGTGACAAAATGTGAAAAAAGGTCAAGGTGTATGAATACTTTTGCAAGGCACTGTAGTTATCCCTTTTGCCTTGTGACATGGTCTCCATCATGCTGCAAAAAGCATCGGTCATCATGGCAGCAGTAGTGGCTGCTGCCACAGGGCCCAGGACCTTTTTTTTTTTTTTTAATAGTCCATTAGCTGCTGGAGTAACCCCAGCAGGTAACAGGCCCTCTCTCCTGCTCACGGCCACCTCTGCTTCCCCTCCTGCAACCTATATCATGTTGCTGGGGCCCCCTGGAGGCAGAAGGCAAAGTGGATGCGGCTGTCAGCAGGAGCGGGGATCGGCAAGTGAGCCCGCAGACCTGCAACAAAAGTATTTGTTGGTCGAACCTCAACAAATACTGCTATTATTATACTCTGAGGTCTTTTCAGACCCCAGAGTATAATGATTGGAGGCCCAGAGGAGGTAAGAAAACCGTAAACCGTAATAAAAAAAACTGTGTTACTCACCTCTCCTGGGATCCTGCATGACTCCCAGCAGTCTTTGTTCTTCTTTGGTGACATCCCAGACGTGACATGGGCCAGGCCGGTGTCATTATGCATTGCAACACTGGCCTGGCCCATATGACGTCTTTGCCGAAGAGAGCCGAATGCAGCAGGGAGTGCGCCGGAGCCCAGGAGAGGTGAGTAACACTAGTTTTTATGTTTTCTCACCTCCCCTGGGTCTCCAATTATAATACTCTGGGGTCTTAAAAGACCCCAGAGTATAATAATATTTTGTGGGGTCATAATACTGTGTGCTGGGGCCACTGTGGGACATAATAATGTGTGCAGGGGGCCACTGTGGGACATAATACCATGTGCAGGGGAACACTGTGGGACCTAATACTGTGTGCAGGGGCCACTGTGGGAAATAATACCGTGTGAAGGGGCCACTGTGGGACATAATACCATGTGTAGGGGCCATTGTGGGCATAATACTGTGTTGAAGGGCCGCTATGAGACATTATACTGTGTGTAGAGGGCCAGGAAAGGGGGTGCTATGCCATCGGGGGGGCCCCAAGTCAAAAGATTGCTGGGGGGCCCAATCTTTTCTAGTTACGCCCCTGCTCAGGATGCTTTATTGTTGGTATGACACAGGACTCATTGTAGCACTTACCTTTTCTTCTCTGGACAATCATTCTTCCAGATGTCCCAAAGAGTCTGATAACTTTGCCTCAGTCCCCTGCAGTCCAATCCCTGTACTTCCTAGATAATGTCCGTCTGTCCACAATGTTCTTGGAGAGAAGTGGGTTCTGGAAGAATGATTGCTTATTACTACTACTACTGCCATTACTACTTGCCATACACAGCTACACATCTCCTGCCTTGTCCATCATGTTTCATACTGTACTGAACCCACTGTACCCTGCACAGGGCAAATATAACAAACCTGAAACTGCTCCCAAAAAAGGTGTCATTTTTGATGGCTTTCGTAAGGCTTCACTTTCCACGACGATCAAGCCCACTGTCACTGGCACATGTAGTTGTGGCAATGGAAGTGGTGGATTATATGTACAGTACTGTGCCAAATTTTTAGACAGGTTTATGTTTGACATTTAACAAAGCAAAAGCAAATGAAGAAAAGAGAAATCTAAATCCCATCAATATTTGGTGTGACCTTTGCCCTTTGCCTTCCATCAGTTCTTCTTGGTACTTATAGGTACTTTTTGAAGGAACTCGGCAGGGAGGTTGTTCCCGCCATCTTGGAGAACCAAGCACATATCTTTTGTAGATGTAGGCTTGCTCCAATCCTTCTGTCTCTTCATGTCATCCCAGACAGACTGGAGGATGGTGAGATCAGGGCTATATCTGTGGGGGCCATATCATCACTTCCAAGACTCCTCCTCCAAAGGGCAAAGGTCACACCAAATATTGACAATATTTAGATTTCTCTCTTTTTCATTCACAACATTTCACTAAGCAAGCACTTTGGTCTCACAGTAGGAGGGAGAGCAAAGTTTCTGAATCCCAAAAAAAGAAACACCAATTATTAGTCAATGAGTTCTCTTCTGTCAAGTTGCTAAAAATTCAGTTACAGTTTTTATATAAGTTGTCACTTTTTTTTACCAAAAGACCTAGTTATTCAGTAACAAAAGTAGTAGATTTTTGACACTTTTGGAAAAACTTTGTTTTTCACCTCAATATAACAAAGAAACAAGTGAGCAAAACTGTAACAATGTGACAAAGAGAACAACTAAAAAGTTTGCACTTACACTTTTTTTTTGGTTCGGATAAAGTGCTTTTAGCTTATTCTTAAATAATACAGAGGAAACGAGAATTAATGAACTTTTTACTATGGGTAAGTTTAGTATCAATCTGAAAAAAAAATGGAAAAAGAATAAAAATTAACAGAAAAAAAAGAAAGACAAAAACTGTTAAAAAATAAAAAATTCAAAAAGTTACACTTTAATAAATGTATCATGTTTTAGCATTTTATTTCCTGTAATTTCTTCAGAGCTCTTGTAGTAGGACATCAAACTACTGATTAATACTTTCGATAGACTCAAGCAGTTGGGGGGAAGATGAAAATAAACTGGACTTAGATTTTTTTTTATCTCTGAGGAGCCATGTGGTATTTCCCATTACAAATGAGGGCTTTTGGGATCACAGCTTGAAATCCTGCAAGACAGATTGATGAGATGATATCACTCACTGGGCTGTTATCTCATTGACAATAGAGTACTAACAAAAATGGAGGTTACGGAGAGCAACTCTCCGAGTCATTCCAATTTAGTTTTATTTCTAACTTTATATTTAGCTTGAGGTCTAAGAGGGAGAATTTATTGTCTGCCGAATTTGTTATAAGCCAAAAAGTTAGACTAACTTGTACTGTAGGGGACATTAACATTGAACAATTTTTCAACAATTTTACAGGTAAAAGGTGAAACATCCACCCAATGGTCCATGCTCACATTGGGACTTTTTAGATGCAAGGTCTAGGACAGTGAACTGAATTTTTGCCCAAGGTAATTGAAAATCTTGCTGGAGCTCATTATTTGCCACCCTGGAATACAAGATATTATCATATATGAGAGCCCCAAAATTCTTGGACTACCTACATATTATTTTGCTATTTTAAAATTTTCACTTTTGGTATTATCTTTGTCTCAACTCTAAAAGTGACCAAACTAAGAGATGGTGAATGGGCAAACTAAGCAAAAATGAGTCAGTACCCAAAGGCTCTGAATTTTCTGGGATGTTTGGGGATCTCTCCTTGCAACTCATGATATTTAGAGAACTATGAGCGGATTTGGTTAACCAGGGTTCATGGACCTCCCTAGCCTTGTGCTAAAGTAACTCTGGAGACTTATACTGGTGCATTGTGAATTTAAAAGTCATTCCTTTTGTCTGGACAACTCTTTTAGGATATTTTTTGCCAAAAGTAAGATTTCTTCATCTAATGGTAAGCGTTAGGAAAGTCTGGTAGTTATGGCAAACAACTGGGTTATTACAGTAAAACAACACCCAAAGTACTAGAAGCCTGTTCACCTAAAAAATCCAAAAAAAGTTGAAGGGGCTTATGTAACCCATGGAAATGATGTGGTGGGGCAGCCCTTAAAGTTATTGTCCTGGAATTTTTTTTATTTATGGCAAAACCCTAAGACAGACCATAACAATCTGACTGGTAGGGGGCTGACAGTCAACCCCATCATGGATCAGCTGTACATTCAGTACCCATACTATACAGTACACAGAGCCTGAAGCTGATAGCTCCATGCTCTGTATAGTGGCCAGGCACTGGTACTGCAGTTTAGCTTATATTAATGTTTATCGAAGCAGAGCTTCAATACTGGCACCTGGCTACTATACAGGGCTTGGAGCTCACTGCTTCTGGCTCGGTACACTGTATATTAAAAGGACCAAATGTACTAAGCAAATGATCCTTGCAGGGGTAAGCTGTCGGTCCGTCACCAATCAGACGATCATAACCTATCCGAAGGATAAGTCATAAATAAAAGCAACTCCTTTAAAGTAGAACTCCCACAAAATGTTTTATTCTTTGGCCCATTAGAAAAGTACTTGTTATTAATTGTAGTGATGGTAATCTTCTTACCTGTGGCTATATTTGTGAGTTATCCATTTCCTTCTGGTCCTCCGCTGTATCATGTGACCACCAATAAGACCCTCTAACGATGTGTGGACATGAAGTCAGTTTCTCTATTCATTCCCTTAAGACTTACATTGAGGCCCTCAAAGGAAAGAATTCTAAAACTGACTTCCTGGCCATAAGTACCATTAGACCCTGTGTCTGTTGCAGAGTCTTATTGCTGGTCACATGACACATGACAACTAAGGTCCAGAAAGTAGAGTGGATCACACTCTACTTTAAAACTTCAAATTCTGCTGAGAGTTAGCCAAAAATCTTTCACAGTACTATGAATTGGTTGTGATCTGACTTCCTGGTCCCCATCATTTAACAGAATGAAGGGCAGGGATGCAATATCGGGCACAGCCAGACATATGGATTAGCCTCTGTACCTTGAAAAATTTGGAAGGGGCCCCCGATACGGCCCCTGAGGACCCTTAAATTACAAAGTGATCCTCTATCTCAAAGAAGTTTGTCTGGGATTCAAAAACAACCTTCCTGAAACAGAGACTCATCTGTGTATCAGTTGTAGATCAGAAGGATAGAAATGAATTGGATGGGTCTATAATACCACACACAAACTGTGGATGGGTTGGGTGCTGTTTTTGGAAGAAAGCAGCTACACACGTGGACAAAATTGTTGGTATCTCTCGTTTAATGAAAGAAAAACCCACAATGGTCACAGAAATAACTTGAATCTGACAAAAGTAATGTGCCAAACTACATGTTGACAAGCCACAAAGCTTCTGGGAGAATGTCCTATGGACAGATGAGACAAAAATCAAAATTTTTGGCAAGGCACATCAGCTCTATGTTCACAGATGGAAAAATGAAGCATATCTTGAAAAGAACACTGTCCCTACTGTGAAACATGGAGGAGGCTCTGTTATGTTCTGGGGCTGCTTTGCTGCATCTGGCACAGGGTGTCTTGAATCTGTGCAGGGTACAATGAAATCTTAAGACTATCAAGGGATTCTAGAGAGAAATGTGCTGCCCAGTGTCAGAAAGCTTGGTCTCAGTCGCAGGTCATGGGTCTTGCAACAGGATAATGACCCAAAACACACAGCTAAAAACACCCAAGAATGGCTAAGAGGAAAACATTGGACTATTCTGAAGTGGCCTTCTATGGGCCCTGACCTAAATCCTATTGAGCATCTTTGGAAGGAGCTGAAACATGCCATCTGGAAAAGGCACCCTTCAAACCCGAGACAACTGGAGCAGTTTGCTCATGAGGAGTGGCCAAAATACCTGCTGAGAGGTGCAGAAGTCTCATTGACAGTTACAGGAATCGTTTGATTGCAGGGATTGCCTCAAAAGGTTGTGCAACTAAATATTAAGTTAAGGGAACCATCATTTCTGTCCAGGCCTGTTTCATGAGTTTTCTTTTTTTAAAAATTCTGTTGAAGCATGGTTGAAAAGCAATGTCTGACTTTCATTTGTTCATTTTCACAGAATTTTTATATATTATTACTTCTGTCAGATTCAAGTTATTTCTGTGACCATTGTGGGTTTTTCTTTCATTAAACGAGGGTACCAACAATTTTATCCATGTGTGTATATGCTTGTTATCCAATACAGCTCCGTTAAGAATAAGCAATCAATGTCTTTTTCTTGGAAAAAATCTTTTTATAATGTAATGGTCTTCAAAACTTTTCTGCCAACTATTGCATATTTTTTAAACTATTTTTCAAATCTTATTTTACCACAATCCTTTATGCAAAAAGAAGGCAATTTTCTATAGTAAAATAAGCTTGACCCGTTCCCTCGTTAAAAGTAAATTCTAAAAAATTTCCTGTACTTTTTGTATACAGGAGTGTTATAGCTCACCTGTCTTTTAGAAAAAAAGAACCTAAAGGGAATTGGATAGACATCATTGATCTCTTTGCTGTCATGAAATGTCTATGCACACGTCGGCGACTAAAGCCAAAGCAGACAAATGTAGCATACGATGTAAAGTAAAAGTATCCGATAATCACCACTTGTGCCCAGACTCTGCCTCCAAACACATGAAAAGTCGTCCTTTCTGATTCTTTTTGAAATTTGAAACTTAGATCCGAAATTCTAATTCTTGCAAAGAGAAAAACAATCCGTTAGGTAAGTGATACACAAATGCAAGCTAAGCAAATAGACAGAAGTAATACACCCGAGCAAAAGCGTAAATGAAATACATGGGTTACGTAATGAAACATGATATAAAGAGAAGAGACGGCACAGTCCCGAGCTGAAGCTATCTTTGAGCATTCAATAACAGCAGAAAATATTGCACATTCGGCAACAATTTAACCAGGATCCGTAGATGACATTTCTTATAGAATTTAATGTGTGGTTTTCTTCAGACTCGACAGGATGAATCATCTTTTCAGAAATACAGTCAGTAAATTCCATCTTATAGGTGAGATATTCAGATGTGAAGCTGACTGTGCACTCTTTATTAGAAATGTTTTTAGCAGCACTCCTCCTTTAAACTTTTTAACCCCTCAAATGTGACCCAACTGGGGAAATTTACCAATGCTGCCAAAATGTGAAATTGTGAAGATTTTTAATCAAAAAGACACATGGGGCTAATATATTTTGGACAAATTGCTAGGCAACTTAGACACACTTCTATTCCATATGCTACCTCTTGGCAGCCATACAGGTACTGGACAATAGTATTTTGAGTTAAAAAAATTTTCAAGGGAATTTTCCAACCCCAAAAATATTTTTAACACTGTTGACCTATCCTCAAGATAGGTCATCTCATCAGTATCTGATCTATGGTGGTCCGACACCTGGGCCCCACACAGATTAGGTGTTTCGGCACTGGAAGTTACAGCAGTGGACAGGAGCACATAACCATAACATATACCATAACCATAACAAATACCACAGAATATAATAATGATTCGTGGGTAATAAACTCCAAAAATTTCAGGTTTGGTCAAACCCCAAATTTATAGAAAATTTGTAACAAAAAAGGATAATTGCAAACTGGTTCACGCACCTCTAGTTTTGGTGAATCTTTTAAACCCCTTCTCTGCCCAAGACCATCACAGATGATGGCTGCCAATCTGTCAATAGTTACTACTCAGCCTAGGAATCACCAGCCATGGACACCAGATTTGTGAATGGGCTGACATGTCAATGTGTCGGAGGATCAAGAGGACCAGTGAAGGATGCCTAAAACCAAAGCGGGGAACCAGAGCAGAATCTGTAAGATAATTAGGCTACGCAAATTGTCATTAAGTATTTTGAAACCAATTTTTTTTTTTAATTTTTGAATCAAGTTCTCCAATTTTCACGATATTTTTCTTCTTTGTGAAATGTCATGTGAGTGAGGATCTTTATGTGTTACAGGATGCACGGATTTTTCACGCCTCGGCGAGTATCCACAGAGTATAGAATCGGAATGAACTTTATAACTTCATAACTTCATATTAATAGTTGTTAAGCCGCGCTCTATTCCTGTACAGCAGTAACTAATTTTGACAAAGCCTGCAGAGCTACAGTAAATGATCCCGGCATGGAGCCTGCCTCTTTCTTTCTTCCATCGTTTAGCATACTTTAAGAATTTTAGTCTCACCTCACAATTTCTCTGTCATTAATTTTATTTTCGGTCCTGCTCCAACTATCAGCTAAGTTTCGGAAAGTTTTTGTACTTTGCCGTGCACCATCAGCACAAAGGAGAACAGAGAAGGCAATTATTTTTACGGCATCTTTCAGAACTGGCTTGTTTTATATTTCAAGAGATCAAGTTCTCTTTATTATATTTTATTCAAGTGAAATGAAAAGTCTGTCCAAGAGAAAATGTTCAGGGTGGTCAAATCTATCGAGACGTACGGGATACAATTGAGGGGGTGTTCCCATCTCAAGCGTGTATGGTATATCTACATTTTATGTCGTTAACTCCCTAAGGAGAACTTCAGACTATTTTTCATTTTTCGTCCCGGCTGCCTGCGACAGCATGCCGAAGCACAGTCATGGTATTTTGCCACTTATTACGCACAGATCAATGGAGGGGAGCCTCGAGCCACGAATTCTGCAGCTGAATCAGCCATTGAATCCACGGCAAAATCAAGCAGGATGCTTTTTCAGTGTCCTACTCCAATCTTTGCATCCCATTGAAAACAACGGGGGCCAAACTTAGGGCAGAATTTACCACTGATTTGGGGGTGGAATCTGCCGCAAAGTCAGCATCAAATTGTGTAGTATGAATGGGGAAGGGTGAGGATATCCTTAT
Source organism: Leptodactylus fallax (assembly GCA_947044405.1). Classification (NCBI taxonomy): domain Eukaryota; kingdom Metazoa; phylum Chordata; class Amphibia; order Anura; family Leptodactylidae; genus Leptodactylus; species Leptodactylus fallax. Next base: position 733,155 of record CAMRHE010000491.1, read on the forward strand.
GCATTATATAGTGCTCCCACAAAGTATAATGCCCACTTAATGCTCTACACACAGTATAATGTTCCTTACTGCCCCACACGGTGTAATATTTCATTATTTACCCCATAATACAGTATAATGTCCCCCCAGTGCCCTCTCACACTATGATGTCCCCTGTAAGATGATGGAAAACACCACCTTTCACAGAATGGCCTTAGGTGGGCATTATTCTTAGGTCTTTACCCAAAAATGGTGTATAGTGTTGCTTTGTAGGTTTACTTGTGCTTTATGTATCTTATTGTGCACTTTATGATGTGTATTGCACTGTAAGAAGCTACATTGTCATTGTAATTGTGTCACGTTGTGAGGGAACAGGGGCGTAGCTATAGGGGATGCAGTGCTAGCAATCACTACTGGGTCCCAGACCCTTCTAAATGACACAAGGTAAGTAGGAGCCCCATTACAGATTTTTTTTTTTTATTAAAATTTTTATTAATTTTTGGAAAATAAAACAAGTACAAGCATATTATAAGAAAAGACAGTTACAGTGATTGAAAAACATGCCTTATATAGTAACAAAGTAGCCTTGATGTTACTGTACATCTTAGGAGGCATAAAACAGTGGCGTAATGAGTAACTGTACTGTATATGAGGAGTAGTCATGGAATATGGTTAACAGAACTTAGGAAATAAACTGATCTAACAGGAAAAGTATTAATAATTAACAATGGCTTATGCATGGGGAAACAAGATATCTACATCCAAGGTGGGTTTTCTAGTGAGCGGTGTGTACTGTTGGAGATGGTCTACATCTAGTATCCGGATGAAACATACCAATGAGTGGACCATCAGCAGCAGTCACCTCAGTTCACACCCAATGTTTATGATCAGCCCCCTGCCACCAGGGCCATATATATATAGTGGGGAAAAAAGTATTTAGTCAGCCACCAATTGTGCAAGTTCTCCCACATAAAAAGATGAGGCCGGCCTGTAATTGTCATCATAGGTAGACCTCAACTATGAGAGACAAAATGAGAAAACAAATCCAGAAAATCACATTGTCTGATTTTTTACGAATTTATTTGCAAATTATGGTGGAAAATAAATATTTGATCACCTACAAACAAGCAAGATTTCTGGCTCTCACAGACCTGTAACTTCTTCTTTAAGAGGCTCCTCTGTCCTCCACTCATTACCTGTAGTAATGTCTACTGTTTGACATTGTTATCAGTATAAAAGACACCTGTCCACAACCTCAAACAGTCACACTCCAAACTCCACTATGGTGAAGACCAAAGAGCTGTGGAAGGACACCAGAAACAAAATTGTAGACCTGCATCAGGCTGGGAAGACTGAATCTGCAATAGGCAAGCAGCTTGGTGTGAAGAAATCACCTGTGGGAGCAATAATTAGAAAATGGAAGACATACAAGACCACTGATAATCTCCCTCCATCAGGGGCTCCACGCAAGATCTCACCCCGTGGGGTCAAAATGATCACAAGAACGGTGAGCAAAAATCCCAGAACCACACGGGGGGACCTAGTGAATGACCTGCAGAAAGTTGGGACTAACGTAACAAAGACTACCGTCAGTAACACACTACGCCGCCAGGGACTCAGATCCTCAGTGCCAGACGTGTCCCCCTGCTTAAGCCAGTACATATCCGGGCCAGTCTGAAGTTTGCTAGAGAGCATTTGGATGTTCCAGAAGATTATTGGGAGAATGTCATATGGTCAGATGAAACCAAAGTAGAACTGTTTGGTAGAAACACAACTCGTCGTGTTTGGAGGAGAGTGAATGCTGAGTTGCATCCAAAGAACACCATACTTACTGTGAAGCATGGGGGTGGGAACATCATGCTTTGGGGCTATTTCTCTGCAAAGGGGCCAGGACGACTGATCCGTGTACATGAAAGAATGAATGGGGCCATGTATTGTGAGATTTTGAGTGCAAACTTCCTTCCATCAGCAAGGGCATTGAAGATGAAACGTGGCTGGGTCTTTCAGCATGACAATGATCCCAAGCACACCACCAGGGCAACGAAGGAGTGGCTTCGTAAGAAGCATTTCAAGGTCCTGGAGTGGCCTAGCCAGTCTCCAGTTCTCAACCCCATAGAAAACCTTTGGAGGGAGTTGAAAGTCCGTGTTGCCCAACGACAACCCCAAAACATCACTGCTCTAGAGGAGATTTGCATGGAGGAATGGGCCAACATACCAGCAACAGTGTGTGCCAACCTTGTGAAGACTTACAGAAAACATTTGACCTCTGTCATTGCCAACAAAGGATATATAGCAGAGTATTGAGATGAACTTTTGTTACTGACCAAATACTTATTTTCCACCATAATTTGCAAATAAATTCTTTAAAAATAAGACAATGTGATTTTCTAGATATGTTTTCTCATTTTGTCTTCCATAGCTGAGGTCTACCTATGATGACAATTACAATATACAGTGGGGAAAAAAGTATTTAGTCAGCCACCAATTGTGCAAGTTCTCCCACTTAAGAAGATGAGGCCGGCATGTAATTATCTCTCATAGTTGAGGTCTACCTATGATGACAATTACAATTATTTCCAGTGTGCTTAGAGTTGCCTCTAGGGAAAGTGATGGGTGGTAGAGGATCTCATTGTCAGTATAGAGACTTATCTTATGTTGTGAACATCTCACTTCTATACCAACGATATTTGTGTTCAGTCAAATGGACTCTACCTGGGGCTCCATGACAAGAGCAAAGCTGATTGGTAACAGAGGGCATCCCTGGAGGGACCCATTGCAAATGAGGAAGGGATCCAATAGGAATCCACAGGACAGGATCTTGGCTGAAGGGCAGGAATAAAGAGCTAAGATAGACCTCTTGAAGATACCACAGATATCAAATTGTTCCAGCAGGCGATCAAGGTCACCCCAATGTACGAGACGTATGCCTGACACTGACATCTTTTGAAACTGATGATTTTGCCTCCATGCTAGACTCCTTTTAAAGGGACTGTTCATTCCTGTAACATTCAGTGAGGATGTAAGCAGTACTATGCTGAAAGGTGGGATGGGACTGTTGTATCAAATGTAGAGAACACACACTACAAAACCCAAAAGTTGTAAAATACGTGCATAAGCCATAAATAGAGAAATAAAACCTAAAAACTAAGTAAATGCTAGAGTTGGAAAGTAAACATCCTAAAAGAAGCAGCATTGGGCTAAAATGCACCGAACATTCCTGTGGGAGGGAAAAAGAAGAAAGAAAAACCAAGAAATTTGCAATGTGCAAACATTAACAGCCTGGTAACCAACTTGCCCATACTATTGAAGGGAAAGATATTCTTGAGCCGTCCCAGCGTGGAGAATATTCTTCACAAGTCACCCCCGGGAGCCAGCAGTATGTTTTTGAATCCAAGGAGGACGGGCAGGTTTTCTAGGAGCCATGACATTATCCTTTGGTGCTACGTGACATCTTTGCAGTAAAGACATGCATGATTCCACTGAGGATAAAGAGTGCAAAGTGCCATTCCGGAAAATCAGAAGCTTAGTAGGGAATCCCCAGCGGTATTGGATATCGTGATCTCTCAAGACTTTGGTGATGGTCACAAACCCTCTTCTTGCTTGAAGAGTGGCCGCTTCTGTGAGTTGCTGCTTGGTACTCTTTATAAGAGCAAGGCCTTTACTGGCAGGAGAAGAGGTGGGTGATGAGCTGGGGCCTCTCTTATGTCCCTCTTTATATGGGGTTAAGTCATAGAGTCCTGAGAGGTTAGGAGATTCAGATAGTGAGATCTTTTGGAAATACGTACGTTTGCCTTCTTCCAAGATTCCTCCTCCAAAGGGCAAAGACCACACCAAATATTGATGGGGTCTACGTTTCTCTTTTCTTCATTTTGTTAATTGACAAAACGAAACTATTAACCCTTCTATTTCTGGAAGCATTCTTACTTTGCAGCATTTTTGCCTGCCTAAAGCTTTTGCACAGTACTGTGTACCAAACTAAACGATTTCTAACCTTATAAACTCATGCACGTGGCAGCGCTGTATGTACACAGCCTATATGGCAGGACATGAGTAGAGATGGTCGAATCATTTCACATCTAACCAGATTCGACCCAAATATTCCAAATTGTTCGGTTTTCAATGAAAGGAACCATTTGGAATTAGTCTCGAGTCAACTAAAATGGGCGCCGTCGGTAAATTATTATACTCTGGGGTCTCTTCAGATCCCATAGTATAATAGGTGGAGGCCCAGGGGAAATGAAAAACATTTATGTTCACCTTCCATTACCTCTTTTGGGCCTCTTCTTAGAGTCCGGCACTCTGTGTCTTCCTCCTCGTGGCATCTAGCACTCCTCTGTGATGTCATTATGCTCAGCGGGCCCATGTCAACACTGAGGCCCAATAACAGACCCCGGACGCATGACGTCACAGAAGAGCGTCAGACACCGCAACGAGTATAATATTTTCCCTTCCGGTTCTATCCGTACAAGTCTGGACTGAACCAAACCAGGGGGGGGGTCGAAACAAATCTTTAGTACAGAGCTGTATGGTCTCCATGTGCTGTGATACAGGCTTAAAGGAGGACACGTTGGATGGATCATGCCAAGAAATTTTAAGATTAAATTTTTGAAACTGCCAACTCTCCGACCTAAAAAAAAAAAAGGAGATAAAAAATGATTATCTTAGTAATAGGAGAAAAATTTTATTTTCCGTGTAGAAGAACTCCTCTGATTAAAGTGAGCTCTGCTGTGCCGGAGAGAGTTTGTCATATTGATTTATTCATTCAGGTATAATATAAAAGACTGCACAGAAAAGGCTCCATGAATTAGAAAGGCTTCATGTTTTCCTATAGTGTATAAAAGCCACCGCATCACTCCAGTACAGCTGTAGCAGATGAAAGGCGTTCATTATTTATCTGGCGCTTGAGATGAATTAGGTATTTACGTGTTCTTGTTGCTCGCTGACTAATTATCCGTCGTCTTCTTCTTCACATTCCTGACTTGTCATGGTTCACTGAAGTCTACGCAAAATGTCCAGTTGGAGAGAACTCTTGAATATTTATACATCTGAAAGCTCCGTGTTTGTCAGAGCCACGGATGTTTTTTTTAAGTACAACATCAATTAAACTATCCAAAAATAAGCAGTATTTTTAAAGGGTTTGGCTCTCACAATGAACCCTATGCACATGGTCAGGACCCCAGATGGCCTATGGACTGTATAGGGATGGGATCCCCACCCAGGACCCCATACAAAAGCTCTGTTTGGCGTCATTTGCACGCCTCAATCTGATATTCACGGACAGCACCCCACCCTACTAATTGATGTCCATGGTGGATCCATTATTTATTTTCGTGAATAATACATCAACTTTTTGTTTTTTAATATTTTCATACACTTTTCAATGTCTGTGGGTCCCTGTAAAGTGGTTGGCACACATACTCATAGACTTTAATGGGGCTCAGTGGTTCACAAAATGGGCCAAAATGGTGCATGTCTCCATACTTTCCATGGACCAATGGTCCACAAAAAACAATGGAATTCTGCATGTGCCCATTAAAATAAATGGGTAGGCATGCAGTCTGTGGATGTCATAGACCTCACATGTCCACAAAAGGTGGACGCATGAGTAAGGCATAACAGTAGTAGCCAGCTTGGCAAACTGGACAAGTCCATGCAATAAATTTGACTTATCATCATGGAATGCTACATATCCAATGCAGTGACCACTGCAAAGAAGGAGTAGACCAACATGAAGTCCAAGATTTTATACTGACAACAGTTTATGACTGCACTGGATTATCTTTAAAAAGGGCTGTCTGGTGGTATTTGGTACCAAGACATTATCAGTAGACTCCTTTTAGGGGATTTTAAATTAAAATGGAATGCCCTGGGGGAGCTGAAGGTAGGGTAAAATACACTTCAATCCTGTGCCTGCACTGGTTGGACTGAAAGTGAAGAGAATAAGGTAACCACTGTGGCCAATAACTGGCCTCATCGGTCATGTGTTGGGTACCAGCAACATTAGCAGTGATGTCACCAGTTCCCAATATTACTGACTGAAGCCAGTAATTGTCCACAGTGGTCAACATAGTCCCTTCACTTCTGGCCCATCCATTGCAGGTATGGGATGGAGCGGAAGACCTGATGCCTCGGCAGAGGACCTGAGGTAGGTGGATAACTGTAAAATCCTTGCCCATTCGGACTTCGGCGCCATTCTCCGCCCACATGCTATCACGCAGGAGACATGTCCGGCTAGGATTCCTTGCTTTAGCGTCTTGTCTGAACACTGCTCTATTCCTTTACCTCTGTAGTTGATTTTCCACCACACCCATCTCTTTCACCTTGGTTTCCCTCTGCTCCTCTAATAGTTATTCTTAGCCTTACCTGTGTGATTGACAGCCTATCTTCCTATCAAGTCTGGGGCAGGTTCTTCCTTCCTATTTATTGTTTGTCCACATTCACATTGGTGCTTGCTATTGCCTTGTGCGTGCTCGCTATTTACTCTTTGCTGTTTGTTATCTCTATACATATTCCTGACCTTTACTTTTGACTATTCTCTCGGATTTTGACTCTGTACTGCGCTGCTCGATTGGTGCCAACTCCCTGGCTAGCTGACCTCTCTTTTGTTGTTGTTTGTCTTGTCTGCATTCTGTGTCATCACTTATATTAAGTAGGGACTGCCGCTCAGTTGCCGTCTTTCGCCTAGGGCAGTTCAGGCAAGTAGACAGGGATGGGGGGGAGGGGTTCAGCTTAGGGCTTGTCGACACTGTCTTGTCGTGCCCCTCCCCCCAGGGTTCACCAGCAGCTACTGGGGAATTGCTCTTCTAGCAATTTCCTTCAAATAACCCTATAATTTTTTTTATTTTACCCAATATCTTTGCTCCCCCTTTAATACGGATACAGCAGGAGTATTACCTCTGACTGAAAGTTCCGTTATGTGCCCCTAAATAAGGATATAATTCTATTTGTTGCTTATCTTAACTCATTATGGAATCAAAAATGTACAGTATACTGCCCAGTATACATTGATTCATTGGATGCCTCCACATAGGATAGACTTGTTGAGTACACTAACCTATATGCTACCCTGGTGTATGCCAAAAGGATTCTCTTGGAATTGGTAGGGCCAGTGAGACCCAATGGATAAGTGGGGTTTATACATCAAGAACATTCCTGGCTCATATACCGTACACTACAAATGTACTGTGACCATAGGGACACAATTATATACGAGTGTACAGTTTTTAATATCAGTTGTAATACTTTACAAAAAGAAAATCAATCTACAAGCTCTGAAAATCTTGTATTTGAGAAGTGTCTCCAAGGTTTTCTAAATATATTACTTTTCTACTTTAATACTGTCTTACATTGTGGTTTTAAATGAATGAAGGACTTTTTTTATTATATTCAAAATCCCTATAAAATTAATAAAAATTGTGCTAAAAATGGCATCATCTTCATTACGTAGAATTGATCAGGATATTGATCACCAGGAACATTAGTTTATTGTTGTGGTCTTTATTAATATTATGATTATTATTAGGAATGATCAATTCGGCTCGTAACAAACTGTGTTTATTAAAAGTTTTCAAAAAATTTTAGGTTATGCCAAAAGATTTTTGGGGTTAACCAGAGTATTATAAATGGAGGCCCAATAGGAGGTGCGGAAAAAAATAGTAGACAGCTCATACTTTCCTTTCCTTACGTCTCCAGATCTCTGCTCACTTCTTTTCCATTGTGTTCCAGTTTCCTGGGTGATGTCAGTGACCCCTGTGATTGGGCCTTATCAGTCACTTGGAGGGATGCAAGGGTCACAATGTGCCCATCACAATGCCCATTCACAGACCAGTCAGAAACGTACCATATTATAACATATTTTGGATTTTTTTTTTCCTAAACAGGACCATTGGCAACTTTTTATGAAAGGTTTATACAAGAAAAGTTTATACAGTATGGATGGAAACTTTTATGTTGCTATGACAGTTTAGAAAATCTATGTAAAAATGGACACTCAGATTTGTCCTTGCACTTGCTTTCCAACACAAACGCGTGAACCTTAAACTCAAATTGTCAATGTGTTCCATTTCGATTTGTTGCTCAGGAAACCTCGGTACAAGTCATTCTGATCTCTTGGTTTTTTTCCATTCCTTTTTTCCCAAGGGGCAGGTGAAAATGATGTAATGAGAGCAGACTTCAGAACATGTCTGGAACATGCAGAACCTTCGCAGGTCACCACCTTTCAGATGTATGTTCAGCCAAAGAAGCCCTGGGACAATTTTTATATTAAGACAATGGAATTTTAAAGGGAATGTTCACCTTCAAACTCCATATTGTTTTAAAGTCCAACATTCGGTGTTGATAAATTAACCAGAACACCCTTTAAAGCATTTGTCTCTGTGTGTTTGTGGAATTGGAGCTGTGTGCTAGTAGAACAAAGCTCCACTAAAACTGATACATTAAGAAATTAAAGGGGTTGTCCTGGACTAATACACTTCCTTGTAGCAGGTAGTGACATCATGTTCATTGGTAACGTGGCCAAATTAAATGGGGCTGTAATACCAACCATAGCCACTATACATTGTACGGCACTGTTCTTGGTGAACCACAGCAACCAATATCATAGTCCTAGACAACAACTTTAAGAAATATTGTTGAAAGGAGACCATAGATCTTCTGTATACAAGTGTAGTTTACTCTATTTCAGAGAATTTGGAGAAACACTTTTGTATATTTTCCTGCTAATTAAATATTGTAAACTTCCATCCGGGTTATTGTCACCTATTTATTGGCTCATTGAGTTTATGGCTTTTCTTTCTTACATTTCCATCAGAACGCTTATAGTATAATGCCTGGTCATAAAAATTAAAGAACAAGCCGAAATGATAAAGCAGCATCTGTGCTGTGTTCCTTCGCCGCTCTCGCTCCTCCCGGTCTCTGGTTATTACAGTGGATTTTAGATCTGTGCTCTATATAACATATGCTTTATGATCTTTAACATTTTCTTTACAGGTGGAGGAGAAAATTAAATTTATCGAGAGAATGTTGACTTCAAGTAGTTTTCTCAGCATAGACATTGGTGGCATATCACTAGAATCATCTAAATGATAATGCTGACCATAAATATTAGATGCCCAGACTCTTCCGTGATGAAAATATGGGGGTGATAAGGATTAGGTGTGTTGGAGTTCAACTAATTTTTTTGTTCTTGGGGAGATAAGTTGCTCTCAAAGAACTGGTTTATCCCAAACTTTCTAAAAATGTTTGGTTTGTTATATTTTTGAGGTTCAGTTGGCATGAACAGGCTAAAATGGTGGCTGCCAGGTGAAAGAATGGAGAAACCAGAGAAGAGGAATACTTGATCTCAGGGATCGGACAGACTTCTTCATAATGCCTTGTAAGCAGCCCTCATATCAGGGAACAGCCAAGCATTAGCGTCTATAGCAGGGGTCGGCAACCCCTGTCACGCACGCCAAGAGTGGAACACGTGGCATATTTTGCTGGCACAGTAGCCAGCACGAGAACTTTAGGTATTAAATGAAGAGGGAGTGTCCTTTCAGTCCTCTGAGCTGAGGTATAGGATGCGCCCCTTCTGTTACTGCCATTTCTTCTCACCAATGAGAAGTGTGAGGAAAGCTCAGGAGGCGGAGCTCATTACTGTACAGCACAAGGACCCTGCCTGCTACAGTGATGAGCTCCTGCTGTCTGCATCCTGCAAAGGCTCAGGAGGAGGAGAAGGAGCAGGAGGAGGAGAGGAGGAGGAGAGGAGGAGGAGAGCTCCTGCCAGCAAAGTGAAAGTAAATTAAAAAAAACACCAGGTACATGCTGGGGTTACTATTCCTATTAATGTCAGGCATTTGGGGTTATTAATTTAGTTTTAGTAACTCCATGTGCATCACATTGATAGCAGTTAACCCCATCATGTCCCTTACATTAACCCCTGTGTGCCTCACATAAGGGTTACTGATATGTGAGACATATGGAGGTATTAATAAAGGACCTCAGTAATGAAGATATTTACTTAATTATTACTTCCATATGTCTCACATATCAGTAACCCTCATGTATAGCAGGGGTTAATGATAGGGTTAACTGCTATTAATATGAGGCACATGGAGTTGCCAAACTCTAATGTACATGACTATACTTTTTATCAACTGTGGATAGAAGTACGGACCTATACATTTCAATGGGCCCATACACACAGCCGTTCTCTATGCAGCTGTGTCCGGGCCAAATTGAAGAGCTGCAAATTATGGAGCAAGTCCTATATCTGTCCTATAGATACCCTATATATGTCTGCATTTGTGGCCCTGTCAATTAATTTTTAATGTATATGTTAGTGAAAACCACATCCATTCCATTTGTGTGCAGGAGGCCTAAGGCTGAGGCGCCACGTTGCGGAAATGCAGCATTTTTGCTGCAGATTTTTGAGCCAAAGTCAAGAATGGCTACAAAAGAAATGGGAAATATATAGGAAGCTTCTTATACTTCTCCCTTCTGCTCAATCCTGTCTTGGCTTAGGCTCAGAAAAACGCAACAAAATATGCAACAAAAAAGCTGTACCCCTGTATCATCTTTATATATCATTTCCTATGTCCCTAAGTCTGTCTGAGAACCTATCTCTCTAATTTCTCCACACAAAATGGACAGAAGGTGTCCATATATAAAGATAATACAGTACGGGGATTCTGGGGAAGTGTAGTGTTAGGGCTGGATTGAGGTTGTGGACAGGTGTCTTTTATACTGATAACAATGTCAAACAGGAGCCATTACTACAGGTAATGAGTGGAGGACAGAGGAGCCTCTTAAAGAAGAAGTTACAGGTCTGTGAGAGCCAGAAATCTTGCTTGTTTGTAGGTGACCAAATACTTATTATCCACCATAATTTGCAAATAAATACTTTAAAAATCAGACAATGTGATTTTCTGGATTTGTTTTCTCATTTTGTCTCTCATAGTTGAGGTCTACCTATGATGACAATTACAGGCCGGCCTCATCTTTTTAAGTGCGAGAACTTGCACAATTGGTGGCTGATTAAAAACCTTTTTTTTCCCCACTGTATAAGGATGAGTGAACCGGTTCATAACGACCCGGGTTCGTTATGAATTTTTTCCAAAAATTTCAATGGTTAGCCAAACCAGAAACTTTCGGGTTTGCTTTTTTTTTCTAGAAACAGTGCCACTATTGTCCATTGGCTGTGTCTGGTATTGCAGACCAACTTCAGTTACTTGAATGAGGATGAGTTGCACTACCAGCCACAAATCATGTGCATAAATGGAGCAACTTCTGAAAATCTCTTTAGGCTAAGGCCACAAGTTAGGGTGGGTTCACACTTGCCCCGGAGTCCGTGCGCCGTGAATCCGACTGAAAATCTCGGAAAACTGGATAGGGAAAAGTTTGCGACGCATTGCTTAAAAACCCATTCATTTGAATGGGTTTTTAAAGCAATGCACGGGTGTGCGCTTACACCCTCTGCACCGCAAATCCAGTTTTTTTCATCGGAAACAAAGTAGGACATGCAGGACTTTGTTTCTGACGAAAAAAACTGGATTCGCGGCGCAGAGGGTGTAAGCACACAACCGTGCGTTGCTTTAAAAACCCATTCAAATGAATGGGTTTTTAAGCAATGCGTCGCAAACCTTTGCCTATCCAGTCCCTATACAGTTTTCCAAAATTTTCAGTCGGATTCGGACTCCGGCACAAGTGTGAACCCACCCTTATGAAAAAAAAACTTTTTTTGTTGTTGCAGAATTTGCATTATTTTTTTTTAGCCAAAGTCAAAGTAGCTTCAAAAGGAATGTGAAATATAAAGAAAAAAACTATATTTCTTCATGCTGTGAAATCCTCTCCAAAAAATGTTAATATTTTTGTAAAGATTTTATATATTTTTCCTAATATTTTTGCTGCTACAGTTGCAAAACTACTTCTTACAGGATAAGGTAAATTTTATTCTCTCAAACCTTTCCATTTGTCCCTCGGACTAAGTTAGCATTGAAAATTGGGTAAAGGTTTATGTCCATTTGTACTGATGAACAGAACTTCACATAAGTAGTTTCCAAAATTTGCTTTATATCTTTCAAGTCACATTTAGTTACTCAAGTGGAACTGTTACGAGGGAAGGCAACATCTCAAGGAATTTTGGGCATTGAAAAAATAGACAAGCGTGAAATTGGTGTCCCTGTCAAAATCAACCAATTATGGTGGAATAAGTCTTTTACAGAGGTCAATAGAAACATTTACTTGGGCTAAGCCGCCTTCACAATAATTGGTCATGATTCTCAGAGGGCTTGACTGGGACGGCAGGAGCGTGCTTTATAACCTGCTGTATGATGGACTCTCCGTCTTATAGACCTGGTAAATAAAGCATAAAGTATGCAGGATCCAAACTTATAGTACACTAACCTGAAAACTTGGCACAGACCAAAACTGCAGCGTTAGAAGAAAAGCTGCTAATATCACTTATGGAAAAGTTTCCGGCAAAAGTTATCATGGCGGTCAGGGCTATCTGTACACTTCCTGTCATCCTATTGAAAAACACTGCACATTATAAAAATGCTGATGATGGTGGATTGTACAGGACCATGAGAGAACTACCGTGGGTCGGGGATGCAGTTGACTTACATTTGCATTTGGTCTTATTTACACGTCCACATTTCAAGTACATTTGCACCTTTTCTGGATGGGATACGTATTCGATCATTTTAATGTACGTATTCAGACATCCATTTTTCTCATGGACCATGGGTCTGTAAAAAAAAAAACCCAAAAAACAAGAAACATGCTTTTTTTTTTTGTTTTTGTTTAGCACTGATGCAGATACATCCATGGGCTAAGAGTCATTGAAAAATTGGATGGCATCCATGTGTCATGTGTTTTTCACAGATCCAGAGGCATAGATAATTAAAAAAAAAACACAGATGTGAAAAATTGATCATGGAGAGTACAACACCCATAAATCAGCAGGCTGGTGTAATGTCCATAATGATTAAAATGTAGATGTGTGAATATGACCTTATTCGCACTACCACATTTCAGGTAGTATAGTGTCTGCATTTTCATAGATGACATATGTATCTATTAATTTAAATATATTTATTTAGACGTATTTAGACCATAGATCTGTAAAAAAAAAAATTACAAAAAATAACTGCAGCATTTTTGTTCAGAGATGTAAGTTAAAGGAGATCTGTTCCCAAGTACAAAATGCTAAATGCCATATTACATTTGATTCTTGCTGTTTCCCTGATCAATTTGGTGTTTTTCTTTTTAAAATCCGTCCTCCTATTCAAAAGATACGACCCCTGGAAGATTATATGTAACCAGCTCTGATTCTCCATGTGGGCGGGAACCTTTTTAGTTTCTCAGAGAAATACAGAAGGTTCCCGCCCACATGGAGAATCAGAGCTAGTATACATGTAACTTTCCAGGGGTCGTATCTTCTGAATGGGTGGATAGATTTAAAAAAGAAAAACATCAAATTGATTAGGGGAATGGCAAGAATCAAATGATGTATGGCATCTACCATTTTGTACTTGGTGACAGGTCCTCTTTAACCCCTTCCCACCTGAGAAATTTTTCGATTTTTGTTTTTTACTTCCCGCTTTCCAAACCCCATAACTTTTTTATTTTTCTGTTCACAGAGCCATATGAGGTTTTAATGTTTGCAGGACAAATTTTCTTTCATGATGCTAACATTTATTATTCTGTACAATGTACTGGGGAGCTGGAAAAAATTCAGAATGGGGAGGATTTGAAGAAAAATTGCATTTGTGTGACTTTCTTACAGGCTTCGTTTTTACGGCGTTCACTCTGCAGCCAAAATGACACGTCACCTGTATTCTATGTTTCGGTATGATTCCGGGGATACAGATTTATATGGTTTTATTTACATTTTATCCCCTTAACAAAAATCTAAAACTGCAAAAAAAAATTTTTTTCTAAAAGTCGCCATATTCTGACACCCATAACTTTTTTATACTTCCGTGAACAGGGATGCATAGGGCGTCTTTTTTTTTTTTTTTGCTTGGAGAATGTCTATTGCTTTGATCACTTTTTAAAAATTTATTTATCCGAGGCGAAACCGTGAAAAACGTAAGTTTGTCACTTTTGATTTTTTTTTCCTGCTACAGTGTTTACCGTACAGGAAAAATATTTTTATAGATTTGTAGACTGAGCGTTTTCGGACGCAGGGATACCTAATGTGTATGTTTTTCACAGTAGTTAAGTACTTTTATAGGTGTTCTAGGGAAAGGGGGGTGATTTGAATTTTTTATTTTTATTTTTATTTTTTTTATTAATTTTTTTTTGCATTTATTAGACCCCCCCCAGAGGTCTTGAACCCCAGGGGGTCTGATCACTAATGCAATGCATTACAATACTAATGCATTGCAATGCATTGGAAATTATCGGCACTTCTATTGCAGACAGCATAGAGAAGCCTGCCATAGAAGATAATGGCAGACAAGCCTGGGAGCCTTCAAAAGGTTGCCGGCTGTCATGCCAACTGGACACCGGCCCCAGCTTTGACCAAGGCACCAGAAGGGTTAATGCCCGCGATCAGAGCGGCCGCCATATTTAAATACCCAACATCCGCCGTACTATTACGGTGGATGTCGGGAATGGGTTAAAGCTTAGGGCCCCAGTACAAAATCTGCAATGCCATCTTACCTTGTTCCATTCAGAATAGTGGTATATTTTGTATGGCAGAGGGTTCGCCTAAATACAGATCAACAATGGACAACTCGTAGCCCTCAATCCAGTAAAGTGGTATGCTGTCTGTGAATATCACAGACATAAGACCTTAGGCTATAGTAAAGTCATATATATATTTGTGGGGGCCATATCATCACTTCCAGGACTCCTCCTCCAAAGGGTGAGTAAAGGGAGGGGGAAAGTCTGATAAGAAAGAGAGAAAGAAGCATTTTTCTATAATAAGGTTTATTACAAAATTTTATTTATTTGTACTATTCATATACAGTATAAAAAGTTGTTTAATAATTGGAAGTACACTCTAAAGAGATATTCCCATCTTGTGGATATGACATAAATGTCTAATAGATGTTGGTCCCATTTCTGAAACCTGTGGCGTGAGTAGGCCAAAGCATGGACTCTAACTCCTCCATTTTTGCTATTACTATGTATTGAATTCATTATGCAATATTAATAATTGTATTATAAAATTTAACCCTTTCCCAACATCTGCTGTAATATTATGGTGGATGTCTGGTCTTTGACATAGCGGCTGCTCCATATCCACCAGGTCTGTATTATACAGCGGAAACTCAGCACTAATACCCACGAGCAAAGCCCACTCCAATCGCGGGCAATGACCTTTTCAAACTGGCCCCAAAAGTAAAAAAAAAAAGTTGTAAGTTGTAAGTTTAGTAAGTAAGATATAGTCAAGGAGGGATTCTATGTAGGAGCTTGTGGCAGAAAAGTGGGCATTACTATGTGAGGGGAGCACTGATAGGGGATGGGAAGGATGGGAAACTTGTGTGCAAAGACATGTTGTGAAGAAGACTTCATGGTGGCTTGGCTCTAGTTAGAGAAGGAAAGGGAAATGTACATGTTGATAAAATGTGTGAATAGGACACGGCTGACACGTGTTATGAGGTTATATGGGGTCGGTCCAAGATGAGAGCATGTGAGTCTTTAGTTACCCCCTGGCCCTGGTGACCATGACTGCAAGACTCTCTCCATTTACATACAAGAAAGGTTGAGCAGGGAGAACGACTCTCCACTTACTTGGACAATCCCTGTTTTCGAGATAAGTATACTAAAAGTTCTGTCTTAACCATCAAGTTAATGAAAACCAAGAACCTCATTTTCATGTATCCTTATAGTAGTAGAGATGATAGAATTTCTCAAAAGTTTGATTCGGCAGTTCAATTCGAAATTCCAAAAAATTAGCTTCGATCCGAATTACTTCACGGCGAATAAACAGCTATTTCCAGGCTGCAGAGAGCTGGGGTGGGCGGCAAAATGGCAGAAGCCCTTGGATGCCGCCGTCATGTTTCTCTCTCTCTCTCTTCAGCACAGACAAGTTTTATTCATGTGGAAGGATCTGCTAGCAAGCAAAGACACGGCTACCCAATCACATCACTAGAGAATATCATGTGACCATCTGATGTCACAAAGGTCCTTACTAAATATTCGTTACCATGAAGCATCAGGAAATCCGGAATCATGGAGAATTGAAGATTCCCTGAAATTCGGATCGAATTCCACTTCTGCAGAATCGATTCGCTCATCTCTATATAGTAGGTATTCGCAGTAATTCTCTTGGATCTAGCAGAGCACTGGTGCAACATTTTGTGTTGTCATTAAACGTCAAGTTTAACTTTGCCTTATTTGTACCTCTAAGACTTCATGCACACAACCGATTGTGTAACCCAATTGTGTTCCGATACTCCGTTCCTTTCTATAAATATTAGAATGGAAAAGCAGGACACACTCATGTGCTTGAAGCCAAGTATAGTTCTGTCTGTACTTCTGTTTTCCTCCATCATGGCAGCTCCTCACCATGGGGCTCTCATTTTGTCCAGTTTCAGACTCTTGGAATGGTGGACCATTGGCTGCTGGAGTAAAGGAGTCTACTATAGTAGATATATGGCTTCTTATATGCAGATTTGGTATTTGTATATAATTATTAATGTGTCCTCCGGTCATCAGTAAATATTCATAACGAATGATCTCCCGGGAATATGTAAGTAATAACCACCCTGCGATCTGCGCTATCTAATTGGTGTGTGATTGCAGTCTTTAGCAGGCAGGCAATGAGCAGACCAGCTGTTTGGTACTGCAGTGGGTGGAAAGATTGAGGTGAAGTTCAGCGGCTTGGTAACCAGATCAGGCTCTCTGAAATTGCTTTAATTTTACATTCCAACTGTACGACATGAAAGCTTTCAAAAAACAATGTTCACAACATAAGCTGGAAGCGAAAAGCTGCCGCCACTCTGTAAATAAGCCAAAAAAACCTAATATCAAGTAAATGCAATTTACTGTGCTGAACTGGCACCTACTATATAATTACCCAACGAGAAAACGACAATAGCAAAACACAGCTGCGGGATGGCCAGACGCGCTACTCGACCAATATGTTAATGGCGGGATTTTTTTCCAGTGCTAGAACAATATCTAGGAAGCTGCCCATGTGTCCGCTGAAAAGGTTGGAAAAGTTACCCGTAACTTATGAAAAGTAAAAGTGTATATATATAATGTGGTGTTTGAAAGTTAGTGAATTTTTTATATTTTTGCAAAAATGTGACCTAAAGCTCCATCAGATTTTCCTAAAAGTGAACCAAACCAAAAAATGAGTAAAAATATTAGACCTTCATAGAAAATGATCCAGTGTTGCATATCTGTGAGTGGCAAAAGTATGTGAACCTTTGTTTAGTATCTGGTAGAACTCCATCTAGATGTCTGCTGTAATTGTTGATTAGTTCTGCATATGGCCAAGTTTGGCCAAGTCCTAAGTCCAGGCCTGGAAGGACCTGAGCAGTTCAAGGGAGGAAACCCATCGGCATAACAGAGTTGAAAATGTTTAGTAGATATGAGCGAATTTTTCAAAAATTCAATTCGGCAGATTCGCAGAATTTTCCGATACGATTCGATCCAAATTAATTTGCGGCGAAACGCATTAAAAAACAGCTATTTCCTGGCTGTAGAGAGCCTGTATAGTGGAGTTGAATCCATGGTTCAGCACTATAGACAGCAATACACGTGACTTCCTCGCTTCTGGGCAGGATCAACCAGGTACTGGGGGCTACTAACAGCCTGCGGTCACTGGCCAGACTCTGGGCTGCAGAAGATTCATGTTGGCACCCCCGATCTCACCACGGGGGGTGCCGAGGGGGACATATAGCATGGCTAACAGCCGCTCCCGAAGCCGTGGGCAGTTGCAAAGAGGGTTAAAGGGCTGTGACATCACAGGGCTGGCTGGCTGCTGATTGGCTGCACGCATGGCATTGTTGGTGATCCCGTGTTCCCAGAGTTCCTTGCCCCATGTCCTAATGTGCAGCAGCCATTTTATGAAAAAAATGTGATTAGTTACCACAAAACATGAGTGGATACGGATTCGATGCAAATCGAATATTTCCGAATTCCACTTCGTCAGCTTCGATTCGCTCATCTCTAATGTTTAGTAATGGGCTAAAATTCCTCTTTAGGTCCATTCCTAAACAGATGCAACTCAGTTATGTTGGTGGGTTTCCTGCCATAAACTGCTCACCTCAGGTCCTTCCGCAACATTTCTATTGGATTAAGATCAGGACTTGGACTTGGCCATTCCAAAACATTAACTTTATTCTTCTTTAATCCTTCCTTGGTCGAATGATTCGTGTGCTTAGGGTCATTGTCTAGTTGCATGACCCATATTTTCTTGAGATTCAGCTCAGATGATCCTGAAATTCCTGTCAAATTTGCTGGTATAATTTAGAATTCATTTTTCAATCAATAAATGCAAACCCATCTGGCCAAGATGCAGCAAAATAAGCTTAAACCATGATGCTACCACCGCCGCCATGTTTCACAGATGGTATGAGGTTGGAATGCAATGTTTTCTCCAAACATAATGTTTCTCATATAAAACAAAAAGCTTTATTTCGGTCTCATCAATCCACAAAAACCTTGTTCCAATAGCCTTTTGGCTTGTCTAGGTGATCTTTAGCAAACTGCAGATGGTCAGCAATGTTCTTTTTGGAGAGCAGCAGCATTCTCATTGCAATCCAGCCATGCGCGCCATTGTTTAGTGTCCTCCTGATGGTAGACTATGAACATTAACATTAGCTAATGTGAGAGAGACCTTTATTTGTTTAGAGGTTACTTTGGGTTCCTTTTTGACCTCATGGACTAATTATACACCTTGCTCTTAGGGTGATCTTCGTTGGTTGATCACACATAGGAAGAGAAATAATGTTCTTGAATTTCCTTCATTTGTATACAATGGTGGAATTTATTATCCCATCTATGGCAGTTTTCTGTGAGAATGTAGCACATCTTTAGCAAAAGGCCCATTTTTGCACCAAAGATTCAATGCATTCCCCGTTCTGTGCCTCACTCACCACTTTCCACAAAGACAGAAGAATTTGGCTGGACAGGGGCGGGGACTGGGGCAGAGAGTGGGGCAGACCAATTTTCTGGTGTGAGTTATACAGGAATTCGACGCCAGTTCTTGACTGGCATACACTTCCATTCTAGGATATGGGCATGCACCTGATTTATTAAGATGCTGAAGTCTTTTGATAAATCAGACTTGCCTTGCATCTGTCAGACCCTGTATTAAGACTGGTGTACGAAACGCTAGTCTCAATAAATCCACCCCAGTCTGTCTGACTATGGATTGGTGGACTCCAAACTCTTTAGAGATAGCTCTGTAACCTACAATGATAACCATCAACAACTCTTCTTCTGAGGTCCTCGGATATCTCCTTTGTTGGTGGATAGCAGTATTTCCTGTCACTGGGCTTATTGTAGTACCTATTTGGATTATACCTGTGACCTTCTTTGGGATAATACTGTTGGGATAATCCCCTTTTACACAGCAGCATAGGAGCGGCTGATTAACCCTCAAGGAGCCAAGCTGAGAAAGTGCAATAAACATTGTAACAATTCAAGACAACATTGTGGGGCACTACACCTAGTAGGCTTTTTTCATGATGTTTTCCACTCTATTTTATAGTTGGGCTTTCTTATTTTAGGTCATTTTCTATTGTGGCAGATGTAATAGAATAAATGCAGTGATGTTTTGGATCATGCTGATCTTTTCAGACATTTGCTTGATTCTATTATATTAGAGCTCTGTGGCCGTTTGCGGTCACCCTGTCATCCGTAGTTTAGACTTAGTGTAAACTCATTAATCTCGCTAGCTTTACATTCTGACAACCGTCACTGGATCCTTGTCCTCTGCTGGGTAATATGCTATGTGAAATTAAATGTATTCATTCTTCAGCTTTTAATGCATTTTCTCTAGAAATTTACATAATTGTCCCATGGCTTTAAGATTTTACAGCTTTGGATTTGTAATTTAACTATTCCTTTAAATCTATGATCTAAATAGCGTTTAATCCTACTGAAAGTCTTTGCACATGCCTCAGACACCTATTGCATATAAAAGATTACTTGGTTATTGGTGAATCATCCCATAAGAAACAGATCCTAGTGGTGATTTTCTCCAAAGTCATCTCCAGATGGGGTTGTTTTCTACTGACAATTTGTCACGAGTTCATTTAGAGATGGGCAAACCCATTAAAAGATTCAGGCCGAATTGGGTGGGTATTATCAGACCCAGGGAAGGTAAGGAAAAATAATAAACATTGATACTCACTGTCCCTTCCCTCTCCTGGGCTCCCTCACCACAATCAGCACTCATTTGGGGGAACCTTTTGTCCTATTCATTCCTCTTCCTCTCCTGAGTGACATGGGGAACTGCTGAGGCCTGTGATTGTGCCTCAAATTGTCACAGGAGGTGTGCTGAAGTCATGATGCTTGAACCAAAGACTCCAAGGAGCAGTGGACACCACGAAGGAGCCTGGGAGAGGTGAAGGAAGGTATATATTAGTTTTCTGCACCTCTCCTAGGCTTCTGCTTATTATATTATGGGGTATGAAGAAACCCCAGAGTATAAAAATTTATTTTTCACCTAGCTATTTTTGGAAAATTCATAATGAACCCAACTCGGTTTGCTGATCTCACCAAAGCCTGGACTCACCAAATGTTCCTCTAGTACCCTGTTTATCTGTCGAAACCTACCATTAGATTTTTAGGGGCACATTATTTTGGATCCATAACCATACTCTAACCAACCCATTGTAGTTTGTTGGCAAGCCATATGCAATTCCAGCAATGGCATATGTACCATAGAAGCAAACCATGATGCTGTAATGGTGCCTTGGAAAGAGGGGACCCAGCCTTGGTTGGTCCCATTGTTTTTGCTTTTGATTAATGAGTATCTTTAGAGAGGAAGTACATTGTTGGCATGTACATGAAGAGTTGGCCCAAGGACTATGGAAATGACATGGTAGGTGTAATGCTATACTGGATTAACTCTCCTGGTGTCCGTTGTCCTTCTTCTGTAAGGCTGCTCTGCTGACTGCAATATCTGCCCATTGCCATTGCTAATAAAGACTACTCTGGAGCAGGGGTCATTATTTATGCTTTCCCTTCAGATGCAGAAAGTCATGATATATCCCCACGATAATGTTACTTATTTTAACTCATTACATTAAAATGCATTCACAGGGTAATCTCAGTTGCATAGTGACATTAAAGTGAGAAGCATCACAAGAGCAAGTGAAAGAATAAATCAGCATCTCATATAGGAGCTTATTCAACTTCTGTTTCATCATTAGAGTAGCACAACCAACATACAGAAGCATAGAGGTCACAGATCTTATGTCTTGGGGCCCCAAAGATCCTCCAACCTACAGAGAGACAGTAGTAGTTGTATAATGTAAGTATGGAAGTATATTACCAGACCCGCACCTTGTTACCTTCTTCCAGGCACCCCCTTCCCTTATACAGTACTTGATTAAATAAGATTATAAAATTATAAAAATTATAAAGTTTCTCTATGTAGAAAGGTGGAAGAGGTGGGCTGGGTGGTTATAATTCATTGTAGAGTTCATCGTTCATGGATTCAGCGTAGAGCTACTGACTCTCTGCCCAGAAATTGGCTTTGATGAACAAAACTTCTTACAGTAGGTGGTGTTACAATGTCTCCTCCTCAAAAACCCCGAAACAATGTGATGTTGGGATATCAAGAACTTGTGACCTCTTTCTAAAAACTCTGAATTGTTGGCCAATTCAAGATCATTGGCTAGAAAGAAGAACTCAAAGGGTAGTGAGAAATATAAGGTCGGAGAGTAGGATTCTGGATATTCAAAGCAACCTGACTTGTAGGTATTGTTGGGTGAACCTCACAATATTCATCCAGCAGTTTTGTTTTGTGCCGAACTTCTTCGGTCTGAACTGGAACTGTTATTATACTCTATTATTCCCCTCAGACTCCAGAGTATAATAAGTGGAGGCTGAGGAAAGGTGGGTAAACCTAACCAAAAGTCCTAGTCAACCCTCCTGGACTCTGTTGCAGCTTCGGGTGAGGGTCTCTGTCTTCTTCAGGCCTCTTGAATGGTGTGGCTCTAGGGGGGAGTGCTGAGGCCTGTGACCTTTGAACATTCATTTGGGGTTTGGATGGTTCGGCCCAAAAAATTGCTTCAGGCTGAACAAGTTCGTCATGATCCAGAAGTGAAATTTTTATACTCTGAGGTCTCTTCAGATAGGGCAGTTCAACATCATGATGCTTGGCATGCCCCATGCAACCACAGGGTGTACCCAGAAAGCCAGAAGAGGACCCAGAGAGAGAGTTACATGCTGCAAGGAGACCCAAAATTTGGTTCTATTAGAAGTGGTTCACTCATCTCTACTTGTAGATAACTCAATAAATATAACTCTGGATGTTATTATTCCTTTTCAGTTGATCAAAGGCTACAAAGACATAACATCTATGCAGTGTACCTCCGCCAGCCTAAGGAGCCCCCCCTCACAACATTATTAACCCTTATTAGTGCTATGCCCCCTCCGTTACACCCAACTGGCTCCCTAATAGCTCTGCTAGTGACTTGGCTCTTAATGCCTCCAGCTTGTATGTTGTCTCCTGATTTATCGCTATATAATTGTATAGGTTTCTATTATCAGCCATTATCGTGGTAATTTGTAAATGAAAAGGAAGCTGCATGAATCCGAGGACCTTTCACACACTGATCCCTAAGCGTCCCTCTTTAGCTATCCGAAATGTTGGGATGTATGGTAATGTAAAACAGTAGACTTTGGAAAAACAATATATTTTCGAAACAATAAAGCGTATCGGCGGTGGCTTCATTTAGGTCTTTCATCTTGATTTGCTTTTTTTTTCCCCCTCTGCAAGTCATTCTGTAATCAAGATGATGCTAAGTCTGCAATCCATTATTCATGTAGTCACAGACTGGGTGAGAAGACTGAATTTTTATCTTTTTCTATGCTTGCTTTTAAACTACTGTTTGTAGTTAATTGGTTGCCACGGTGATGGGAAAGTTTGAGAATTTCATAAAATGCTTCTATAGAGTGATGTTCCCCATAAATATCTTCAGCCTTGTGATGTTTTCTCGTAATTCTGTGACATGCAGTAGACGTGAAGGTTATGGGTATTAGCGGCAGGTTGGTCCATTGGGGTATTTGTATAAATGTATTATTATATTGTAGTTTTTAGACTATAACATTTTGTGTCCATGTACCGGGTCCATTGTAGGACAGCATGGACAACACATGGATGATATCCATGTGCCACCATGTCTCCACAGCCCCAAAGCTTGCAAAACGGACAAGTGTAGGATTTTTTTGCAGGGGTCTGTGATAATACAGGCATGTGAATGGGCCATAGAAATGAATGGGTTAGTGTGCTAGCCATGAAAACCACTAGCTGACAATGCATGTGGTCGTGAGCATGAAGGGTATGTTCACACAGCGGAACTTGGCACTGAATTTGAGACAAATTCTGCCTCAAAATCAGCTCCAAATTCCACATGAAACCATTCTACATTGATTTCTATGGTTGGCAGATGTCAAATTTTTCCTCTGGCTTATTTTTTCTGCTAGTGTCATGCTTGATTTTCAGGTAGATTCTGCCTGATAACTCCCATTGAAGTGGATCTGAGGCCAAAAAATTCCTCCTGGCTGGTGTGGAATTTGAAAATTTCACGGAGTTTCCACAACAGATTCAGAATAATTCAGCTTAAAAAAAAAAATTTGTAATTTGCACCTAATTTCATCCATGTTAACTATTACCCATATTCATTATCCTTTTTTGCCATTTTCTGACAGATATGTTCCTAAATCTAGTATCATTTGCGATTTATGATAAATTGGGCGCTGAGGAATTAGTCAAATTCAACAACTGCTTGCAGGTCTAATATTGGTGACCTATCCGAAGAAAAGGCCATGAATAACCAGAGATGGGGGAAATTGACTCGTACGAAGCCGGAATCGACCCGAATATTCCAAATTGTTTGTTTTTTTTATCGAAACCGAACAATTTGGAATTCGTCTCAGACAAACTAAAATCATTATACTCTGTAGTCTCTTCAGACCCCAGAATATAATAGGTGGAGGTCCAGGGGAGGTGTAAAAATTAAAAAACATTTATACTCACCTTACCTTACCTCTTCTGGGCCTTCTCATGGTGTCCGGCGATCCGTGTCTTCCTCCTCCTGGAGGATAACATCACCTAAGAAAGCTAGAGCAGGCATCCTGAGGAGGCCCAGAAGAGGTAATGGAAGGTGAGTATAAATGTTTTTTTTTTATTTATTACACCTCCCCTAGGCCTCTATCTATTATACTCTGAGGTCTGAGGAGACCCCAGCAAATAATAGTTTCACTTCCGGTTCTATCCGAACAAGTTTGGACCGAATCAAACTGGGGGTTTGCATTGTCCAAACACAGGATGAAACAAATCTTCTGGAGTTCACCCATCTTTATTAATAGCCTAAACTGGATAACCTTGTTAAACCACTGAGAGGTAAAGGGAAAAACATTGATCATCTCATGACATCTCATGGCACCTGTCCAGGATGGGATAAAGTAGGTAGCATGACAAAAGTCAATTCTTGAAGTTGATGTCTTGAAGGCAGGAAAAATGCTAACCCAATTTGCTAACTAGACTCCCTAATGTCAGGTGGGTGGTCCTTTACTGTAACAGTCTGGGACCGCCCATCTGACAGTAGAGGGTCAAATTAACATATTGGATGCTGAAACCAAGAAAACGGATTGCTCAGGAATGGCGAGGGCTAGAGAAAAAATTCCAACTACTCCAGAATCAGTAGAGCGGTGACTTTTGAAGGATGCAAAGAGTTGGAGTCGATCAAAGGACCTCTATAAATATACTGTGTATGAGACATGTTACTTTACATACCCTACATATTGCACCATTTTTCAATTACCTTATACCATATTATAATATTATCCTTCATATCCTGAATCTCAGAACTTCTTCATAAGAATCAGGTTAAAAGCTACAGAGATAGCAATATATATTCCCTTCACGAGTGCTCCTCAACGCCGGTATCCCGGAAGGTACTCATTAGAGATCCACCATCTTAGTTCTCTTCCCCCCGGAGACAACCCTCTCTCTATATTTATTGCTCAGTAAAAACATACTTAAGAATGCATTGATTTATGTTAGACACAGAAAACTGAAGAATTAAACATTTACAGGCATGAAAAATTAAAGCAGGAGATCTATTCTCCTAATGATTCATTAATACTAATTAGCCTTTTAGTTAATCATTAGGGGTAAACACGTGTCTGCTTTATTTCCATTCACCGCCGGTGAATCTCCGAGGTAAAAAAGATGGTAATGTAAATCCCAATGAACATACACATATAAAACTAATCAGCATGATACCCAAGCCAGGGAATAGCGGAATGCATAATTTCCAGTAAATATGAAGACACGGTGGATTTTTTATGACTTGCATTCTCAAGGTTCATCTTATGTGATTTCCATACTGATACAGAAATATCCACTATCCAGCCCCGTTTCACCTTTTTTCATGTTTTACTGTGTAATAACAATGTATCACATTGGATTTAATTCAGATTTTATGATAATAATAATCATCGGTAAAATAAAATTCTATGTTGGTGTTGTTAAACACAAAATGATCAAGTGTGTAAATATTCACCACTTCATTCTGATGACATCATCGGTGGACTTGACACGGGGGCTTAGACATCACTTCATTATCCAATTGTATGCTGTCAAGATAAATTCTAGAAACGAATTTGCTTTCATTATTTTCTAGCTTGACATAATTGAATGAATGAATGAATGAATGAATGAAGTATTCACGCCCTACTCAATGACGTCATCAAACTGATATTGGGATTTAGATATGGAAATGTATTTTTGTCTTATCAAGGTATTTTACAGTATATGATAATACATGCAATGAAAAAAAATAAGAAATGTCAGATTGCTGTAAAAATGGTTATGTACTTACAGTGCTGTGAAAAAGTATTTGCCCCCTTACAGATTTCTTTTGTTTTTGCTTTTTTTTCCATACTTACATTTTTCAGATTATCAAACAAATCTCAATATCAGACAAAGATAGCCTGAGTGAACACAAAATGCAATTTTTCTATGATGATTTCATTTATTAACCACTTCTGTACGTGGCCAATTTTCCTGGTTCAGGACCAGACACATTTTTGGATTTTTTTGTATGTGCGGTTTTGAAGGCTATAACATTTTTTTTAATTTGAGTTATTCAACTAATTTTTGTTTCTTTTTTCGGTGACACATAGGACTTTATTTTTCTGGTATTTTTCTTTTTGTATGTTTTTTCTTTTTTTTCTCTTTTTTTTCTTTTTTTATATCCGGGAGAACGTAAACAAAAAAAGGAGGAAAAACGTGTAGGTTTTTCACATTTCACTTTTTTTTTTTTAATAGCACAAAGTGCTACTAAAACACTTTCTAAAATAGTTTTCCCTCTCTGTTATGATCATTTTTATTTTGTATTATGTCATCAGGGGTTGGGCATGATGTGGGCGTAGTATTGGTGTATTATTTTTAAATTATTTTACTTTAATTTTTATTTTTTACTTTTCTATTTATTTTATTTTTTATTTTTACACTGTGTCCCGATAAGGCCATAATGGACATCTGGGGGCATTTTAACAGTATTGTTTTTGGTGGGGGAGGCTGATGTCCACGGTAACTGGGGCTGATACATTAGCCCCATTTGCAGGGGGAATCCAGCCTTCTGCCCATAACTGCAAAGCTGATCTGGGTCCTCTAGGACTCAGCAGCCCTAACAATCTCTAATCCCTGTGGACCGCCGGGTCAGAGGGGAACCGCATTGTGACAGCTCCTAGAGCTGTATACACAGCACTCATTGAGCGCTGTGTATACAGGGATCAGGAAGGCAGGGACAGTAATAGACCATCCCTGACTTCTCTAGTGGAGCTCGGGCTGTAGTTACATCCAGCTCCTCAGTTCTGCAGCTACATGATTTTGTGCAGAAACCGAGTGGAAACCAAACGGATCCCATTATAGTCTATGGGGTCCACCAGTTTCCTAAGGTAACCGCTTTTTAATGTGGATTAGGTTTCCGTTCGGGGGGGTCCCCAAGCGGACTCCCCGAACGGAAACCCATGCTCAGATGTAAACCGGGCCTAACACTGCAAGGACGTACCGGTACATCCTTGGAGAGTTAAGAGTGGACTGTCCTGATGGATACAGTCTATGGGTGGTCCAGAACTATGATGGACGCAAAAACATTCTGCACAGTTGACAGACATCAAGAGAGGGTACATCGTTGGAAGGAAAGAAGCAGGATGGTCGTTTTGACAAATTGTCAGCCATCTAGGCTGTTCTGACCTAGCTGTTAGGAGATGTTAAGAACAGTGGTTACATATGGTGAGCAGGTCCAGATGGCCCAGACCCTCCATGAGTAGAAAGGGTTTTTTAATCTGCCAATAAGCATGAACAACCCTCCCCCCCCTCCACGACCACCACCAACAGTTTCCTTGTCCACCATCCAGGCACAGATAGCTTCATTACACCCCTGTCTCTACCTGGACCATTTCCTACAACATTGCAAAAGAAAAATTTGGTGTCACAATGCACATTACAGGTCTTGCCATTGACAGTCAGTCACTGTCACCTTTCTTTTCAGTTACTTCATGAACAAGAAGCCTGGATTGCTACAGACTGGAACCGTTTTGTTTTAATGGTCACCCTAGTAGTGATTCGTTGGAACTCAATCTGCATTATTTAGACATAACTTGATCTTGATTTTTACAAAAATATCCAACTGCTCCATTAGAGAGGCACAGCAAGCTCCATATGACGGAACATGTGTTTGCTGTTATATAAGGCTTTACTTTTTGCATTTGTAACCTTTGATTTATAATCACAAGTAAGATGTTTTTTAAGTATTAAGTATAAAAATATAGATTAAAGGAAAGTAAAAATTTTAACAAACAGTTCCCAAATAGTTTTATACAGTACATTGCCCAGATATGTAGTGCATTACAAATTCCATTTAGAGTCTACACCTCCGACAAAGAGTGTACAGTGTCCCCAGCATGGTGCATATAACATTTATCAACTCTTTCAACTTTTTGTCTTGACTGAACTGTCCGACACTAACAAGGACAGTCTCGCTGCCCTCGGTTGACCTTTGCCAGTAATATTAGCAATGATGTATTCAGGCTGTGCTGAGGTTCTTCAGAAGGTCACATTTTTGGATATTTATTGGATATCTGAAGGCTTACTTCATCCTTGAGGATTTTTCATGTCAATGTAAGTGAATTAGTAATAGATGTATCTTCTGATTTTTGGTCTTTTGAGTTTCTTACTTTCTGTTCCTCATGTTCTCCTGCACCGTTCTTTACTGCTCACGCTTTCTACACTCACTGCCTTGTCTTTTCTATAATCCTGTACATTTCTACGTTGAAGAGTAATTGAGAATCTCATTCAAAGCTAAAATAGGTAAGTAATGGTGAAGAGGTTGGTCTCCTTAAACGGGAGCTGTAGTGGCCATACGCGGAGTCCCTGCATAAGAGTGGCTACCATCTCATTAGGAACAGTGTTTATTCTACTGTTTTCCCTGATGAGTTGTGGAAAATCTTTTGTGCTAATAGTTTTTCGCTGTGCTTTGATTTCTTACAGGTGCCGGGTAGAGATAAATGAACCAGTTCAATAATGAGTCATTTTCATAAGGAACGTTCCAAAAATCTAAGATTTTTGGGGTTAACCGCCCATGAATCACTGTTGTAGTCTGTCAAATATACCCAATCACTAGCCTCAGCTGTCCCCCAGTTATATCACAGAAGATCGGAAGAGGCCCAAAAAGGACCGAAGGTTCTTGGGAACACGATGAAGCAAACCTGACAAACATTTGCTAAACAAATCTTGTGGGGTTTGTCCCATGTAAAAGTGGAACGTTGGTGACACCAAGAAGCTGTACCTTCAGGAGAATTTCCAGAGGGACCTTCCAAGTGATGACACTCCACTGGCTGCGGCGTGACATTTGCTTCTGCAGGCTGAATGCATTTAGTTATAAATAAGACCTTTGCGCCTTTTTGTGGAGTTTGTGCGCAGAGTCTGGTCAGGTTAGTTGTTTCCGTGTGACCCCACGAAGGAGCCATAGCAACACAAGAGCTTGAGACCTTTTTCGTGAGTACAACTGATAGTGTCACCTGTGAGATCAGGAAGAATATCTACTAGCTGATGTCAGTAAGTCTCGTGTGTTCAAGTTTTTGTTTTTGTGACATATCCTGCGTCTTTTGACCACTGGTTGTCAACTGGAATCAAGTTAAATAAGGTCTTGATTCTGGTACCTACAGGGGCATATATACCGGGGTAGCAGCTGTAGCGGCTGCCACAGAGCCTGGGACATTACGGGGCCCGGAGCCCTGTGGCAGCCGCTACCGCAAACCCCACAAACACTGCTATCATTATTCTCAGGGGTCTTTTCAGACCACGGAGTATAATGATTGGGGGCCCAGGGGACGTGAGGGAACATAAAAAACACTGTAACTTACCTCTCCTGCGCTCCGCAGGCTTCAGGTCTGATTGGTGACGTCCCAGATGTCAGCCAACGTCATTATGCATCGCGACGCCGGCCTGGCTCACGTAAGATCTGGTCCAACATTGAAGATGGCTGAAGTAGTGCACCGGAGTGCATCGGAGCCAGGAAGAGGTAAGTAGCATTGTTTTTTATGTTTGTATCCTCCCCTGGGTATCCGATCATTAGACTCTGGGGTCTGAAAAGACCCCAGAGTATAATAATCATTCATGGGTGGTCCACTATGGGGCATAATACCGTGTGCAGGGTCCACTATGGGGCATAATACTGTGTGTAGGGACCATTATGGGGCATAATTCTGTGTGCAGGGGACACTATGGGGCATAATACTGTGTGTAGGGGCCACTATGGGGCATAATACTGTGTTCAGGGGCCACTATGGGGCATAATATTGTGTGCAGGGGCCACTATGGGGCATAATACTGTGTGCAGGAATGCGGTTTGTGCGGGGGGGTGGGGGGTTGGTTCTGTGGGGGCCATGTCAAATGTTCACCTTGGGGCCCAGCCATTTCTAGTTACGCCACTGGGTACCTACATAATGTCTGGTGGTTTCTTGGGTCTGACTACACAACATTAATCTACCATTACTGAATAGTAGGATCTGCTTGGGCATAAAGGTTGAGATAACCACGCTGCATGGGGTTAACCCCCACATTGAAGAACCCTTTGACTTGTATTAGGGCCACCTTGGACATCCACAGGACTGATACTGTATACACCGTCTATCTGCGGTTATCTCAAGAAGACAAGATCTTCTCAGATTGAAGCTGGCACAACAAACAGCCGATTCCAGCAGATATGGGTTCAAAAATGCCCAGCAAACAGCTTTTATCAATGTAGAAGTTGTGGCTAGACACTCAAATGAAGATCAGATCACTTAAACCATGATGGAAAGTGTCCTCTAGAGCAAGACCTGTTCTTTGTTAGGTCATAAACGTTGGATAAAGCAGGGAATCTTCTTCTTTGATGCCAATATGCCCTAACTGGGCATATGCCATCCCCTGTCCCTTC
Organism: Leptodactylus fallax; assembly: GCA_947044405.1. Classification (NCBI taxonomy): domain Eukaryota; kingdom Metazoa; phylum Chordata; class Amphibia; order Anura; family Leptodactylidae; genus Leptodactylus; species Leptodactylus fallax. The sequence goes on from CAMRHE010000491.1 coordinate 763,748, forward strand.
CTCCTCTTATTGACAGGACCAGGCAGTGTATCCATAATCTCAACTGGCCATGACTTCTATCATACTTGCTGATGCTTATGTTCTTAGCACAACAGCAAGTAGGACAGATCTCAGGGCCAGATGAGATTAGTTATACACTGCATAGCCTTGTTCATCATTGGAAGGAGAAAAAATATTAGTTTCGGTCTTATGACCTTTGTCAGACAAAAGACTCTATACTATTAGATATATGGCAATGGTTTGACACCTATATCCTTTCGTACCAAGTCTTTTGCATCTGCCATATCTAACAAAGGTAATAAAGCCAAAAAGTCACTAATATATTCTATTATCAATAAAGTAAGACACTAAGCATCGACACCAAGGAGTGAGAAATTAGATTTTTCATAGTGAATGTTGGGTTGGGACCCTACTTCAGCACCTGGATTAGAGGATTTCCACTGACATCCCCACTATGAGGGACGGAGGGTGGCACAGAGCATTGGAAGGTTTACCACTTTGCAGAAATAGGAATGCCCCTTGTGACTCCAAAGAAAGCAGCAATATTTCAGGAACAGAGGCAGCGATTCACAAGAGGAAAAACTGTTTGGTTTAGGTGACCCTAACCTATCTATCTGCGGGATGAGTTGATATGACCTTTCACGACCTCCACCAACTCCAGTTCTCAGCTGCTCTTATTAGGTGTTGCTCCACTGATTCCAGCACATTTTTTTTTTTTTGGTTCCCACCAATCCTGAGCAATCAGTGTAATTAGTTTTGGTCCATGATATGTTACTCATACTTTCTAATGTTTGGTGGGCAGTTTTAGACAGGAGCAGACAAGGGGGTGTGACTGAGAGCTCCAATCAGAGGTGGACAGTGTCAGAGCTCAAAATCACACCCCGTGCCTGTTCCTGCCTGACGCCGCCCTCCCGCCACTACAGAGCCTAAATAGTATATCAGGCGCCAAAACTAACAGCACTTATTTCTCGGGTATGGTGGGAACTAGAGAGAAAATTCCAATCAGTAGATCAGCATCTATTAAATGATGTAAAGAACTGGAGTTTTTGGAGGTGAGGAAAGGTTAAGTTGAATATGGGACCTGCCATTATAACAGTGTGGAGGAAACTCGAAAAATAATGAAGGAATTATAGAAGGAATAAACCATCTAACTGTGCAATATTTTGAAACAATTGATTTTAATAAAATATGGAGTTGTCTAGAACATTTCTCCCTTTTTGGATACAATCCATGCTCTATGTGCTAACATTCAT